>CM053034.1:22516609-22746609 GCA_028564925.1 Lithobates sylvaticus
GAATCTACGAATGTTACGAATGTTACGAATGTACGAATAAATACGAATGCGTCCGAATTTCGAATAAACGAATAAACGAACATTAAACTAACGAAAAAATGAATCAACGAAAAAATAACTCTTACGAAAATACGAATCGTTCTGAATACGAACACCGACGACTTACGAATGTACTAAACGTTACGAATCAACGGAAACTAAAAAAACGAAACAAAAAAAAATAATTTTTTTGTTGTGCACATGTCTAAAGCCCCATACACACGGTCGGATTCTCGCATGGATTCTGTCCGATCGGACAATGTTGTTGAAAAATCCGACCGTGTGTATGCACCATCGGACAGTGTACGTCGGATTGTCCGACGGACAAAGTCCTATCTCCTGCTGGATAGATTTTTTGACAACACGGTCCGATCACACCAAATCCGATCGTGTGTACGGTTGTCCGACGGACAAAGTGCTACGCATGCTCAGATCACATTACAAGACCAAAGCTATTGGCTACTAGCCTCTACGTAGTCCCGTCGTACGCAACGAACGTCACCACGTTCAGAATGATCGGATTTTCCGACAACTTTGTCCGACCGTGTGTATGCAACACCAACATCGGACAAAGTACGACGGACAGGATCCGACGGACCTGGTCCTCGGATAATCCGAGCGTGTGTATGGGGCTTAAGAGGAAGTAAACTCTCCCACTCTGATGCTTCTTTCAATTTAGTATATTATAATAAGTAATTATCAAACTATAGCCACTGGAATCCAGCCCAAATCGCAAATTACTTACTGTTTAAAGAAACTTAAAAAAATTTGTTTCCAGGCGTAAGGCAGCGCCATCTTAAAGTGGTTGTAAACCCTTACAAACCACTTTGGCCTACAGGTAAGCCTAGATTAAGGCTTACCTGTAGGTCCAATAAATATCTCCTAAACCTACATGGTTTAGGAGATATTTAGAAAAAAAGAGGCATCGCTGTCTACGGCGCATGCCGAGTTCACGGCGATATGTCGCTTTCCTGCGCATGCGCGGGAGTGACGTCATCGCCGCTCCAGCGAATCACAGTGCTGGAGCGGCGAGACCCGGAAGTCACTCCGGTATTGATGGCGCCGGAGATGGTCGTGGATGAGGGTTACCACCTGTCCAGGATTCACCCGGACAGTTCGGGTTTGGAATCATGCGTCCGGGTTTCAGACTGCCTGAAACCCGGACACATTATTCAGACTGGACTATGGCTTCCCAGCAGGGTTGTCTAAGCTGAGAGTGTCTGCTACACTCTCTTTCATGCTGCCCAAAGCCAGCACTAACAGTTCCCCCCCCCCCCCACCACACACAGACAGGAGAGGAGAGAGGGCTTGATCTGCACCTCTTCCTCCCACCCCTACCCCTCTGTGTCTGCTCACATTCCAATCCCCGGGGCTGTGCCTCAGAAAAGGAAAGTGCGGGCTGGAAATTTGAAGTCCAATAGCCTCAGATACATCTGGATTGGAGGTGCTGACTGCAAGGGGTGAGTGAGCTCACCATTCATCCCTGTCTGTGACCCTTCTCTCTCCTGCCTCTGAGTGAGTGCACTAAGTGAGTACACTAAGGCAAATCAGGGTTCTCAGAGCACCCCTTACATCAGAGCTCCCCTTTACACCAGAGGCCACAGTGTTCCTCCTTACATCAGAGTCCTCTCTGTACATCAGAGCTCTCAGTGTTCTCCCTTAAATCAGGGTTCCCAGAGCATCCCTTACATTAGAGTCCCCAGAGTTCTCCACTGTAGGGGAACTCTGTGAGTTCAGATGTAAAAGGGGAACTCTGTGGACTCTGATGTAAAGGGGGACTCTTGTTATTAACTGCATATGATTAGAAATGTTATTCATTAGCAAAATATATGTATAAAAAAAATTTTCTGTGCGTCGCTAAAGTGTTCGGGTTTGACTTGAAGAAAAGGTGGCAACCCTATCTACAGTCTTTGTTAGACATGTGCAATTTGTTAAATTTTTTTTCGTTTTCCGTTAAAATTCGTTATATTCGTTCATTCGTTATCGTACGAATGAACGAATGATTCGCTAAAAATTTTAACGAATAACGAATTATCGAATCGAACGAATATGAAAAACAACGAAAATCCGAAATAACCAAATTAGAAACATCGAAACTACGAAAGAAGAAAATCCGAAAAACGAAAACAGGAACAACGAAAATCAAAATGAATGAAAAAATTCGTACATTCGTAACTTTTTTTTTTTTTGTTGAATTGGTAATTTTCCGTGTCCCTTACAATGGCGCTGCTTAACGTGCTTCGAATGGATTGAACGAAAAAATTCGTACATTCGTAACTTTTTTTTTTCGTAATTTTCCGTGTCTCTTACAATGGCGCTGCTTAATGTGCTTCGAATGGATTGAAAGAAAAAATTCGTACATTCGTAACTTTTTTTTTTTAGATTCGTAATTTTCCGTGTTTCTTACAATGGCGCTGCTTAACGTGCTTCAAATGGATTGAATGAAAAAATTCGTACATTCGTAACTTTTTTTTTCGATTCGTAATTTTCCGTGTCTCTTACAATGTAATAATAGCATACACATTACATAAAATTATGAATTATGCTCCGATTACGAATCTACGAAAACAATGTTACGAAAGTACGAATAAATCAATCTTACGAAAGTACGAATGTAACTAGATCTACGAAAATATGAATGCGTCTGAATTTCGAATAAACGAAAATTAAACTGGAAAAACAAATCAACGAAAAAATAACTCTTACGAAATTACGAATTGTTACGAATCAACGGAAACGAACAGAAACGAAACGAAAATAAACAAATTTTTCTGTTCTGCACATGTCTAGTCTTTGTTCTACAAAAAAATAAATGTAAAGCCCATCTTGCCAAGAACTTCATGTCTGTTGTGTCTACATTGTTTCCCTCTATATCTGAACGAATGTTTGTTCTATCGGCTGCAAAACGAATAAATACATTTGTCACCAGGACATTTTCTGAAAGCTCCCTCTTTACCATGCAAATCAGGTAAGTGTACGGGATATCTACACCTATATAATTATTCTAGAATAAGTTTAATCTGAGTTCTTGGTGAGGTAGAAACCGTCTAATTCAAAGCAAGTAATTCTATGTCCCCTGCTTGATTGGTTTTCGATTAGTCATTTAATGAAAACAGAATGTGTTTGGAGAGCTGTAAATGTGACTGTCAATGTTTCAAACTCCCCATGTTAAAAAAAGAGAGAAAGAAACCACATTGATATTCACCTACTTTAACTCCTTCATGACCGCATCACGCTAAAGAAGAGCATTAGAAAAATGTTATTGACGTTCAGATTGAGATTGAATTGATTTTGCCCCAAATATAAAATGATCTGGTGATCGACCCCCTTTCCATTGTGGTTTATGGGTGTGGGGGTGGGGGGGGGTTGAGTTAAAGAGAAGTATGGGAATCAGGATTTATCCAGATTCATAAATACTTAGGTCAGTGATGGCAAACCTTGGCACGCCAGATGTTTTGGAACTACATTTCCCATGATGCAGAGTGCATGAGCATCATGGGAAATATAGTTCCAAAACATCTGGGGGTGCCAAGGTTCGCCATCACTGACCTGGGTGGATGCAGCATCGGTCCGATACTGCATCTGTCCCCCTGCCGGCTCTAACACTGAGAACCGAGCAATCAAACACCGCTGATCGATCTGTTCTCAGAGCTCCCTGAGCAAAGAGCTGATGACTATCAGTCACCAACATTGTGCTCTGCCCCCCCCCCCCCCACGCGCTCATTGAGGAAGCAGCTGGCTCAGCCTCTCAGCGGCTCGATGAGAGGCTGAGCCGGGTGCAAGTCCAGGCACGTGGGCGGATCCCAACCATGTGGTCACAATCTTGCCTGAGCCTGGACCGGCTCTGTGGCATCAGTCAACAGCATATACCTCGAGCCCCAGCAGTCAGTAGACAGTGTTTTCCTTGCCTAGGTGCTTACTTGGGGCCATTGAAGGAAAATAATAAATATGATTCTTCTAATAATATGGTTTCTTTCATTTCTTTATGTAGCTCCCCCTTATGGAGGCTAGGAACCTTCGAGATGCTCTGTGGACTAGCATTTCACCTTCGGTGTGGAATCTTTGACTCTTTGTGGGGTGGAAGAAGTTAGACGCCAGTCAATTTGAGATTAAATAGATTCTGCCCCAAATATAAATCTGATTTACTCCCTTCCCAATGTGGGATGAGCTAACTCCCCGATGCCCAACCTGCAGCCCAAGGGCCACATACGGCCTTTTGATATTTATTGTGTGTCCCTTGCACCCCAGCAGCTTTCTTCACCACCTGCTTACTAAGGGCCATTGAAGGAAAATATTGTTATTCTAGTTGAATGTTTGGATTACTTCTTTATGAAGCACCCCATTAATGTGGTTTTGAAGGCTCAAAGATTTGTTTACCTTTATGCCCACAGATGGCTCTTTGGTATTTATTGTGTGTTCCTTGAGCTCCATCAGCCAGTAGACAAAGTGTTCCTCGTCTGGATACTTACTCAGAGCCAATGAAGGAAAGTATGAAATATTATTCTCCTTGCAAATGGTTTAATTCATTTTTTATAGAGCACCTCCTTACCACCTTAATGTCCTGGGGACTCCCAGGAGCTTGGTGGGCTAGCATTTTCCTCATGGGTGCAATCCTTGACTCTTTGTGGCGTGGAAGAAATTGAGATAGAATCGATTCTGATCCAAATATGATCAGATGATTTACCTCCTGGTCATTGTGGTTTGTGGGTGGGGATGAGTTAACTCTCCAGCACCCAACCTGAAGTCCAAGGGCCATATATGGCCCTTTGGTGCTTATTGTGCATCCCTCAGTTTCCAGAAGACAGTAGTCATGTTTTTTATCACCTAGATGTCTACTCAGGGCCATTGAAGGAAAAGAATAAAAAAGAATAAATATTAGTGAAATGGTTTAGTTTTTTCTTTATGTAGCAACCTCTTAACCCCTTTAGGCTCCTTTCACATGGGGAAGACTCCGCTGAGCAGGTGGATGGTTTGTCCGTGTCCGCTCCAGCTATGCAGAGTGGACACAGACACAGCCTGCTGTCCTCTATCGGTGGTTGGATGTGTGACAGACAACTTGGCACCCAGCTTGGGTGCCTCCATCAAGATACAGCTTTGGAACCAGGAACCAGGTATTGTAGCTGAATATTGCACCCAAGAACTAGACAAAACTAGCTTAGGTGCAAACTGGAACTGAGTTATTGTAAATTCACACAGAATATATACCACACAATGAGGTAAAAAAGCTTGATCACATTATCCTAAACAATGCAAACTGTAAACAGTAATATCAGTACATCTAATAAACAGTTAACATAAACAAACACATTAACATCCCACAAGGGTTCGGTAACAAGGTAAAGTGGGCACAATTTCTAGTCACATCTCCAAGAGGATTAGCAGACAGACAGAAACAATAGGTGACTCAATTAAACAGTAAGCTAATCAACAGAAAAGCACTTTGACAAATCTAGGTGTCAGTGCCCACCCAGACAGTTCAGAACCATTATATAAGAAAGACCCAGGGCTGTCCAAATCTTATCAACCAGCTTTCTTTTCACATACATCTTATCACTGAGTTTCAGGTTGGCAGAGACCATCATGGCTTCCTTGACTGGTAAATGTGGTGATGTCGTCTTGCATTATATAACAGGACAGGGCCCATAGTCAGTAGTCAAGAGGCTACCCTGCAGTCCCCTCCAAAAGCCTCCGTCCCAGTTGGTTCTGTCACAGGATGTAAATGGAGCATTTGTCTGTTTACACCGGATGGCCATGCGATCCGATATTCTGCTTTTAGCGGACAGGATCGGATCAGACCATTGACACCTGCTGCTCCATAGAGGGCAATGGATGGTCCGATTGGTCCGCCCATGTCAAAAGGGTCTAAGGCGTTTAGGTGAGGTAGCATTTTAGCTCATGGTGGATTCAATCACTCTTTGTGGGGTGAAAGTAATTGGGCACCACTCACTTTAAGATGTTTAACTAACAACATGATCGGCGGGTGCCGGCAGACATCAAGTTCCTTGCACCCGCAGACAGGCTGCACAGCAGAAGCAGGCCACTGGTGGCGCGCGCACGCCCCCTGCAGGCGGAAGTGCAGGATCTCATATATACTGTATATATGTGATCTGACACACAGCTGCCACCCTGTAGCAGTAAAACCGATATAGGGTGATCAGTAGGTCGTTAATAGTCCACTCCTTCACCCACTGATATTAATCTTTAGGTGGGGCAGTGTCAGAGGTTAGTTCCGAGCAGTGCATCCTGGGAGTAGGTCAGATATACCTGGAAGTATCGGGTAGCTCTTAGGGCTGCACTGATTAGACTCCTGAGATGCATGGAGTGTCATGGTAGCACAACAAACGTATCAGTGGGTGGGTGAGTGTGTGTGTGTTTATATATGCGTGGGAGGTTTACCTACCTCATTAATGGGCAATTAAGACCTCTGAGACCAGCTTCTCTTTTATTCATTCTCACAACTTCTAAATACTTTCCAGGGTGCAAAGAATTAATGAAAAACAGAGCAGGTTTTTTTTTAGACTTGCAGCCCTCTGATTTTATCCTGGGCACGGCCATTCATTTTATTGGTCATTTCCATTGCTAATGCAATTGAATCTACAAGTATTAGCCACTTATACAGACCATTGTCAAGAGGTCCCGCCGTTCCCCATGCTGGTTCTGCTCAAGTGATTATGACCTTTATAATGTGTTCTACATGGTTAATTTATTTTATGCTGTGAATAATCACCTATCCGATTATTTTACCCTTATCTACTCAATGAGAACTCTGCTAGGGAAAGGTCAGAGATTTAAAGGAGAACTCTAAAGAAATAAAAAGCTGCATATTTGTAAGGGATGGCTTCCACCTCTGCTGTACACTTCATGTCTACCCTTCTTTCCATGCTAAGAGGTCAGAAACCTTTCTTAGTACATAGGGCTCCAGCAGCTTTCCCTAGCACTGGAAGCAAAAGCCTTCCCAGATCCAACTCTATTGTACCTACTCTGTTGGCACAGGGGACACCTTCCTTTCCCCAACCATAGCTACCAGAGACATGGGGGGGGGGGGGGGGGTCTGTTCTCCTAGATCTTTTCTCAAGGCATTGAGACCAATCGTCCCAAGCAAGTCACCACAGTCCTCCAAGAGTCATGTAAACCAGACCCTCGAGCTCTACCAAACAGACACTGGTAAATGCCAGGGGCCTATCTGCCAAGTCTCTACCCAACCTTAGGCTACCCAACCCAAACCTTAGGAGGCAAGTTCCACATACAACAGGAGTTAACATTTAACTAAGATGTGCTAATCTCATCTTCAGCCTTCATCTGACAGTGACCACTGACCTGCCTGACCTACACACACTGACAGTGACCACTGACCTGCCTGACCTACATACACTGATAGTGACCACTGACCTGCCTGACCTACACACACTGACAGTGACCACTGACCTGCCTGACCTACACACACTGACAGTGACCGCTGACCTGCCTGACCTACACACACTGACAGTGACCACTGACCTGCCTGGCCTACATACACTGACAGTGACCATTGACCTGCCTGACCTACACACACTGACAGTGACCACTGACCTGCCTGACCTACATACACTGACAGTGACCACTGACCTGCCTGACCTACACACACTGACAGTGACCGCTGACCTGCCTGACCTACACACACTGACAGTGACCGCTGACCTGCCTGACCTACACACACTGACAGTGACCGCTGACCTGCCTGACCTACACACACTGACAGTGACCACTGACCTCCCTGACCTACATACACTGACAGTGACCACTGACCTGCCTGACCTACATACACTGACAGTGACCACTGACCTGCCTGACCTACATACAATGGCAGTGACCACTGACCTGCCTGACCTACATACACTGACAATGACCACTGACTTGCCTGACCTACATACAATGACAATGACATACATACACACACTCTCTGTCTGACCTACCTCAGCTCAGCCGTGGTGTACGGTCACATCAGGCAGGCAGTCAGTCACTCTTCCCCACCAGAAAGGAGAGGAGCCGAGCCGAGGAGGAGAGGAGAGCCGAGCCGCCCGCCCGAGCAGGGAAGTAGCGTTCCCGCCTTCTGGAGCCTGCAGGCTAAGATGGACGTCACGCCACACATCCCACAGTCCTGGCATTGGCGCTGCAGGCTCCAGAAGGCGAGACCAGCGGCACTTGGCCGCACTCGGCCAATTTCGACCGCACTCGCGAACAGATCGGTCCCATCGGCCGGTGTTCGGGGCTAACAATGGAATGCGGCATTACATAGACTCTGGGCTTTCCAGGGGTCACATTCAGGGTCACATTCGGGCCTTCAGCCCCCCTAGCCACCCCCTCCCGGCGCCCCTGCAAGGGATCATGCAAGAAAGGAAGGAAAAAAAGAAAGGGGAATGGAAAAAAGGAAGGAAGAAAGAAAGCAAGGGATCATGGAAGGAAGTAAGAAAAAAAAAGTAGGGAAGAAAGGGATATGGGGGGGGGGGGGGAGGAAGGAAGTATGGAAAAAAGGAAAGAAAAAGAGAGAAAGGAAGTAAGGGATCATGGAAGGAAGAAAGGATAAAAAGAAGTAGGGAAGAAAGGAACATGGAGGCAGGGCTGGTGCAAGGATTTTTGACACCCTAGGAGAAACCTAATTTTTCCGCCCCTTCCTTAGCTCCACCCCCTTTGCCCTGCCCATGAATACCCCAAATTTTTAATGAAGCGCCCATCAAATGCAGCCCACCAGCACTCATGAAATGCAGCCCACCCGCACTCATTAAATGCAGCCTCACCAGCGCCCATAAATGCAGCCCACCAGTGCCTATTAATTATAGTTTGCTTGCTTCCATTCATTCTGAAGTCGGGACACAGACACAGTCCTCCGCCACCACCGTGCCTCTGACACTATGTGCGAATGGAGCGGCGGCTGCCTGCTGATGCTGAGACTTAGTTGCTTGCTGCAGAGGGAAAAGAGTAGGAACACCAGCGGCTGGGCGCCATAGGCAGCATAGCGCCCTAGGCGGCTGCCTAGTTTGCCCAGTGGTAGAACCAGCCCTGCATGGGGGAGAGGAGGAAGTAACGAAGACAGGAAGCAAGGGCAGAAGGAAGGAAGGGAGGAAGGGGGAATAGAAGAAAGAAAGGAAAAAAGAAAGGGAAAATTAAAAAGAGGAATTAAAAAGAGCGGAAGCAATGGATCATGGAAGAAAGGAAGGAAAAAAAAGAAAGGGAGAATGGAAAGAAGAAGGAAAAAGAAAGGAACCAAGGGATCATGAAAGGAAGTAAAGAAAAAACGAAAAGGGACATGGGGGGGGGGGGGGGGAAGTAGCGAAGGAGGGAATCAAGGGCAGAAGGAAGGAAGGGAGGGGGGGAGATGGGAAAAATAAAGGATAAAAAGAGAGGGAGGGACTGCGGAAGGAAAAAAGGGAGGAGGGAAGGGAGAATGCAAGAAAGGAAGGAAAAAAGAGAGGAAGGATGAAAGGGAGAATGAAAGAAAGGAAGTAAAAAATAGAGTGAGGGAGGGAGACCGGAAAGAAAAAAGAAAGAGAAAGAAAGAAATATTTGTTGAATGTATCATTCTCTGTCCATTTTACACAAACTACATCAGAAATAATGTGATAAGAATTTTCTGCCTCTCCTACACAAATGATTAAAAGAGAGAAAGTCAATAGCAGTTATTATTCAGTCTGGGAGTTTACAATCACTGAATAGCTTCACGGCTTTGATATCTGAATTTACGATTTCCCCATTGTGGCAGCGGAATTGTTTCATCAGCGGTTCTCACACAAACTCTGTGATGGACAGGTACCGAGGTGTTGTGGATTTTATTAGGGATAATGAGGCGTAATCGGATTTTAACTAATGAGTAGGCAGATCCGGTTTAGGGAAATGCCATTTGGCAGTGGAGGAAACATTTTTACAAAACCAAGTCTGTGTAAAGCCCCTTTCACACTTGTGCGACTTCAAAGTCGCGCGATTTTACCGTGATTTTGCTACGATTCGCGGCCACGGTTTTGCTGCGATTTTTGCCACGATTTTGCTGCGATTTCAAGGAATGCCTGTGTAAGTGGCATCAAAATCGACCAAAGTAGTGCAGGGACTACTTTGAAGTCGGAAAGACTTGACGTCGTACTAATATGAATGGCTGTCATTGGAAATCAGGGGGAACGACTTGTCATGCTACTTTGCGGTCCCAAATCGTGGGACAAGTCGTATAAGTGTGAAAGGGGCCCAAAGGAGAATTCCAGCACTTTTTTTTTATAGTTTCTGCTACTGAAGCAATTACACTGTTTGTATTGTTACTGTTCTGTTTCAAATGTCACTTTATGCATTGACACACCTCTTTAGACCATGTATGTCTGGGTAGCACGGTTACCTGCTGACTTGATACCATCCACTGGCAGCTTAACTCCTCAATACGACACACAAGTTGAACCCAACTCATGTTAATTCAGATATTTGCAGTACAGATGATGTTTTTTCTGGTCTTTTGAACAGTGGCGGCCCGTCCATAGGGGGCGCATTGGGCGCCGCCCCCCCTCCAGCAGTAAAAAAGAAATAAATAAATGTAAAAAAAGGCCCTTAACCACTTCAGCCCCGGACCAATTGGCAGCCAAAGGACCAGGCCCCTTTTTGCGATTCAACACTGCGTTGCTTTAACTGACAATTGCGCGGTCGTGCGACGTGGCTCCAAAACAAAATTGGCGTCCTTTTTTTCCCACAAATAGAGCTCTCTTTTGGTGGTATTTGATCGCCCCTGCGGTTTTTATTTTTTGCGCTATAAACAAAATAGCGACAATTTTGAAAAAATTATTTTTTGCTATAACAAATATCCCCCAAAAATATATAAAAAAACATTTTTTTTTTCTCAGTTTAGGCCGATACGTATTCGTCTACATATTTTTGGTAAAAAAATCGCAATTAGCGATTATTGATTGGTTTGCGCAAAAGTTATAGCGTTTACAAAATAGGGGATAGTTTTATAGCATTTTTATTAATATTTTTTTTTTTTTTTACTAGTAATGGCGGCGATCAGCGATTTTTATTGTGACTGTGACATTATGGCGGACACATCGGACAATTTTTGACACATTTTTGGGACCATTGTCATTTATACAGCAATCAGTGCTGTTTAAATGCACTGATTCCTGTATAAATGACAGTTGTAGTGAAGGGGTTAACCACTAGGGGGAGGGGAGGGGTTATGGGCTGTGACGTGTGTGTGTTTTTTTACATTAGGGGGCGGGGCCGACGTCTGACGTCATTGATCGGCTTTCCCGATGATCGGGAACAGCCAATGAATGACAGGCAGAGTAGGAAGCGCGGGGAGAGGTTTGTTTACACAGACCTCTCCCCGTTCTTCAGCTCCGTAACCCGAACGCGGGACACCAGCGGCGATCGGGTCCGCTGGTCCCGCGGCCGGGGTCATGGAGCTCCCGACCGGGTCGCGAGCGCGCCGCTGGCGGCGCGCACGCGACCCACGGGCAGGCATTTAAAGGATCACGTACAGGTACGTGATTTTGCCTGCCCGTGCCATTCTGCACACGTATATGTGCATGAGACGGTCGGGAAGCGGTTAAAAAAAAAGAAAAATGTCCTTTAAGTGCACTGTGTTCGGGCGCCGGACACAGTGCAGTATGGGAAGCGCCACGTCAATGCAACGAAATTGCATATGGGCAAATGGGCATACAGGTACGTCCCCTTTAGAACGTGGGATTGTGGCATACTCCGTGACCCTGCCCGCGGGTCCTGCGGACTCAATGTCTGCCGGTGGCCCGCAGTCGTGTCATGGAGTGGCAGAACAAGGCATTTCCCTGTTCTGCCTAGCAACATGACAGAGATCTACTGCTCCCTGTCATCGGGAGCAGTGATCTCTGTCATGTTCTAGTAAGACAATCCCCCCTACAGTTAGAACACCTCCCGTGTTTGTAGAATTTTGAGGAAAATAATGAATTTAATCCATTTTGGAATAAGGCTGTCACATAACAAAATGTGGAAAAAGTGAAGCGCTGTGAATAGTTTCCGGACGCCTTGTATGCCATGGTGTATACAAGCTCCTAAAATAACAGAAATATCCAAAAACCTCTACCCACAAATCGTTATGCCTTTATAATGCATTTGTGACAATATTTTATGACAATTCGTTGGCAAACTGTTTGCTCAAGGCATTCAAAGTAAAAAAAAAAAAAAGAAATTAAATTTTCACAGCAAAACGACATTTTAATTGAAAAATCATTTCGCCATAAAAATTATCATGATTAATTCGCATTACACAAAGGGTCTGCATTATGACCATTGGACAATTTGTAAGTGGGTTCATTTTAACCGCTAAATCAATTTGTGCCGTGCGCAGAACACGGTCATTTAGATCAGGCCGCATTTGGTGGGCCAAGTAATTGGGTTATTTTGCATTTTAGCCATACAGAAATATCTGTGCGTAGTTAAGTGCATTAATCTTGTTGGCAGATTACCTATAGCCATTGGATTATGTAACCTTTTTAAAGGACAAAAACAGATTTTATTCAAGTGCGCGTGTCGGAGTTTAAGCGATGCCAAGAAAATTGCTTCCAGGTATAATTTTTTTCATAAAAGATTTATTTATTTAAATGCTTTTTTTTTTCCCCCTCAAGCAGATTTTTTTTTTTTTTTTTTTTTTATATACACTTTAAAGCTGAGCTCCACGCGGGCAGAAAAACACCATTTAATCCGGTTATGCATTTTACAAAATCATTAAATGTTATTTTTACATAGAGCTAGTGTAAGTACTTAAATCTGTCTTGTTATTTAGTCTTCTTTAATTGTCTGCCCAGCACTATTTATTACTCCGAAAAAAAGGGGAAAGCCAGCCAATTTGCGCAATTGCATATTGCGTGCGACTTTCATGTCTAGGGCTATCAAGTCGCATGAAAGTCGCATCGATATAGTGCAGGAACCTTTTTTTTAAATGTGGCTACATCTTGAGCTGCGTTGATTGGAACAGCCGCAATGGAAATAAATGGGTTTTTAGTTGGCATGCAACATTATGTAAAGGCGCATGCAAAGTTGCAGCAGTGTGAACCAGGGCTGAATGTTATTTGTTGTCCAATCACAAGCTGGGGTCTGGTCTCAGTGCTTTACTGCTGTGTAATCTGCTCTGGAGGTCAAGGGCCCCTCTAAACAGTAAAAAAAATACACACACATTCACAAATAAAAAGAATAGATGAAATAAATTAAAATGCCCTAAATTCACCTTAAAAAAACAAAAAAAAAACTAAATATAAACTAAATAAGTACAGAGTGATTTATTCATGTAAATTTTGCCTAAACAGTTTAATGAGCAAAACTTCAAGTTCTTCTTCTGTCAAATTTCATGTATGAGTGTGGTCACAGCTCTACGCGTTTCACATTAAGCTTCATCAGGATAGACGAGGTGTTTGTACATTAAATTGTGACCTAATAGAACTGACCTAATAGTGGTCTAATAGAGGGGGAAAGAGAAACCCACCAAGGTTGTTTCTAGTCTGGACTGGAGGAGGAGGTCAAGGTCCCCTCTAAAACAGTAGGGATGAACAAAATCGACAGGTCTCTATTCCCCAAATTCTTAGATAAAATCAAACAATTTCAGCAAGTTTTCACAGTTTTGGTGAAATGCATTGAAGGTGTAAGTTTTCTGTGTGTTTTTGGTGGTACAATGAGCATTAAATGGATATTGAGTGTTACAGAAGCTTTTTTTTAACCATCTGGACTAAAAAAAAAAAAAAAATACACACATTCACAAATAAAAAGAATAGATGAAATAAATTAAAATGCCCTAAATTTACCAAAAAAAAACGAAATATAAAATAAATAAGTACAGCGTGATTTATTCATGTAAATTTTGCCTAAACAGTTTAATGAGCAAAACTTCAAGTTCTTGCTTCTGTCAAAAATTTATGTGTATGGGTGTGGTCACAGCTCTACGCGTTTCACATTAAGCTTCATCAGGATAGACGAGGTGATTGTACATTAAATTGTGACCTAATAGAAGTGACCTAATAGTGGTCTAATAGAGGGGGAAAAAGGAACCCACCAAGGTTGTTTCTAGTCTGGACTGGAGGAGGAGGTCAAGGGCCCCTCTAAACAGTAGGGGTGAACAAAAATCGACAGGTCTCTTTTCCCCAAATTCTTAGATAAAATCAAACAATTTCAGAAAATTTTCACAGTTTTGGTGAAATTCATTGAAGGTGTAAGTTTTCTGTGTGTTTTTGGTGGTGCAATGAGCATTAAATGGATATTGAGTGTTACAGAAGCTTTTTTTAACCATCTGGACTAAAAAAAAAAAAAAATACACACACATTCACAAATAAAAAGAATAGATGAAATAAATTAAAATTACCTAAATTCACCAAAAAAAAAAAAAAAAGAAAACGAAATATAAAATAAATTAGTACAGAGTGATTTATTCATGTATATTTTGCCTAAGCAGTTTAATAAGCAAAACTGCAAGTTCTTGCTTCTGTCAAATTTCATGTGTATGAGTGTGGTCACAGCTCTACGCGTTTCACATTAAGCTTCATCAGGATGGACGAGGTGATTGTAAATTAAATTGTGACCTAATAGAAGTGACCTAATAGTGGTCTAATAGAGGGGGAAAGAGGAACCCACCAAGGTTGTTTCTGGTCTGGACTGGAGGAGGAGGTCAAGGGCCCCTCTAAACAGTAGGGATGAACAAAATTGACAGGTCTCTTTTCCCCAAATTCTTAGATAAAATCAAACAATTTCAGCAAATTTCCACAGTTTTGGTGAAATTCATTGAAGGTGTAAGTTTTCTGTGTGTTTTTGGTGGTACAATGAGCATTAAATGGATACTGAGTGTTACAGAAGCTTTTTTTAACCATCTGGACTAAAAAAAAAAAAAAAATACACACACATTCACAAATAAAAAGAATAGATGAAATAAATTAAAATGACCTAAATTCACCAAAAAAAAACAAAAAAAAACGAAATATAAAATAAATAAGTACAGCGTGATTTATTCATGTAAATTTTGCCTAAACAGTTTAATGAGCAAAACTTCAAGTTCTTGCTTCTGTCAAAAATGTATGTGTATGGGTGTGGTCACAGCTCTACGCGTTTCACATTAAGCTTCATCAGGATAGACGAGGTGATTGTACATTAAATTGTGACCTAATAGAAGTGACCTAATAGTGGTCTAATAGAGGGGGAAAGAGGAACCCACCAAGGTTGTTTCTAGTCTGGACTGGAGGAGGAGGTCAAGGGCCCCTCTAAACAGTAGGGGTGAACAAAAATCGACAGGTCTCTTTTCCCCAAATTCTTAGATAAAATCAAACAATTTCAGCAAACTTTCACAGTTTTGGTGAAATTCATTGAAGGTGTAAGTTTTCTGTGTGTTTTTGGTGGTACAATGAGCATTACATGGATACTGAGTGTTACAGAAGCTTTTTTTTAACCATCTGGACTAAAAAAATAAATAAATAAATACACACACATTCACAAATAAAAAGAATAGATTAAATAAATTAAAATGACCTAAATTCACAAAAAAAAAAACAATCAGTGCCCATTTGTGGGCACTGATTGGCGTATGTTGGGAATTAATTTTCACATGTGGATGGCCATGGGGGATGTACCTGGCCATCCACATGTTAGGTGCTTCCCTGGTGGACCTGGCGGCTTCCCTGGTGGTCCAGTGTGGGCATCCGAGGGGGGGGGGGTGCTGCGCTAATAAACAATCAGTGCAGACCCCCCCTGTCAGGAGAGCCGCCTACTCGCTTCTGTCAGACGTGAGTGAGGAAAAGCTGATCAACGGCTCTTCCTGTTTACATCGTGATCAGCTGTGATTGGACATGGCTGATCACGTGGTAAAGAGCCTCCGTCGGAGATCGGTGTAGCGGTGTGTCAGGCTAACACACCACACCACCGATCGCCGCAACCTACCGATCGTCCGCAGCGGCTGTTATCCTGCAGGACGTCATATGACGCCCAGTCAGGATAACTGAACCACCGCCCACCCGTCATTCTGCTATAGACCGGGCAGGAAGTGGTTAAATACTCAGACCAGTCCATCTGGCACCAACAACCATGCCACATTCAAAGTCACTTAAATCCCCTTTCTTCCCCATTCTGATTGCTCAGTTTGAACTTCAGCAAGATGTCTTCACCACATCTAGATACCTAAATGCAATGAGTTGCTGCCATGTGATTATATAAATGGGAGTGTAGCGCTAAAATGTATAAATAGGTATGATACCCATAAAACAAAACCCAATATCCAAAAAATGGAAAACAGTGGAATGTGCTCCCTGTAATAAACCAATAATAGACAAAAATGTCCAAGGTGCAAATAGGTGCAAACCAATCATATAACAAATGTCCCAAAGTGATGAAACGAAGATGGTGTCAAAACGAGGTGGTCTTGGACTAGATCCTCTGGTACAACACTTTGAAGGATAGATTATAGAATAGATGTACGCTTACCGGAACCGGTGGACCCCCTGTCAGCAACAGGGAGTCAAACAGGCATGGAAAGGCTCAAAGAGACCAGCAGACTGGACACCCCCAGGTAGACAGATGGACTCTGTGGACCCAATAACGACCTCTCAGACCAGATGCAGATAATCGAACCATGGATGACTTGAATGGAACCTGAACCGGCAACAGTGAAGCAGGAACTGAAGTTTCTTGATGGCGAATCCAAAGATGGAAAAAAGGTGGAGCAGATCACCACTGATGATGTGGCGAAGGCTCCCGTAGGATGCTCCCCAAGTGTTTCAAACCATGTAGCAGAAAAAGAAAAGAAACAGGGGGGGGGGGGGACTCCAATGGTGTAGATCAAAAAGGCAGGTTTTTATTGACAAAAAACAATGTAACAAAAAGATATCCAATAAAAGTGATCACATTTACAAAAGCAGTGTGGGAATGAGTATGACCTCGCCCGACGCGTTTCGTCTATAGTAGACTTCAACTGGGGCATATGCCCACACTGCTTTTTAAATGTGATCACTTTTATTGGATATCTTTTTGTTACATTGTTTTTCTTTTGGATTTCTGCTACATGGTTTTGAAACACTTGGGGAGCACCCTTCGGAAGCCTTTGCCACATCATCAGTGGTGATCCGACATCGGCTCCGCCTTTTTTCCATCTTTGGATTCGCCATCAAGAAACTTCAGTTCCTGCTTCACTGTTGCCTGTTTAGGTTCCATTCAAGTCATCCATGGTTCGATTATCTGCATCCGGTCTGTGAGGTCGTTATTGGGTCCACAGAGTCCATCTGTCTACCTGGGGGTGTCCAGTCTGCTGGTCTCTTTGAGCCTTTCCATGCCTGTTTGACTCCCTGTTGCTGACAGGGGGTCCACCGGATCCGGTAAGCGTACATCTATTCTATAATCTATCCTTCAAAGTGTTGTACCAGAGGATCTAGTCCAAGACCACCTCGTTTTGACACCATCTTCGTTTCATCACTTTGGGACATTTGTTATATGATTGGTTTGCACCTATTTGCACATTGGACATTTTTGTCTATTATTGGTTTATTACAGGGAGCACATTCCACTGTTTTCCATTTTTTGGATATTGGGTTTTGTTTTATGGGTATCGTACCTATTTATACATTTTAGCGCTACACTCCCATTTATATTGTCTATTGAATTTTCGTCACATTCTAGTGCAGCTGCTTTGTTTTGCCCTTGGTCACTGTATTTTGAGTTTAGTGCCATCATTTTTTTCCATTCACAACGCTGCCATGTGATTGGCTGATTAGCAGTTTGTGTTATCAAGTAATTGAACAGGTGTAGCTAATAAATTGAGAGACACCTTCAAAAAGTCTCCGTTCTCCTTTTCTCTTCTGTTGCAATTCTGACGGTCTTGATTACTCACCCGGAAGTGATTTTACCTCTCGCTGTACGTAACCATAATTTTCTCTAACGCAGCATGTTTTTTTGATAATAAATGAGGCGACAAAGGCCCTTAGACAGGACAATATGATTGAAACAATGGCGAGCTGGACATTTTTTTCCCTTTCCCTTCCTTATTGTGTGTATGCCTTCAGATCGCCTATTATTATGGCGACATCTCAAAGAATTTGAAATCCATACCTATAAATTCATATTGTTCTCTCCGTCTCGGTACGTCACCTGCAAACCTGTAACCGCAAAACTTATCCGGGTTAGACCAAAGACTTTTTAATTCTCGAGTAGATCTTTTAACCATCGCTAAATCTGTTGCGGATTCTAAAGGAGAGACCGGCGGCGTGACTGCGCACATAAACACCATATAAAAAAGGTCCAACATCGTCACACTTTGTATTTTTTTTTTTTCCAGAATGCAATTTTTCATAAGAGGCTTTAGAGTGTCGGAATTTTTTTTTCTTTTTCATTTATCATCAGGTCAAAGAAAGACAAATAACAAACATAAAACACTTTTTATGCCACGTCGACCTAAGACTTTTCCATCTCCACTTTTATTTTGTTTGTTTTTTTTTTATTTATTTTTTTCCTTCAATTTTTTTTTTTTTAAGACATTTTATTGGAGCGCCAAAGGGTATGCTTAGCCTTGGTTATTCATTTAACGTCAATTCTTATCAGCAGATGGTAGTTTGTTATAAGGAACACATACGGTACATCTAGTCAAAATGATTTTGAAAAGCTACATACCGTAGATGGTTAGAGGAGACAGAAAAAATAAGTTTTAAAAATGAGGATAACCTCGGAAAAAAAAAAAAAAAAAATTCTGAGGCTCCTTATCTCTCCAAAACAGACACATTGGAAGTATTTGAAAACCCAAGGAGATAGCTGAAGTTATATAGCAAGACACCGAATTGTTGTTGTCTGAGAAAGTGCACACGCGCCGCACGCCCCGGCTCCATCATTTCTCATCTCGTATTCTATTTATTTATTTTTTTATAGGATTAAACTTTCATTACCCTAATATCCTCAGTCCCCGAGTGTGAAATTTTCATTAGCCATTTGTCATCATCCTATCAAAAGGTATTGATTTTGTCGCTTGTGATATTGATACCTTATTCAATAAAGCCATTAATTTGACCGGCCTATCTCGAGAGCAGCTTTCAATGATATCCCTTGTCAAGATGACAGGTCACTTGTAAGTCAAGCCTGCTACGTTGACACAAGTTCCCCTTGATAGCTGACCTAAAATATTCCACGCTGGATGGAATTACATATTGAACAGCCACTCATTCCTGTTAATTATGTTGACAGACAATTTTTTAGTTTTTTTTCTTTACTTTAATATGATAAAATTGGTTTACATATGGCAAGGTAAACTAGATAAAGAGAGTTTAGCCATCAAATGCGGCTAAAGAACGTTATGAGAATATTACTTGTAAGGACGAGCTAACTTCAAGCTTCCTAAGCTGTACCCTTTGTTTTATTTATTTATTTATTTATTACAGGATTTATATAGCGCCAAAACAGTTTGTGCAGCGCTTTACAATATAAAAGGGAGACAATACAGTTATAATACAATAAAATACAAGAGGATTAACCACTTCCCTACCGCCCACTGTCATATAACGCCCACAAGGTGGATCTTCCATCCTGGGTGGGCGTCATATGACGTCCTCCCATTCCCGGCCGTCGCTCGGGACCCGTTGCACGTGCCCGGCATCCGCGATGTCCGCCGGGCACCCGCGATTGCCCGTTAAAACAGCGGGACCGTGCAGGACCGTGAAGCTGTGTGTGTAAACACACAGCTCCACGTCCTGTCAGTGGAAAGGAGATTGATCATGTGATCCCAGTACAGGGGAACACCGATCGGTCTCCTCCCCTTGTGAGTCCCCTCCCCCCACAGTTAGAATCACTACCTTAGGGAACACATTAACCCCTGCAGCGCCCCCTAGTGTTAACCCCTTCCCTGCCAGTCACATTTACACAGTAATCACTGCAATTTTATAGCAACGATCGCTGTGTAAATGTGAATGGTCCCAAAAATGTGTCAAAAGTGTCCGAAGTGTCCGCCGCAATGTCGCAGTCACGTAAAAAAAATCGCAGATCGCTGCCATTACTAGTAAAAAAAAAAAAAAAAATCAATGCAATAAATCTATCCCCTATTTTGTAGACGCTATAACTTTTGCGCAAACCGATCTATATGCTCTTATTGCGATTTTATTTACCAAAAATATGTAGAAGAATACGTATCGGCCTAAACTGAGTAAAAAAATAGTTTTTTTTAAAAAAAATGGGATATTTATTATAGCAAAAAGTAAAAAATATTGTGTTCTTTTTCAAAATTGTCGCTCTTCTTTTGTTTATAGCGCAAAAAATAAAAACCGCAGAGGTGATCAAATACCACCAAAAGAAAGCTCTATTTATGGGAAAAAAAGGACGTCAATTTTGTTTGGGTGTAACGTTGCACGACCGCGCAATTGTTAGTTAAAGCGACGCAGTGCCGAATCGCAAAAAGTGCTCTGGTAAGGAAGGGGGTAAAATCGCCCGGTGCTGAAGTGGTTAAGAGGATTGTTCTGCCATCGCAATCCTCGGTTCTGATAATTCTTTTATTTAATCACTTACCGGGGCAATTTTGTAATTATTTACAAACAGTATCTCACAAAAGTGAGTACACCCCTCACATTTTTGAAAATATTTTATTCTATCTTTTCATGTGACAACACTGAAGAAATGGAATAGAGGTTTGGGAACCTGATCCCCAACCAAGGTTCACCAGGGGCGAGGGAGCTAAAGGACTATCTTGGTACAGTGTGAGAAAAGTATAAATAGGACATAAAGACAGCCATAAAAAATTAAAGGTGTCCGCTATGTGTAAATTTAGTTATTTTTGTCTCTCAGAACAGTAAAGGGGTTCTGAGAACTAATTTGATAGGGAAGCTTTGGCATCAGTTTAGCTGGGCTGTGTTGGGGTTCTGCCTGATCATGTGTGCAGTGAGGTACACATGACAGTCTCAGAACCAGGCCTGGTTGGACGTTTGGGTACCGGCATTCCCCGGAGCCAATCAGTGGGTGCGTTTGACCTCGCTGAGGAGTCTGGGGAAGGGTACTTAAGATGCTGGAGGGGCTTCGTTAGGCCAGAGCTGCCTGTTCCTGAATCTGGACCGGGGTAGCCCCGCGAGGGGTCCCGGTCAGGGGTGTGTGTGCCGCCCTGCAACATGGTTGGTTTGACAGGCCCCACAGACCCGCTTGGTCTGGGGCAAGGATCCATCTGTTCCCGAGTCTCGGAACCGGCTGGTCCGAGGCGCAGTAACTGAGGGAGGATTCAAGGCGTCCGGGTGCGCTCTCAACTTGGAGGGGCACCGCAGCTCGTGTAAGCGACCGGGGGAGGACTCTTTGGAGGAGGGCCAACAAGCTGGCATCCTGAGAAGTGCCTGGTTGCTGGGTTGTCAAGGACACTAGATAATCCACGCTTTCCCAATACTGCCAAGGAGACAGATAACGTTCCTGGTACTGAGGAAAGGTTCCTGTTTTGTTTCTGAGTACCACTTTGACTCAAGGTTAGAGACTTTGCAAATTTCGTAATTCAAGTGCTGACTACCATAATCTCTGGCTAGAGATTTGTTCAGCTTGGAAGCGCCCAGCTGCGAGTGGCTACTCTCTGGGTTGGCGAATAGCGACTTTCGTATACTTAGCAGTTCAAGGTGCCTGAGTTTCCTTCACCCTTGCCCTCTGTTCCCATACGAGACTGTGTCTGTTGGATGTCACCCCTGCAAATAAAAACCTTTCAAAAGGACTTTTATGGTGTCAGCGTGCAAAGTCGTTGGGTACTAACCCTGGGATCCCCTAGACCTGGAGGAACAAGCCAAGCGGAGGTAACCGGTAAGCCCAAAAGTCAAGGCCGCCCCATCAAGGGTTATGGCCGCTACAGTACAAACTACAGCATTAAAACAAAGGTGACTTGGTCATATATAGTACTTATAGTACATATATAGTACGACTAGTTTCGCGAGGTGCACCGCTTCATTAGGAAATACCCTTGGTTGGGTTCCCAAACCTCTATTCCACTAAATTTTGGATGATGGTACAATATTGTATTTTTATATTCATGGTTATGATTTCTAGAGGCCAACTATTTTTCTCTCTTTCCCTCTGATGCCGCATACACACGATCGGAATTTCGGCCAGCAAAAGACCGATGAGAGCTTTTCATCGGAAAATGCGACCTTGTGTAGGCTCCATCGGAATTTTGCTGGCCGAAATCCCCCCAACAAAAATTTGAGAGCATGTTCTCAATTTTTCCAATGGAAAGGGTTTCCATCGGAAAGTCCGATCGTCTGTAGCAATTCTGACGCGCAAAATTCCTAGGCATACTCGAAAACAATTCGACGCATGCTCGGAAGCATTGAACTTAATTTTTTCTCGGCTCATCGTAGTCTTGTATGTCACTGCGTTCTTGACAGTCGGAATTTGGTGTGACCGGGTGTAGGCAAGACAGTTTGAGCGGAATTCCGTCGGGAAAACCATCAGAGCTTTTTCCGACGAGAATTCCGATCGTGTGTAAGCGGCATAACACTGAAAAAATGACACTTGTCTACAATGTAAAGTAGTGAGTGTACAGCTTGTATAACAGTGTAAATTTGCTGTCCTCTCAAAACAACTCAACACACAGCCATTAATGTCTAAACCGCTGGCAGCAAAAGCAAGTACACCCCTAAGTGAAAATTTCCAAATTGGGCCCAATTAGTAATTTTCCCTCTCGGGTGTCATGTGACTCGTGTTATAAGGTCTCAGGTGTGAATAGGGAGCAGGTGTGTTAAATTTGGTGTTATCACCCTCACTCTCTCATACTGGTCATTGGAAGTTCAACATGGCTCCTCATGGCTAAGAACTCTCTGAGGATCTTAAAAAAAGAATTGTTGCTCTACATAAAGATGGCCTAGGCTATAAGAAGATTGCCAAGACCCTGAAACTGAGCTGTAGCATGGTGACCAAGACCATACAGCAGTTTAACAGAACACTGAGAACAGGCCTCGCCATGGTCGACCAAAGAAGTTGAGTGCACGTGCTCAGCGTCTTATCCAGAGGTTGTCTTTGGGAAATAGATGTATGAGTGCTGCCAGCATTGCTGCAGAGGTTGAAGGGGTGGGGGGTCAGCCTGTCAGGGCTCAGACCATACGCCGCACCCTGCATCAAATTGGTCTGCATGGCTGTCGTCCCAGAAGGAAACCTCTTCTAAAGATGATGCACAAGAAAGCCCACAAACAGTTTGCTGAAAACAAGCAGACTAAGGACATGGATTACTGGAACCATGTCCTGTGGTCTGATGAGACCAAGATAAACTTATTTGGTTCCGATGGTGTCAGGCGTGTGTGGTGAGTTGAGGAGTACAAAGACAATCCAATAGAGCACCTTTGGTGGTACGGAGATTGGCATCATGGATGTGCAGCCGACAAATCTGCAGCAACTGCGTGATGCTATTATGTCACTATGGAGCAAGATCTCTGAGGAATGTTTCCATCACCTTGTGGAATCTATGCTACGAAGAATGAAGGCAGTTCTGAAGGCAAAAGGGGGTCCAACCCAGTAATAGCAAGGTGTACCTAATAACGTGGCCAGTGAGTGTATGTCAAAGAGGCAATGCTAGGACAGAAATTCAGCTTTTGCTCCTGTGCCTACCGGTTCTGGTGATCTGACCCCAGGGGCGGACTGACAACTCATGGGGCCCCTGGGCAATAGGAGATTATGGGGCCCCCAGGCAATCATAGATTATGGGGCCACACAGTATACACACACACAGTATACAATCACACAGTATACACAGACAGGTTTCTATTGGCTGAGAAGGTACTGGAGAGGTGGGGCAGCTATAATCTCTGAATTTTTAGACCAAAAGGTAAGGGACATTTCAGAGACAGTACTGTCCCTGGTTTTACTGAGGCTGGCAACCCTGATGGGGCCCCCTAGTGGCCCAGGGCCCTCGGGCAGTGCCCGAGTGGCTGAATGGTCAGTCCGCCCCTGTCTGACCCTGACCTTTGTCTTACCTTTTTTACGTTTGATTGGAATCCATCCTACACTATTCCATACATCACTTTAATGCTCACCTTCACTAAGTATTTTCACAGAACATAAATAAATTAGAGGCTACGTGCTTAAAAACAATGACCAAACGGTGGTAAAGCTTGCACCATAAAAAAAAAAGCCACCAGAAAGGACAAAGGACCTCGACGAATCAATAAGGAATTCAGCGCAATTCAGAAGGGAGCCATATTTTAGAGGCAGAGAATTTTTGGGGACGGGAGGTCAGCTGAGAAACCGGAGGGAGACGGTCCCGCAGGAAAAATGTAGTTAAAGGGAAGAGAGCGTCAGACTAATGTGACAGCCGAGTCCTTACTTCATCATTTATTGATGGTGCTTCATCATCGTTTGCAGGGAGGTAAACAGGTGGGAGAGGGGCCGCGAGCGCACGTGAGCGAAATTAAACACGGCGAGGAAAGGGAGCTCAACGAGGACTACTGGGAGCCGGCGCTGAGAGCGGGTTTGTGGACAAAAGCGAAAATGTTTGTTTTTCCTGCAGCAGTGTTCATAATGAAGATGCCGTAGCGTTGAAATTACCTCTTATAGCACGTTGTATTCGAACAGTGTAATAAAAAAAAAGCCAAAACCACCACTTTGCTAAGTATGTGTTGCTAAGCAAACAAAGCTGTTGGGAGATATAAAATGAATCCTGTTCAATATTGAAGCCGAGATAAAAGCCTGTGACAGCTTACTCCTGCTGAAACCTGTTCAGGAAGGCATTAGATACATAACACTGATTGAGCTGCCTGCCCACCCACATGCAGGAAGATTGTGGAAACTGGAAGCTGGTTGAGTTAGTCATTATGCGCAATGGGCGTTTTTTTTTTCCCTGACATGGATGTCGTGCTTCAGGTGGGGAAAAAGCAGCCTAAATCCAGGTTTTTTAAATGTGTGTAGGTACGTTTAGATGTGTCAAATGCAGGGGCGTTGCTAGGTCTACAAAAGATCTGGGGCTAGAGCCCATAGCAGCATAGTAAAGAAAGTCATACGCTTGGGTGGGCATACACATGTATATAATATATGCGTGTGTGTGTATATATCCCCAGAGAGCCTCCCCCTTGAATCAGGGTCCCCAGAGAACCCCCCTTACATCAGGGTCCCCAGAGAGCGTCCCCCTTGCAACAGGGTCCCCAGAGAGCCCCCCTTACATTAGGTTCCCCAGAGAGCCTCCCCTTAAATCAGGGTCCCCAGAGAGCCTCCCCCTTGCATCAGGGTCCCCAGAGAGCTCCCCTTACATTAGGGTCCCCAGAGAGCCTCCCCCTTAAATCAGGATCCCCAGAGAGCCTCCCCCTTAAATCAGGGGCCCCAGAGAGCCCCCTACTTACATCAGGGTCCCCAGAGAGCCTTCCCCTTAAATCAGGGTCCCCAGAGAGCCTCCCCCTTAAATCAGGGTCCCCAGAGAGCCCCCTACTTACATCAGGGTCCCCAGAGAGCATCCTCCTTAAACCAGGGTCCCCAGAGAGCCTTCCCCTTAAATCAGGATCCCCAGAGAGCCTCCCCTTAAATCAGGGTCCCCAGAGAGCCCTCTACTTACATCAGGGTCCCCAGAGAGCCTCCTCCTTAAATCAGGGTCCCCAGAGAGCCTCCCCCTTAAATCAGGGTCCCCAGAGAGCCTCCCCCTTAAATCAGGGTCCCCAGAGAGCCTCCCCCTTAAATCAGGGTCCCCAGAGAGCCCCCTACTTACATCAGGGTCCCCAGAGAGCCTCCCCCTTAAATCAGGGACCCCAGAGAGCCTCCCCCTTAAATTAGGGTCCCCAGAGAGCCTCCCCCTTAAATTAGGGTTCCCAGAGAGCCTCCCTCTTAAATCAGGGACCCCAGAGAGCCTCCCCTTAAATTAGGGTCCCCAGAGAGCCCCCTACTTACATCAGGGTCCCCAGAGAGCCTCCCCTGCTAGAGTGCTAAATACATCTATCGCCTACGTGCATTTGGACCCATCAAGAATTTTTTACGCTGCAACACTCCAGATCTGAATGCGCTGGACCTGGGTTTTTTTTCTGCCTCTAAACACCTGTAAATGCCTATGTGTGTATGGGCAGGCTAACAAAGAGGGATGTTAAGAGGCAGAAAAAAAAGTCAAATGCCATTAAAAGTGGCGTTTTTGAAGTCTAGTGTGCATGTGCCCTTAATGTTGATCTATAGAATAGACCACTTGTTCTAAATCCCTAAAGTGTATCTAAATGTATTATATATGTATTACAGGTACCGTATATACTCGAGTATAAGCCGAGTTTTTTAGCACATTTTTTTGTCCTGAAAATGCCCCCCTCGGCTTATACTCGAGTACTTGCAGCAGAGAATTACATTTTTTTTTTTACCCTACTTTGGGGGCCCGTATCTCAGGGGAACTTGGTGCTAGGAACCCCAAATTTGGTGTAAACCCAGTGGAACCAACACTACAACATATCCAAAGATGGGGTTCCTAGCACCAAGTGGCCCCGAGATACGGGGCCCCAAATTCGGTTCGGAAAATGTCATTCTCTGCTGCAGAAAAGTGCTTGACATTTTACAAACCAAATATGGGGCTCTGTATCTTGGGGCTACTTGGTGATAGGAACCCTAACCCCAAGAACTATGTTGTATTGCTGGTTCCACTTGGTTTGCACACCAAATTTGGGGTTCCTAGCACCAAGTGACCCCGAAATACAGGGCCCCAAAGTTGGTCAACTGTGTCCATCTGCAGCAATGTCATTTTGGGACCCTTTGGGTCCAGAGACACCAAATTTTGGCTGCAGCTAGGGGGCATCTAGGAACCCTTAACTACCAGTTTGAAGTTCGGGGGACCTGTGGCTGCAAATGGGCACAGTGAGGCTGCAAATGGGCATTGCTGACCCTCTTTTCCACTTACAGTAGCTGCGCATTTCTCACCCTAGGCTTATACTCGAGTCAATATGTTTTCCCAGTTTTTTGTGGTAAAATTAGGTGCCTCGGCTTATATTCAGGTCAGCTTATACTCGAGTATATACGGTATATACAATGTATTTATGTATGTATATATATATATATATATATATATATATTTGGGCTGTTACTGATTCAAATTTTTGTGTTCGATTAATTGATTTTTTTTTAATCGATTAATTGACTAATTTCGATTAATTATAACGCACATACAGTTTTTACAATTTTTGTACTGTAATGTCCACATCTCCCCCCATACCGTAATATTCACATATACGATTGTCTGCTCTGTCCGGAATAGACAGCAGGCAGACCCGTCCGTCCGCAGAGCAGATGGCACAAGCAGGCGGTTGATGATGACGTCAGCGCGCCGCTACTAAGCTGCCGCCGGGTGGACCAAGATGGCCGCCGCTCCGGAGCTAGGCCTGAAGCCGCGGCCTTTCCTATGGGCGAGACCGCAGAGTTCAATCCGCGGATCGTCCTCGATCAAAATCATTTTGATCGATCAAAGAAATTAACGATTAATCGAAAAAATTAATTGTTAATTTACACAGCCCTAATATATATATATATATATATATATATATATATATATATATATATATATATACACACTATATTACCAAAAGTATTGGGATGCCTGCCTTTACACGCACATGAACTTTAAATCCTAACAATGAACTTCTCCTATTTCCTCCATTTTTTGTCTCTTAAATATCCCTTTGAAAAGTATTTTGTTATATCTGTTCAATAAGTACAAAACCTACACTATACTACCAAAAGTATTGGGACACCTACCTTTACACACACATGAACTTTAATGGCATCTCAGTCTTAAAGAGGAAGTAAACCCAAACACGAAATTTCAGAAGGGGCCCAAAGGGTGGCGCTCAAGAGCTGAAATTCCTCATAGTACGTCACTACGTTCGGTGTTTGTAGCACGACAATTGTGTACCGTTAGTATGCAAGACAAGATCCTGGCACACGCCCTTTTGACAAAAATCAGACGCTCGGTTGCCCAACAATGGCACTGTGTGTATCAGCCTTAACAGTTGTCCTGTGGTCAGATTCTCCCACCTGAGCTGTGGATCTCTGCAGCTCCTCCAGAGTTCCCATGGACCTCTTGAATGCTCTCCTTGCCCGGCCTGTCAGTTTAGGTGGACGGCCATGTCTTGGTAGGTTTGCGGTTGTGCCATACTCTTTCCATTTTCCGATGATGGATTGAACAGAGCTCCGTGAGATGTTCAAAGCTTGGGATATTTTTTTTTATAACCTAACCCTGCTTTTTACTTCTCCACAACTTTATCCCTGACCTGTCTGGTGTGTTCCTTGGCATTTATGATGCTGTTTGTTCACTAAGGTTCTCTAACAAACATCTGAGGACTTCACAGAACAGCTGTATTTATACTGAGATATAATTACACACAGGTGGACTCTATTTACAAATTAGGTGAATTCTGAAGGCAATTGGTCCCACTAGATTTTAGTTAGGGGTATCAGAGTAAAGGGGGCTGAATACAAATGCCCCCCCCCCCAACACACACTTTTCACATATTTATTTGTAAAACATTTTGAAAACCATTAATCATTTTCCTTCCACTTAACAATTATGTGCCACTTTGTGTTGGTCTATCAAATAAAATCCCAATAAAATAGATTTAAGTTTTTGGTTGTAACATGACAAAATGTGGAAAATTTCAAGGGGTATGAATACTTTTTCAAGGCACTGTATAGCCATTTCCAGCTTCCATCAGGATTCCACAGATCCAGCACATACATACTTACAATGGTCCATGCTGAACCATGGGCGTCCGCAGGTAGGGGCAAGGGGGGGTAAGTGCCCCCCTCCCTGGAATCAGGGATCGGATCAGGAGTTTGTTCCCCACTCTGTCTTTATCCTAGCACTGGCGGCCGGCCCTGTCCTCACCCAGAATGAAAACGGGTCTTGCCAGCTGCTGGCCATCGTGGACATCCTACTGGCATGCAAGGTACCGTACTGAGCATTACACACACCAATAGGACATAGGGGCACTAGAGGGACTGCAGACAGGGCTAGGGGGTCCCTCTCTCTGACCCCCATCACCCCTCTCTGTCACCCCCTCTCACTCTGTCACCCCTATGTCTTTTTAGCCCCATCTCTCTGTCTCTCTCTGTCACCCCCTCTGTCTTTTTCACCCCCTCTCTCTGTCACCCCCTCTGTCTCACTCTGTCACCCCCCCTGTCTCTTTCTGTCACCCCCTATGTCTTTCTGCCACCCCCTCACTCTCTCTGTCACCCCCTCTGTCTTTTTCACCCCCTCTCTCTGTCACCCCCTCTGTCTCACTCTGTCACCCCCCTGTCTCTTTCTGTCACCCCCTATGTCTTTCTGCCACCCCCTCACTCTCTCTGTCACCCCCTATGTCTTTTTTAGCCCCATCCCTCTGTCTCTCTCTGTCACACTCCTCTCTCTCTGTCACCCCCTATGTCTCTCTCTGTCACCCCCTCTGTCTTTTTCACCCCCTCTCTCTGTCACCCCATCTCTCTCTGTCACACTCCTCTCTCTCTGTCACCCCCTCTGTCTCTCTCTGTCACCCCCCTGTCTCTCTCTGTCACCCCCGCTCTCTCTCTCTGTCACCCCCCTGTCTCTTTCTGTCACCCCTATGTCTTTCTGTCACCCCCTCTCTCTCTATGTCACCCCCTGTCTCTCTATGTCACCCCCTGTCTCTCTCTGTCACCCCCTCTGTCTCTCTCTGTCACCCCCCTGTCTCTTTCTGTCACCCCCTATGTCTTTCTGTCACCCCCTCACTCTCTCTGTCACCCCCCTCTCTCTCTCTGTCACCCCCTCTGTCTCTCTCTGTCACCCCCCTGTCTCTTTTGGTCACCCCCTATGTCTTTCTGTCACCCCCTCACTCTCTCTGTCACCCCCTGTCTCTCTATGTCACCCCCTGTCTCTCTATGTCACCCCCTGTCTCTCTCTGTCACCCTCTCTGTCTCTCTCTGTCACCCCCTGTCTCTTTCTGACACCCCCTATGTCTTTCTGTTACCCCCTCACTCTCTCTGTCACCCCCTCTCTCTCTCTGTCACCCCCTGTCTCTCTCTCTGACACCCTCCACATGTATGCAGTCTCTTATAGTCTTTTGAGCCATGTATGTGGTTTCTGACAGTCTCTTCGGCCATGTATACAGTCTCTGGTCATCTCTTGTGCCATGTCCACAGTCTCTTACAGTCTCTTGGGCCATGTATGCAGTCACTGACAGTCTCTTGGGCCATGTATGCAGTCACTGACAGTCTCTTGGGCCATGTATGCAGTCACTGACAGTCTCTTGGGCCATGTATGCAGTCACTGACAGTCTCTTGTACTACGTCTGCAGTCTCTGACCCTGATAATGACATTGTCGAAAAAGATCAGAGCATGGGTGACATTAAAATGATGCCCCCCCTGAAAAAAGTTCTGCGGACGCCCATGTGCTGAACCAATGTAACAATGATATCTTCAGCTTCCCTCTCTGTAACTGCATCTCCTAATTAGGCATCTATAGTTCAGCTTTCAATGTATTTTGCCCAAACAAAGTCCTGCCCCTATAAAGCCAAATGATATCAGTGTTCTATTCTTCATATGGAAGCTCCGTATGCATTTTCAGCAAGCTGATTTGTGATACCATCCTCACCTTTCTGTGCTCCTAAATAAACAAGTGGTTATCTTTATTACCCAGCCTTATAATCAGTCTGCAAAATTGCAACGCAGGTGATACATAAATTAATTTTAAATGCATTTTCTTCCCAATCACGGAGACATAAAAATCAATTAATATGCTGAGGGCCTGGAGATCCTGAATATAGATTTAGAAGAGAGGTGATATTTTTATAGAGAGGTTTTGGTGGGCTGCCAGAGGCTGGAATGCAGAATGACAGGAAGGATTGGTCGATCGTCAGATGCCTGCAATGAGGCTTCATTAAAGCTGATCTCCAGCCAAGGAACTCTTCACCCACGCTACCCAATCTACCCCCCTCTAGGTTATCTTTCATTTGTATAAGGCCCCTTTCACACTGGCGGACCGTTCAGATCCGGCTGTCAGTTTTGACGGCGGACCTGAACGGGCGCGCTCCATGCTAGTCTATGGAGCGACGGATGTCAGCGGAGACATGTCCGCTGACATCCGACCCGGTCCGATCCGCCAAAAGCAGATAGATGGCCCTACGCCCAGATCCGTAGCTGGCGGATCGGATCGGGTGAGATCTGATGAAAGCGGACACGCTGTCCATTTTCATCTGATCTCTCCATAGAGACCAGCGCTGGACAAGCCCCTCCCCGCTCAGTGAGCAGAGAGGGACCTGTCATCCGCCGGCTCAGCGGAGATCAACGGAGAGATCTCCCGCTGAGCCGGCGGACTCCGTGGAAGCGGAGTCCGCCTCGTGTGAAAGGGGCCTAAAAAAAGTCACACAATTTTTTTTTTACCTCAACCTGTGCTCACATGAGGGGTCCTGAGCCCCCACCTTACTTCCTGTTGACTTGGACACTTCTTGAGATAAGAGTTCCTTGGGTGGTAGCACCCAAACTTGCTTGTGCAGTGAAGGTGGAACTTTAAAGGGTGAATACCTTGAGCGGTGTACTCAGGGCTTTTTAGAATAGGTGCAGGAACTCAACCACGACCCCCCAAAACCAACCTTCCCCCCACACACACCCTCCAAACCGCATCAATTAGTGGGTATGGTCAAATTTCACTAACAGTGCAAGGGTCTTAAAGGGGCATTAAATACCCAGAGTGCAGAGTTTGAGGGGAGGGGAATGTTACACACAGAGTACAGAGTTCCAGGGGCACACTACGCACCGTGCAAAGTTCAGAGGTACACTACACACAGAGTGCAGAGTTCCAGGGTGTGCTACATGCAGTGTGCAGAGTTCAGGGGTGCACTACACACAGTTACAGTTTACAGTTTGCTTCAGGAGTGTGCTGCATACAGTGTGCAGAATTCAGGGGTGCACTACACACAGAGTGCAGAGTTCAGCCTTCTTCAACAGCTGCTTACCTCTACATCCCCAAACCACATCTCACGTTCACCCCTCTTCAGCTCTGACCTCTGCATGCATCTTCTCCCTCCCTCCTTAAAAGCTGCACCATTTTCCACATGTCTTACTTGTGTTTCTGTATTAAACTGAAGCACCCTGTTGGCTCTAGTACCTCCCCACACACTATAGGTGGCTCTTCTCCCACTTGTAGGGAGATGCTCCAGTGGGGGAGTTGGGATCTGCTCTGCACCTGTATCTTCCTTGTCCATTCAGGAGATCAGATCTGTGGGAGCCACTGAGAGACAGGCTGTCCCTTGTCAATACAGAAGCCAGACTTCAATGTTTACAAGTAATAGTGGTAAGCAAGGAGCAGAGGGCCTGAGCCAGAGGTGGCGGAACTGAGTTCCACCAAGTTCCAGCTGAAAAAAAGCCCTGGGTGTACTACTTTGCTTCCTTGGGTGGTCCTCACTGTGACCTAAAGACTCCAGTAGACATGTGCACAATAGAAAAATTTGTTTAGTTTTGTTTAGTTTCTGTTAGTTTCCGTTGATTCGTAATGATTCGTAATTTCGTAAGTCGTCGGTGTTCGTATTCGTAACGATTCGTAAGTCGTCGGTGTTCGTATTCGTAACGATTCGTATTTTCGTAAGAGTTATTTTTTCGTTGATTCATTTTTCCGTTAGTTTAATTTTTGTTTATTCGAAATTCGGACGCATTCGTATTTTTGTAGATTTAGTTACATTCGTACTTTCGTAAGATTGATTTATTCGTACTTTCGTGACATTGTTTTTGTAGATTCGTAATCGGAGCATAATTCATAATGTTATGTAATGTGTATGCTATTATTACATTATAAGAGACATGGAAAATTACGAATCGAAAAAAAAAGTTACGAATGTACGAATTTTTTACGAATCAATATATGCATGAGGGGGAGGAAAAGAGAGAGAGAGAGGGACAGACAGAGTTCTGTAGTCCTGAAGGACTGACAACCCTGCTTGAGACTTCAGTTCAACAAATGCCCCGTTGTCAGCCCAAGCATGTATTGCGCAGATGTATTCAATGCGGTTGATTTACTAAACATTCCCATAGACACCCTCCTAAACCTTGTGGACAGCCTTCCCAGAAGAGGTGAAGCGGTTTTAGCTGCAAAGGGTGGGCCAACTCAATATTGAACCCTACAGACTAAGGCCCCTGTACACACTATTCAATTTTCTGCAGCCCGGCGACAGGAAGAGGAGGGGGGAGGAGGAGGGAGCCTCGCGATCATGTCACAGGGCGCGGCCCGGACTCCCGGAATGTGCCAGTCGTGGCACCGAAGAGGGAGAGGAGACAAATGAGTGGAAGTTCTACTTTTGGGTGGAACTCCGTTTCAAGGTTTGACCTCAGATTATATATTTTGGTAAATCTGAAGACAAAAATCTGCAGAAAATCTAATAGTGTGTATGGGGTCTTATGCCCTGTAAACACGAGTGAAATTTCCCCCACCAAAAATCGGATGTGAACTTTTCGTCAGAGATTCCGACCGTGTGTATGCTCCATCGAACTTTTGCTGGCGGAAATTCCGCCAGTAAAAGATTGAGAGCAAGTTCTGATCGAAAATTCCGATCGCCTGTAGCAATTCCGACGCGCAAAATTCCGACGCATGCTCGGAAACAATTCGTCGCATGCTCGGAAGCATTGAACTTAATTTTCTTGGCTCATCGTAGTGTTGTACATCACCGCGTTCTTGACGGCCTAAAGTTCAGAGAACTTTTGTGTGTATGCAAGACAAGCTTAATAGGAATTCCGTCGGAAAAACCATCCAAGTTTTTTCTGACGGAAAATCCGCTCGTGTGTACGCGGCATTAGACTGGAATGTCATTAAAGTTCATGTGTGAGGAAAGGCAGGTGTCCTAATACTATTCTATGCATTAAGATAAAAAAAAACCTTCTGCATGCCGCTTACCCCAAGCCAACCTAAATACTTACCTGAGCCCAATCTTGGTTCAGCTCTGTGCACAAGAGCAGCCATCCTCTCTGCACTTTCCCTTCTCTTATGCGGCGTACACACGGTCGGAATTTCCGATAGAAACAGTCCAATGGGAGCTTTTCATCGGATTTTCCAACCGTGTGTATGCCCATCGGTCTTTTTCTGTCAGAATTTCCGACGGACTTTGGATTGAGAACCTGTTCTCAATTTTTCCGACGGAAAACCTTTCTATCGGATTTTCCGATCTTGTGTATGCCATTGCGACACGCATGCTCGGAAACAATTCGACGCATGCTCAGAAGCATTAAACTTCCCTTTTATAGTGCATTCAAATGTTTTTTAAGGCGTGGTGTTATTGACCGTCATAATTTGGTGTGACTGTGTGGAGGCAAGACAGTTTGAGCGAAATTCCGGCGGAATTCCGGCGGGAAAACCATCAGAGCTTTTTCCGACGAGAATTCCGACCGTGTGTACGCGGCATTAGGCTCAGAGGCAGCAGCGGGAGCCAATGGTCAATCACAGCCCGTAAGGTGGAAGCTGGGGGTGGCTCAGGAGTGAGCCTGCACAAGTGCCCCCACTCAGCAGGGGTGGAAGGAGCCAGAGGTGCCAGCAGGGGATTCCAGAGGAGGATGATCGGGGCTGCTCTGTGCAATACCACTGCACAGAGCAGGTAAGTATGGGGAGGAACCAGGAGAGACAAACTAATAAGTCATATACAGCCAACCTCTGGTCACTCCGACTCCCGATATCTAATCTCGATGGCTCCTCTTCATCTGAACTTCTCTCCTGTATTAGCAGCAGATTAATTTCCGCGGGTAATGCAGATCTCCGCTCTTTTCAGCAGGTAGTCTAATTTCCTATTCTAGATATTAATTCAGTTTTTTGAATGCAGAGCCATGAATGCCGTCAGACCTGTAACATGCAAGGTTACAGAGAAAAGGATGTAAAACCTGACAGGCAGACTTGTAGGTTTCTAAGGTCGTGCGTGCGTTATCAATCTGAATAAAACTCGGATTCCCCGTGGCATGATTGTAAAAGATCTTTCAGGCTGCCGAATTAGTTTCCTTTTGATAGTTGAACTTCGGCCAAACAGCCGAATACACAGCAGCTCTAACAAGTACATGTGAGCTGATTCAACTGCCAAAATATTTGTGATTCTGCTCAGCGGCATCTGCCAACACACAAAACTGCCTCGCCTGCCCAGAAGCCCGGAACGTGAGGCTCTGGATCCGGGGCAGATTAGGTGGAGCCCGCGGATTCTGGATAGGCTGCTCATATGCTTGGAGAAGCTTCTAAAGGTGCCTCAATATAAGTGGTTGGGGAGTAAGTAACATCACACCAAAAAGAAGAGTCCAAATAGTACATTGCATGTTTGATATGGTGTATTCGGCACACACATAAGCCAACTCGTTTCACACTCGTGGTCCACCTTCATCAGGGCTCTGTACCAGTGGTGATAATTTTTTTGGGGGGGGAGGTGCACCCACTGCCACCCCCCATTGGTTGGGTAACCCCCACAACCACCCCCCCTCCAGAAAACACTTACCCCATCTATGGTGGGCAGCGCTTCATCTTGGCGACAGGCGGCGGGCATCACGGACGGCCTGTTCGCAGGCATCATGGCAGCTTCTGTCTCCTCCCTCCTCTTCGGCGGCCAATCGGAACTCTTCTCCTTTTGGCCAATCCGGAAACGGATCCTGATTGGCCGGGAGGAGAATCAGTGTGACAATAGCAAATATTTATTTGCTATTGTCACACAACTGGGTGGTATGTACACTACCATGGCTTGGCACCAGGAAAGGAAAATTACAGTATTTGATACAATTTTCCATTTTCCTGGCGCCAACATGGCAGCATACATATGCTATATATGGTGAGTATGCTGGCATAGATTTGCGCCAGGATAGGAAAATTACGTTTAGTATTTGATACAATTTCCCTGATGCCAACATGGCAGCATACATATGGTACATATGGTCAGTATTCTGACACAGATTGCGCCAGGATATGTAAATTACGGTAACTATTTGATACAATTTTTCTGGTGCCATCATGGCAGCATGAATATGGTACATATGGCTAGTATGCTGACACAGATTGGTGCCAGGAAAGGAAAATTATGGTAAGTATTTGGTACAATTTACCTCGTGCCAAGATGGCAGCATACATATGGTACATATGGTTAGTATGCAGACACAGATTGGCACCAGGATAATGGAAAATTGTTTCAAATACTTATTATAATTTTCCTTTCCTGGTGCAATCCATGGCAGCATACTAGCCATATGCACCATATGTATGCTGCCATGTTGGCACCAGGGAAATTGAAAAATTCATCAAATACTTACTGTAAGTTTCCTTTCCTGGTGCCAATCCATGGCAGCATACATATGGTAAATATGTTTAGTATGCTGTCATAAATTTGTGCCAAGCAAAGGAAATTGTAGTAAGTATTTGATACCATTTTCCTGGTGCCAACATGGCAGCAAATATATGGTAAATATGTTAAGTATGCTGCCATGGATTGGGGCCAGGAAAGAGAAATTACAGTAAGTATTTGATACAATTTTCCTGGTGCCAACATAGCAGCATACATATGGTACACATGGTTAGTATGCTGACACACATTGGCACCAGGAATGGAAAATTACGGTAAGTATTTAAATAAATGTTCCTGATGCCAATATGGCAGCATACATATGGTACACACGGTTAGAATGCTGACACAGATTGGCGCCAGGAAAATTGAAAATTGGCACCAATCTGTGCCAGCATACTAACCATATGCGCCATATGTATGCTGCCATGTTGGCACCAAGAAAATGGAAAACTGTATCAAATACTTACTGTAAGTTTACTTTCCTGGTGCCAATCCATTGGAGCATACATATGGTACATATGTTTAGTATACTGCCATGGATTTGAGCAAGGAAAGGGAAATTACAGTAAGCATTTGATACCATTTTCCTGGTGCCAACATGGCAGCATACATATGGTACGTATGGTTAGTATGCTGACACACATTGACACCAGGAATGGAAAATTACGGTAAGTATTTGATTCAGTTTTCCTGGTGCCAACATGGCAGCATACATATGGTACATATGGCTAGTATGCTGACACACATTGGCACCAGGAATGGAAGATTACGGTAAGTATTTGATTCAATTTTCCTGGTGCCAACATGGCAGCATACATATGGTACATATGGTTAGTATGCTGACACACATTGGCACCAGGAATGGAAAATTACCGTAAGTATTTGATTCAATTTTCCTGGTGCCAACATGGCAGCATACATATGGTAAATATGTTATATTTGCTGCCATGGATTGGAGCCAGGAAAGAAAAATTACAGTAAGTATTTGATACAATTTTCCTGGGGCCAACATGGCAGCATACATATGGTACGTATGGTTAGTATGCTGACACACATTGACACCAGGAATGGAAAATTACGGTAAGTATTTGATTCAGTTTTCCTGGTGCCAACATGGCAGCATACATATGGTACATATGGCTAGTATGCTGACACACATTGGCACCAGGAATGGAAGATTACGGTAAGTATTTGATTCAATTTTCCTGGTGCCAACATGGCAGCATACATATGGTACATATGGTTAGTATGCTGACACACATTGGCACCAGGAATGGAAAATTACCGTAAGTATTTGATTCAATTTTCCTGGTGCCAACATGGCAGCATACATATGGTACACATGGTTAGTATGCTGACACACATTGGCACCAGGAATGGAAGATTACGGTAAGTATTTGATTCAATTTTCCTGGTGCCAACATGGCAGCATACATATGGTACATATGGTTAGTATGCTGACACACATTGGCACCAGGAATGGAAGATTACGGTAAGTATTTGATTCAATTTTCCTGGTGCCAACATGGCAGCATACATATGGTACATATGGTTAGTATGCTGACACACATTGGCACCAGGAATGGAAAATTACCGTAAGTATTTGATTCAATTTTCCTGGTGCAAACATGGCAGCATACATATGGTACACATGGTTAGTATGCTGACACACATTGGCACCAGGAATGGAAAATTACGGTAAGTATTTGATTCAATTTTCCTGGTGCCAACATGGCAGCATACATATGGTACACATGGTTAGTATGCTGACACAGACTGGCACCAGAAAAATGGAAAAATCCATTCCTGGTGCCAATGTGTGTCAGCATACTAGCCATATGTACCATATGTATGCTGCCATGTTGGCACCAGGAAAATTAAATCAAATACTTACCGTAATTTTCCATTCCTGGTGCCAATGTGTGTCAGCATACTAACCATATGTACCGTATGTATGCTGCTATGTTGGCACCAGGAAAATAGAAAACTGTATCAAATACTTACTGTAAAAGTTTACTTTCCTGGTGCCAATCCATGGCATCATACATATGGTACATATGGTTAGTATGCTGCCATGTTGGCACCAGGAAAATAGAAAACTGTATCGAATACTTACTCTAAGTTTACTTTCCTGGTGCCAATCCATGGCATCATACATATGGTACATATGGTTAGTATGCTGCCATGTTGGCACCAGGAAAATAGAAAACTGTATCGAATACTTACTCTAAGTTTACTTTCCTGGTGCCAATCCATGGCATCATACATATGATACATATGGTTAGTATGCTGCCATGTTGGCACCAGGAAAATAGAAAACTGTATCAAATACTTACTCTAAGTTTACTTTCCTGGTGCCAATCCATGGCATCATACATATGGTATATATGGTTAGTGTGCTGCCATGGATTGGCGCCAGTAAAGGTAAATTACGGTAAGTATTTGATACAATTTCCTCTCTTTTTCTTCTCTTTGTGTATGTTATATTTCACTTGCATTCTCCATATTTCAGCACCATCCTATGATGGACAGCTCCCCAATAAGAATTCCACCTCCTTCCCCATGTATTCTAGTTGACTTTTAAAATGTGTTTTCTCTAGATGTCAAATTTTTTCTTTCCTGTATTTTTTTTTTTTTCCTCCTGTTACCTTTGCATAATGATAACGCCGGTGTCAAGAATATATATTTTTTTCTGATCGTTCCTGAGAAGAATACAAGCTCTTCTTTCGATTGTACCGCGGTATAAAGAGACTAAAAATAGATTTGTGTTACTCATTGTCTCTGCAGAATGAATTTACATACTACTTAAGCTTTTCTTGCTCTTAACCTTCCATCAATGACTCGCATAACAAAAGCAGAGGTTAGGCAGAGCAACAGAAGGACGTCTAAATATTTACAGCTGATACATCTGCACATGTTCCAAATGGCATTTTATTTTATTTCTCTAAAGCCCCATACACACGCGCGGACAATCCGTGGACCAGGTCCGTCGGACCATGTCCGTCATACTTTGTCTGATGTTGGTTTTGCGTACACACGATCGGACAAAGTTGTCGGAAAATCCGATCATTCTGAACGTGGTGACGTTTGTTGCCTACGACGGGACTACGTAGAGGCTAGTAGCCAATAGCTTTGGTCTTGTAATGTGATCTGAGCATGCGTAGCACTTTGTCCGGTCGGACAACCGTACACACGATCGGATTTGGTGTGATCGGACCGGGTTGACGGGAAATCTTTCCAGCAGGAGATAAGACTTTGTCCGACGGACAAACCGACGAACACTGTCCGATGGTGCATACACACGGTCTGATTTTTCAACAACCTTGTCCGATCGGACCAAATTGATGAAAAAGTCCGACCGTGTGTATGGGGCTTTAATTGCTTCGTCTCTTCTTTTTATTTTTATTTTTTTATTTTTTTTAAGCCCTTAGAATTTTACACTGACCTTGAAAGCTTTTATTTTTTGCTTTTTTTTTTTTTTTTATTCCAGCAATTAAACACTGCATCACTTTGCATCCTATTATTTGGCCGCGCTTTTCTACATATCTTTCGCTTTGATGGTAACCAAAAGTGACTCAGTGTTGGTTCAGATTTAGCCAGTCAGCCGTCACTTTTATACTGCGATTTTATAGGAATTTTTAAGAAAAAAAAAAAAAAAAAAGGCGGAATGCGACTTGTTATATGATAAATAAGGGATCGCTGAAATTTCACATCCCGAATCCTTTCAAGGCTTGTCAGGCGGCAGATCTTGACGATGCGAGATGATAAATCGACGGAGTGCGCCAGCGAGATGCTACAAGTAAATGTAAATTGTTATTGACATCTGAGGAATAGAGCAATACAGAGCAGATTTTTGCTTGTTAGAACGGCGGGGCGACTCGATGCGAGGCAGACATTTGTCATTCTGCTGTAACGTCTTATGTATCATTTCGGGAGTAACAAAAGAAAAAAAAAAAGGTGCACGTTTCAGGCGCTTTTTTTTTTTTTTTTTGCGTGTGTGGGACTCTGTATCCCAGCCGCTATAAATATTACTGTAGCTGCAGGCACATGGAAGTTATTCCTCTTGATGTGTTGCAAAAAAAAAAAAAAAAAACGTTATCACCGAATTGGCGCAGCTCGCTGTTAAGACAAGGCGCTTGTCCCTGCCATTTAAATCAACGTAATAAAACAACGAAACTTCAAGCAAAAAAAAAAAAAAAAAATCTCTTGAGCAAAAAGGTTTAGGACCTGGAAATCGTGTTTCGGGATGTGCCGTTCTGTGGAGGAGGGATAGAAAATCGAGTTTGTAAATAACGCAAAGGCGTATTTTTCACGGCGCCTCTTTTATTTTCTGTTGTATGTTGCTTAGTTCGTGGATTTGGTATGGAGCGTGAAGCAGGTAAAGATACCGCTATGTTTAACCACTTGCTTACTGGGCACCTATACCCCCCTTTCCTGCCCAGGCCAATTTTCAGCTTTCAGCGTTGTCACTCTTTAAATGACAATTGCGCGGTCATGCTACACTGTACCCATATTACATTTTTATATATTTTTTTAACACAAATAGAGCTTTATTTTGGTAGTAGTTAATCACCACTAGGTTTTTTATTTTTGTTGAAAAAACAAAAAAATAAAATTTTGTAAAAAACACAGTTGTTCAGATTTTGTTATAACATTTTGCAAACAGGTAATTTTTCTCCTTCACTGATGTGCGCTGATGAGGCTGCAATGATGGGCACTGATGAGGAGACACTGGTGGGCACTGATAAGGAGGCACTGATAGGCTGCACTAATGGGGACTGATATGCTGCAATGATGGGCACTGATAGGTGGCACTGATGGGCACTGATGAGGCGGCACTGATGGGCACTGATGAGGCGGCAATGGTGGGCACTGATCAGGAGGCACTGATAGGCGGCAGTAATGGGCTGCAATGATAGGCACTAATAAGGAGGCACTGGTGGTCACTGATCAGGAGGCACTGATAGGCGGCACTAATGGGCTGCAATGATGGGCACTGATAAGGAGGCACTGGTGGGCACTGATCAGGAGGCACTGATAGGCTGTACTGATCGGCACTAATAGATAACACTGATGGGCACTGATAGGTGGCACTGTTGGGCACTGATCAGGAGTCACTGATGAGGCTGCACTGATGGGTGGCACTGATGGATAATGATAGGTGTTACTGATAGGGGGCACAGAGAGGTGGCACTGATAGGTGACACTGATAGATGGCACTGATGGGCACTATTAGGCAGCACTGATAGGCAGGGCCGGACTTACCATTGGGCTTGACTGGGCTCAAGCCCATGGGCCCCGCCCAATAGGGGGCCCCGCCAGCCCCACCGAGATACATAGATTAGATGAGCCTGTCACTCAGAGGGCCCCTGTCAGCTGCTAGGAGCTTTGGAACAGCGAGAGAGAGAAGCAGTGGCAGGGGCTGTGCTGTGAACAGGAGGCGGGGCTGAGGAATGTCTAACAGCGAGGGCTGGAGGAGCAAGTGTGCAGAGTGTAACCCTCCTCCTCTCCAGCCCGCCACAATTGACTACACAGGTGCTGAATGGGGGCACCAGGAGGGAGATAGACAGTACCTGAAGCCCGAGGAGGACAGAGGAAGGTATGATCACAACAAATTCCTGCAGCACTGAGCACATACATCATTCTGGCTGAATGGAAAGAAGATGGTGGGGAGCCCTGCACAGTAATGCTGGCTGGACAGTGTCTTCCAGAAATGTATGTTTTTAGGCAGTGCAGTGTTACTGATCAGCCTCCCCCTCACTCTGTAATCTTTTTTTTGTTTTTTTTTTTATAGCTGCACACTGAACTGATAAGATCTCTGGAAGACCCTGCAGCCCACCTGCATTGTGTCCAGTGATGGGGGTCACACATGGCTGGCTGTTAACCATTTCAGCTCAGCTATTTAGCCAGACCTGCCAGCCAGTGTGTGCTGCATAGTTTAATGTTTTTGTGAAGGATTTACTTACTGATTCAGGCTAGAATTTTCACAGACCCATTAACTGTTTACTGTCCTCCACTAATCCTGACCAGATCACTGTTTGTAAGAAAAAAATTATTTTGGAAATTAAATGTGCTGCTGCCTTGTCACTTGGTTGTACTTTATTATAGGATTACTTACTTTATCTTGCAGAGTGGCACAGCCCTGCAATACTATATACTTGTACACTGAGTTCAACCATAAATGCAGTCTCTGATCATCTCTTGTATCATGTCTGCAGTCTCTGACCATCTCTCGTATCATGCCTGCAGTCTCTGACCATCTCTCGTATCATGCCTGCAGTCTCTGACCATCTCTCGTATCATGCCTGCAGTCTCTGACCATCTCTCGTATCATGCCTGCAGTCTCTGACCATCTCTCGTATCATGCCTGCAGTCTCTGACCATCTCTCGTATCATGCCTGCAGTCTCTGACCATCTCTCGTATCATGCCTGCAGTCTCTGACCATCTCTCGTATCATGCCTGCAGTCTCTGACCATCTCTCGTATCATGTCTGCAGTCTCTGACCATCTCTCGTATCATGCCTGCAGTCTCTGACCATCTCCTCTATCATGCCTGCAGTCTCTGACCATCTCTCGTATCATGTCTGCAGTCTCTGACCATCTCCTGTAGTGTGTCTTACATATATACAACTCACATCACTCACACACACAGCCTACATAGGCTGTATGTGAGTGATATGAGGTGTATATGTGTGACATAGGCCGCATATGAGTGACATTATACACACACACACACATACAGAAAATGTTCACACATATACTAACGTGTCATGTGGGGGGGGGGGGGGGGGTCTTGTCGCGTTGCGTCACCTCCCTGAAATTAGTTTTTGCTGGTTGGGATGTCTGTGACTGTGAGTCGAGCCGAGTACACTCGGCTCCGCTCGGGACTGCGGTGCCATTTTTAAACTTCAAGGCTGCAAATGACACTGGGGCAAGGCTGCAAAATGACAAGGCTACACTGACAAGGCTGCAGATGGACACTGATAATGCTGCATTGATGGGCATTTAAATTTAAGTTTTTATTTTTTTTTTATTTATTTATTTTTTCCTTAAAATTCCCTCCTAAACTTGGGATGTGTTATGCCGGCGTGTGTTATACGCCGATAAATACGGTGGTAATGTATAGATGGTAGGGCCCGAAAATGACTCAAGCCCAGGGGCCCCCACCACCCTAAGTCCTGCCCTGCTGATAGGCACTGGTAGGCGGCACTGATGATGAGGCACTGATTGGCAGCACTGATAGGTGGCACTGATGGGCACTCATATGTGGCACATTTGGACGCTACACCGACCGATGTCACTCTAACAGAAGCCAAGGCTTCTTTTACCTTCATGCTGACAGCGTGAAGGAAAAAAATGATAACCGGCATCTGTTTATTTCCATGATAAGCTGTCATTGGCTAATCATGTGGTAAAGGGCCTACTGTGATTGGCCCTTTACCCGATCTATGATAAGCTGAGTCTCACAGACTTGGCAATCATAGCGTGCCCTAGGGGGCGCGTGGGACGTGCGAGAATGGGAGGCCTGCGCTGTAGCCGTCTTTCAGCTATAGTGCAGGCGGCAAGTGGTTAAGGTTTAACTCCAGGCGCATATAAAAGACTTAAGAAAAAAAAAGGGGGGGGGTGAAAATAATGTAACCCCAACTCACCCAAAAAAAGGGGAGGGGAAGACAAACAAATCCCCTTCCTCCTGTCAACAAATAAAGGGACTTTAAATGTGCCAAAACAATGGGAAGACAGGACAGAAAAAAATTAACTCAATAAAAAATTGATTTTATTATTAAATTCTTTAAAACCATAGTGGTATCTATAAAAGCAAATTGGCAGGTTATACTGGTTACATTAAACAATTAGCATTGGTAAAACACAACATACTGTGCAGGTCAACGTATCGAATCAACGCGTTTTGCAACAAATTGCTTCTTCAGGGTTTACACTTGATGATGACCAGCTGAAATATATAAGAAACACTCAAACCCAGAATAATATATGGAATATATGTACAGTACAATATATACAAAAAATATGCAAAAAATACTATCTGTTTATTCTATACCAGGTGCAAAAAATGCGTATAGATGTAATTTCGACGGATTTTGTGGTTGGAATTTACGACCTTGTGTACGGGGGCTAAGTCATAAAATGCAGAAAAATACTACAGTATAACATAATAAGCTAAATATACATGCATGCCCAACCACACGGGGTTACCCGATCCTCACAACTTAGAACGTATCAAAAAAAGACTGACCTTTGTATATGCACTTTTTTGCTCTCAAACCAGGATATGCACGAGGCACAGCAACAACCAACCAGTGCGGATCTAAGGCATAGGGCGAGCAATTTCAAGATGATATCTTAGAGGGTATGCACAAATGCTGTGTAAGAAAGATCTGTATACTTACCTATTTTCAGGCCACTACAGTCCGCTAACATGATCTCCCCTGTGTTAGGGAGATGACAGAGCGCTCAACAATGGCTGGTAATACTTGGAGTGGTGACATCACCCATAGGCTCCTATGGCCCATCCCCTGTTGGCGCTCCCTCCTCTCTACTGCAGCCGCCACTGGCTAACTTTTTTGAACATCAAACTGACTCAGTGCCATGGTGTGGGTGAAGCCAAGCCCTCAATACTGCGTGTATAATAGAGAAAATTTATCAAAACTGCTTCCAGAACTGAGTGGGTAGTGTATGTACTGTTAGAATAGATGTTTTCCAGCAAATATTGAGTCACTATATTTCATTTCTCTTTTTTAATTCTTCTATTAGGTCTAATAATGAAGTGATCATTAGACACAAGGCTGTCTTTAAGGCAGGGCAAAAGGGACAGCTGCCCTGGGCCATGTCACTGTTGTGGGGCCCAAAGCAGCTGCCTCATACTTGCCAACTATCCCAGTTTAAATTCCCTTGTCCCTTGAAGTTTTAGTCCCTTGCTGTGTCCTGATATCTCAGTGTGAAGTGCTGCTACTAATGCTGCCCAGCTCTGCCCTATTGTTGTGTACAGATGACTCAGCTGCAGACCCTGTGTTTACATGTAAATAACCGGCATTCATATGTAAATAGCTGCACCCGGCGGCATAAATATGTAAAAAAAAAAAGGGGGGGGGGGGGGGCATTCCTATATATATCATGCCCCCTGCAGTGAGGAGATGATGTGCTGTAACCTCTAGCAACGAGTGAGTGGTATTACTGTACAGTAATCTCTAGCAACCAATCAACAAGCAGAAATCATGTGCTGTAACCTCTAGCAACTAATGAGTGAGCCGTAATGTGTGCTGTAACCTCTAACAACCAGTCAGTGAGCGGTAATGATACACTGTAACCTCTGACAACCAGTCAGTAAGCGGTAATGATACACTGTAACCTCTGGCAACCAATCACAATTGCTGCCTGATCTGATACAGTACTGATTAAGTCTAGCTGTTATTTATTGTATGTCTCAGAGCAGGTGGAGAGCAAAATTGTATTGGGGGGGGGGGGGGTCCAAGAAAACATTTGCCCAGGGTCCAATCAATATTAAAGATGGCCCTGATTAGACAACTTAAAGTGGAACTTAAAGCGGAAGTAAACTCATCAATTTAACAGGTTCAAAAAAAGTTACGTTCCCGGCATGCCGTAGAATGCTAGCTGTCACATTGGTTGTGCTCTCAACCAAACTGTCGAACCATCCAATGGCTGGAGTCATAACTGATCACATGTGCAGCATCATGGCAGTTGAAGATTAGACAGAGACCAAGATGGCAGCTTCCTTGGCTGAAAATGATAGGAGGGTTTACTTCCGCTTTAACTTTGGATAGTAAAAAAAAATTTCTGCCAGTAAATCCCTTATACAGCCCACTTCCTGTTTCTTGTCTGGTCCTTAGCCTGCAAAAGTGTGCAAACTAAACCCCTGTTTTTACAGCATACTGTTAGACAGGACAATTCGATTGGATCGCAGGCTGGTTTGGTAAAAGCTGAGCTTGGAATTTCTTTGGTTTTGTTTTGCCCCGGCCATAGACCCCCACAGCCATCGTGCCAGGGTTGTGGGGAAGAGGCCCTTGATTTCATCAACACCTTGCCTTTATTACGTGAGGAAAGGTGCTTTGTTGGGGGGGGGGGGGTCTTCCAGGCCTTACTATAAACTCTGCTCCCCACCAGACAGAACTTTTTTATAATTTGTTGGCTTTGGTACATATTTCCCAGGGTGGAGCCCAGCCCCCATGCCATTTAATCCCTTACTATTAGCCTAGAAAATTACCATTGCTACTTTTTACATTGACTTCAGTAGGGTTCAGCCATCTAGTAGGGTCTCCAGCCATCTATTTCCTGGTCTCGGTTCCCTGATGCCATTTTGTGTGGATTTCACTGGGTGATATTTTGTTGTGATGTCAATTTTCTTTGGTAACCCGTGGATGCTTAGACTCTCTGTCATTGGAGGTAAGAGGTCGCATGCATATCAGGGATCCATACGGCACACTCACTGCCAAATCTCACACAGCATAATTGAAAATACTAATGTGTTAATTATTGATATGTACTAATTTGATATGTCTCTTATATCTATATGCATATTTTAGAACGAGAAAATACCCTCAATATTCCAAAAACTTGTACCCTACGTCTTTCTCCTGAAGAAGCCATATCGGCGAAACATGTTGAGAACGAATGGACAAGTATAATGACTTGTGCACTTAGAGTATACCACTATTTTTGTTCTATTGGAGATTGTATGCATAACCTCTGAACCATAATATGTATATTGCTGTGCACAAACTCATCATTTTAGGTTTTATATGGCAATAAAAATGTATCTATTTTATTATACCTAAACGTTTTTGTAGTTTTGTACCTTAGACAGTCCCGTATCTCCAATATTTCTATTTTCAGTAGGGTTCTGATTCGGCACCCAAACTTTAGTAATGTTCATTGAGCCCGCCTCGAACCGAACCCAGGCATGTTTGGCTCATTACCATTTTCGTATAGGACGGGGGGGGGGGGGGGTCGCTTTATTGAATGCATAGCTGCATTCAGTTGTGGAGCCTGGAGTTCAGCTTTAAAAGCAGTGTACTCTCTTATCACAGCAGTGTTGAGCAGGGAGACTCAGTGATTGCAGTGAGATGCAAATAAGGAGAATGAACAAACCCACACATGAAATATAATAATGGAAATATGACACACCAAAGATTCGGAAATCAGAAAACTATTGTAAACATTGTAAATGAGACTGATTAGGTGCGCCATGAAAGCGCAATGTGCTTTGATGTTTTTCTTTGTGAAAATAGGCATTACGTAAGCAGAACCGCTCCCGGGTTATGCCAATGGATTCCTATTTATAAGCCGGGACTTGGGGGGGGGGGACTAACCAATTAGAATGAAAGAACCCAAAACCATTTCATCAGTCCGATAACTATCTCTGTAATTTTGTGCTTGTGTGGGAAGGAATAGGATTAATCCTGTGTGAGCTAGTTTCTTTTCATAATAACTTTCCAGTAGCTTTGCATCTTTAATTAAGTACCTACTTGCAGGAGAGTCGGGGGATTTACATACTTATTCGCAGCCAGAGAAGAAAGTTTTTTTTCCCCGTTTCTCCCCTTCAATCTGAACTTTCCAACCCGGCGGCCTAATTTATGCCGTAAATCGGCGATTTTGGATTGTCCAGGTAAATTTGTGTTGCTTGGCCAGGCCGCCGGCGGAACGCGTTACTTTGTATTGAACCCTTTGTTCGTTTGTTACACAGAGAATTTCATTAAAAGAGAACTCCAGGCAAAGACTATAATAACTATATAAAGTGGAAACAACTCTGCTGGTTATTTATTTCTGCATAGACTGTAAAATAGTAATAATAATTGTTCTATATAATGTTCTCACTATCAGAAGTCCCTACTAAACAGTATTTTGCGTTTTCGGATTCCAGACGCTAAAAGCTGTATTTATTAGAAATTGGCAAACCTGTTCGCCCGTTGAAATGGCATGTAAATTCATTCTGTATGAAAGAGGCAAAATCAAATGTTCTAAGGCTATATTCTCTGCGAATCAAATGTTATTCATTGAAACATAATGTGAAAGGGAAAAATATTGCTTATGGCCTCCAGATGGAGATGAGGAGCATAATTATCTCCCATGATATGCAGCACCCATTTAGTGGCCATAATAACTGCATTGTGGCGATTAGATGGAGCTGAGGAGCTGAGGAACATATTTACTTTCTATGATACACAGCTCCATCTACTGGCCATAATAATTGCATAATGGGCGGAGATGGGGGATTGTCCCTAAATGGCATGGGGGCTGGGCACCACTCTGGGAAACATGTACCAAAGTAAACAAATTATAAAAAAATTCTGTCTGGTGGGGAGCAGAGTTTTAAGTAAGGCCTGGGAGGCACCCCCACCCAACAAAGCACCTTGTCCTCATGGACCCCACCCAACAAAGCACCTTGTCCTCATGGTAATAAAGGCAATGTGTTGATGAAATCAAGGGCCTCTTCCCCACAACCCTGGCACGGTGGTTGTGGGGGTCTATGGCCGGGGCAAAACAAAACCAAAGAAATTCCAAGCTCAATTTACCAACCAGCCTGCTAACCAATCGAATGGTCCTGTCTAACAGTATGCAGTAAAAACAGGAGTTTAGTTTGCACACATTTGCAAATACATGCGGAAACTACCGAGCCCCATAGATTGAGATGAGGTGCATAAGTATCTCCCATGAAACGCAGCACCATCAAGTGGCCATAATAACCAGAATATGGCCACTAGATGGCGATGAGGAGCATCATTATCTTCCATGAGACGCAGTACCATCCATTGGTCCTAAAAACTGCATTATAGGCCCTAGATGGAGCTGAGGAGCATATTTATTTTCTATGACACACAGCTCCCTCTATTGGCCATAATAACTGCATGATGGCCACTAGATGGAGATGAGAAGCATAATTATCTCCCATGATGTGCAGCCCCCATCTAGTGGCCATAATAACTGCATTATGGCGATTAGATGGAGCTGATGAGCATATTTATTTTCTATGATACACAGCTCCATCTATTGACCATAATAATTGCATAATGTCACTAGATGGAGATGCGAAGCATAAGTATCTCCCATGAAACACAGCACCATCTAGTGGCCATAATAACCAGAATATGGCCACTAGATGGTGATGAGGAGCATCATTATCTTCCATGAGACGCAGAACCATCTATTGGTCCTAAAAACTGCATTATATTCTCTAGATTGAGTTGAGAAGCATATGTATTTTCTATGACACGCAGCTCAATCTATTGGCCATAATAACTTCACGATGGCCACTAGATGGAGAAGAGGAGCATAAGTATCTCCCATGATATGCAGCCCCCATCTAGTGGCCATAATAACCAGAATATGGCCACTAGATGGCGATGAGGAGCATCATTATCTTCCATGAGATGCAGTACCATCTATTGGTCCTAAAAACTGCATTATATTCTCTAGATGGAGCTGAGGAGCATATTTATTTTCTATGATACACAGCTCCATCTATTGGCCATAATAACTGCATGATGGCCACTAGATGGAGACGAGGAGCATAAGTATCTCCCATGATACCCCTCACACTCTAGTGGCCATAATAACCAGAATATGGCCACTAGATGGAGATGAGGAGCATAAGTATCTCCCATGATGCGTAGCACCATCTAGTGGCCATAATAACCACAATATGGCCACTAGATGGAGATGAGGAGCAGCATCATTATCTTCCATGAGACACAGCACCATCTATTGGTCCTAACAACTGCTATATAGGCTCTAGATGGAGATGGGGAGCATATTTATTTTCTATGATACACAGATCCATCTATTGGATAAGAACCCACCTGCTGCCCGCCGCCCTTTAGGAGGCCGCAACCCGGCTGCTGCCAGTAGGAACTCTTATACCCACACTCTGCCCGCAACCTAGATGGGGTGAGTGCCGGGGGGGGGTGCTGCCGAGACCGACCAACCGGGGGGGGGGGAGTTTTTTTGTTGCCACCCCCCCCAAAAAAAACACCAGCCGCCACTGATAAATACACCTCTAAGTAATGCCCCTTCTGTAATCCAGAGCAGGTAATCTGATCTCCATGAAGTGGTTTTGTTTCCTTTGTGCTAGGTCAAAAATGTAAAAAATACTCTAATTTCCTTTTAATATTTTATTTTATAAGTCTTATTTGCCTTAAGAAAGTACTGTATATACTCGAGTATAAGCCGACCCGAATATAAGCCGAGGCACCTAATTTTACCATAAAAAACTGGGAAAACTTATTGACTCGAGTATAAGCCTAGGGTAAGAAATGCGCAGCTGCTGTAAGTGGAAAAGAGGGTCAACAATGCCCATTTGCATCCTCACTGTGCCCATTTGCAGCCTCACTGTGCCCATTTGCAGCCATAGGTCCCCTGAACTTTCAGCACAAAAAAAAGGGGCTGAAAAACTCGGCTTATACTCGAGTATTTACGGTAAAAAAAAAAACAACCCACATAAAATCGTCATAAGATAATAAGATATTGCCCTTTTTTTAACTTTCAAACTTTGCCAAAAAGTGCCATTATGCAAACTTCATCTGACACGGATCGTCTTCAGGAAATAATAAGCGGTGGCATTTTGCTTAAGGGTAGTCAATAAATCATCACAATAGAGTGCGGGATGTGTGTACGGAGCCTTGAATACTAATATTAGAAGGCAGATGTGTGTTTGCTTTGTGTATTCCTAATTACAGCCGCATAGGAATGGACTCCAGAGAGAAGAGGAGGGATAATATATGTTTTTAACCTGGCCTAGATTCATTGTATATATTCCGGGTATACGGGGGCGTTGTCAGCGATGGGACAAATATCACATCATAAGAGAATTGTTTGCCACCAACCACACAAAATAAGATTAAGAGAAGAAAAAAAAAACCTAGAGCCCAAACTTTTTTTTAACCCTGAATAGGTAAAGTGATAGGTTCTCTTTAACCGCTTCAATACAGGGCACTTCTACCCCCTTCCTGCCAAGGCCAATTTTTAGCTTTCAGCGCTGTCACACTTTGAATGGCAATTGTGCGGTCATGCAACACTGTACCCAAACAAAATTGTTATCATTTTCTTGAGACAGATAGAGCTTTCTTTTGGTGGTTCTTAATCACCACTGGGGTTTTTATTTTTTGCAATAAATACATGAAAAATAAAATGCAAATATTGAAAAAAAAAGGTTTTCTTAGTTTGTAAATAAGCAAATTTTCTCCTTCACTGATGTGCACTGATGAAGTAGCACTGAAGGGCGCTGATGAGGAGGCACTAACATGCAGCACTGATGAGGTGGCACTGATGGGCACTGATAAGATGGCACTGATGAGGCAGCGCTGATGAAGTGACACTAATGAGAAAGCACTAATATGCAACACTGATGGGCACTGATAGTCAGCACTGATAGGCATGGCCGGTGCTGAACTATTTTGCACCCTAGGCTAGACTAACAATCTTAGGGGGGGGGGGGGGCTGCGGCCAGGATGTCATTAGTCTTGCCTAGGGCTGCATAGGTGGCAGGGTCAGAGAGTGGACTCACTGGACTCAGCAGCTGTTCAGAGTTCGCCTCTTCATCTTTGCCTGCCTCCTCCGCTTCCCCAGTTGTGCCCGCCTCCTCCACTGACCTCATACCCACCTCCCCAGCTGTGCCCAACCTCCTCCCCTCCTCCGCCTCGTGTTTTCCCTTGGCCAGGCTAACGGGGAAGTCAGCGGGCCATGGTTGTGCCTCCTAGACAGCAATGCTTCCTAGGCGGCTGCCTAGTTCACCTAGTGGGAGCGCCGGCACTAATGGGCACTAATAGGTGGCACTGATGAGCAGGCACTGATGGGCACTGAAAGGCAGCACTGACTGGCATCACTGCTGGGCACTGTTGGGGCGGCACTGATGATCATTTCCCTGATTATCTGTGCAGGTCTCCCCATGAGGAAATGCTGCTGATTGGCTCTCTTCACACCCTGTCAGTATGAGGAGAGGAAAGCCAATAACCAGCATTTTCCTGTTTTTTTTTTATTTTTTTAACAGAAATGTTTATTGTAAAACAAATCAGCATTAAAATGTCATGATCGGTAGAAATACATCCACACACACATAAAAAGCAGGAAGAAATCTGTACCAGTCTAGGGATCTCATCCCTAGACCAGTGTAATACATTCTAGATATTTATCAAGTTATTCCTAGCTTCAGCCAGGGTTCTCCACCAGCACCCACGTCCTATGCCCATGCATATAGCCTACATAACTGAAAAGTCAGGTATTTCCAGGGGGGGTGGATGATTGGGGGTTGGGGGGGTATTCGGGGGAGGAAGAAGGAGGGTGAGTAAAACGTAATCCAGATGAGATGACCTCTCTCCCATGTGATCCTTCAGGTCCGCTACTAGTACTTTAGCCATTAGCGTCCATCCACCCCGACCAGACCTTATCGAATTTCGCAGAGCACTGCCCGCTCTCATATGTGAGCCTGTGAAGGGGTAGTTTATTGCCGACTTCTATCTTAGGAGTATTTCCCTTCTAGCATAGAACAGGGAGAATGTCATGCAAAGCTTAGTATACCTGTCTCCCTGCACCTCATCCAAGTGACTTAGTAAGAGAGTCAGGGGGTCCAGCGGGATCTGTGTCCCACTCACCTTGCCCAGGGTACCAGTGACTGCCTCCCAATAAAGTCGGAGTTTGGGGCAGGACCAGACCATATGCCAGAATGAGCCTACCTCCTGTCTACATCTGGGGCCTCGACGGGTCTCGTTGAGGGTATATGCGGGCTAGTCTCTGTGGGGTGTAGTAGAGGAGGAATTTGAGTTGAATAGCCTTTCTTTGTTTACATGTGATGATTGGCTGTGATTGGACCAAGCTGATTACATGGGTAAAGAGCTGCATCATCGGGGATGTGACATATTCCAGGGTCACAGTGCACTGCTGATCGCTGCGCCCCCCGTGACGATAGTGGGACGACGTCATATGACATCGTCCCAGAATGAGAGAGCCACCCCGCCACCGCCATTTGTCTATACGCCAGGCAGGAGGTGGTTAAAGCCTAATTCCAAGGAGAAATAAAAGACCAACATCCAATTCAGTTATAAGTTCCTTAAAGATGAACTCCACCCTTCCCTTCAGTCTTGCACAGTTGTACCGGATTCTCACCTGTACTGAAACTGCTTACAGCAGGATGTTGGCCCACTGCGGGACCATAATAAAGGGTCCAGCGATGGGAGTAAAGAGCCCCGGGATCAGTGGTAAGGGCCACCGGTCGGGTCATGTTTTTTTGCACTGGGACCCTGAAGGTTCTAGTTATGCCTCTGACATAAGACTAGTAGAGATCAATGCTATTACCCTAATGAATATTCCCACTACAGGCTGCTGAGGTCTGAGGGCCACAAATCATATACCAAAGGGCCACAGGTTGGGCACCAGTGCCTTAAACCATTGCACAGGAGGATTCAGACTAGATGAGGGGGCAGCACTCCAAACTAGTCCTTCCAACACCTTATATCCTAACATGAAAAATGGGGATGGCAGAACAATTGAGGCAACTATGGACTTTTATGGTACGGGTAAGGACTCACAAAACAGTGTGTATAGAAAAATATATAAAGATTTATTACAACAACAAAATAATGCAAATTTATACAATGAATGAAAAAAGAGGGCAATTAAAATCAAGAGACAATATTGCGATACAGAATTTTTCCTTATAATTGCACAGTGTAGAACATAATTATTGATCCCTGTTATTGGAAGCAATGTGGTGAATTTCAAACTGTCGCAAGATGGCACTCAACACGTTTCGCGGACTAGCCGCTTCTTCAGGAGTATACAATAAGGGGAAGTATATCTGTATGATTGTCTCTAAAAAAAGGGGGAGAAGGGAATGGGGTGATTAGTAACATATACATTATGGAAGACAAGCAGTGTACCTGGAGACAGCTAGAGAACGCCATCCTGATTCTGCCAGCAGGAAAGGCGGGAATATGCTGACTCACTTTTGTCTGAAGGGCATTGGCCCAAACTTGTCTTGCATACACAAGGCCACACAATTGTTGGCCAACAATTACGAACATAGTGATGTACTACGTTGTTTTTCAGCTCTTTAGCGCCACCCATTGGGCTCCTTTTGCTAATTTCGTGTTAGTAAAAGTTTGGTGAGTGTTGATTCGTGTTTTTCATTTCGCACTTTTCATTTCACACTTTTAATTTTGCGCTTTTCATTTTGCGCTTTTCAGTTTGTTTCTGAACGGCCGTTCGTCAACTAGACATGTTGCGGAATCGGAGGAGATAACGTGTTATTTATTATTGGCCTTGGAGTTATTGCTTTGACATAATTTTTTTGGTTGAATAATAATGATTTGATTTGTTATATTTTCTATATTTTTGGATGCATAGAATGCACCTTTTGGTTAGGTTCTATTGGCAGATAGCATGTCTAATTTTATTTGTTTTCTTTTTAATGCACAATAAAAAAAATTGTGTAGAATAATACTTGGCTATGTGTTTTACTTCAAATGACAGTTTGGGAGTCGGCAGTTACATTTAAAAAAATACAATGTAAAATTGACAAGAGAGACCAACATAGTTGTATCTTTGATCTTAAAAAACGACAGGATAATGGTGTTGTGGTAAAACCCAAATAAAAAAAATAAAAAAAGCATAATAATTAGACATGTGCACAACAAAAAAAATTAGTTTATTTTCGTTTCGTTTTTTTAATTTCCGTTGATTCGTAACGATTCGTAAATTCGTAAGTCATCGGTGTTCGTATTCCTAACGATTCGTATTTTCGTAACAGTTATTTTTTCGTTGATTCGTTTTTCCGTTAGTTTAATTTTTGTTTATTAGTTTATTCGAAATTCGGGCGCATTCGTATTTATTCGTACATTCGGAACATTCGTAGATTCGTAATCGGAGCATAATTCATAATTTTATGTAATGTGTATGCTATTATTACATTATAAGAGACACGGAAAATTACAAATGTACGAATTTTTTCGTTCAATCCATTCGAAGCACGTTAAGCAGCGCCATTGTAAGAGACACGGAAAATTATGAATCGAAAAAAAAAAAAAAAAGTTACGAATGTACAAATTTTTTCGTTCATTTTGATTTTCGTTGTTCCTGTTTTCGTTTTTCGGATTTTCTTCTTTCGTAGTTTCGTTGTTTCTAATTTGTTTTTTTTCGGATTTTCGTTGTTTTCGGATTCGTTCGATTCGAACGATTCGCTATTCGTTAAAATTTTTAGCGAATCGTTCGTTCATTCGTACGATAACGAATGAACGAAAATAACGAAAAAAAACGAAAAACGAAAAAAAACGAAACTAATTGCACATGTCTAATAATAATATTCTTGATATCACTAGAAAAAAAAAGCCTTTGAAAATTCTTTTGCAATAACTCCATCAGTATCACCAGCAAAGCAGCTTCATTATTATCCCATTAAAGAAGAAGAGAATTGTGCGCTGCATTTGGAGATTTCATAATCTGCTGCGTCACGAATGATAATTCTCCATTATAAACGCTAGTTTACAAGACCGACCACTTCCGGCTCATCCTTGCTTCCGAGCATGCGTGTTTGTACTTTGGACTTTTGTCCGACAGACTTGAAAGTCCGACAACACACATTTGTCTGCGGAAAATGTTAAAACCTGCTAGTAAACATTTGTCCGCGGAAAATCCGACAACAATTGTCCGATGGAGCGTACACACGGTCGGATTTACCGCCAACAGCCTTTCATCGAACCTTTCCCCGTCGGAAAGCCTGATCGTGTGTACGAGGCTTAACATTAGCAAGCTGGGCGGGTCCAAGACCAAATGGTTCTGCTTAACTGCAGCAAACAAAAGTGAGGTCAGCAATGTTCCCATATATGAATTTCTAAAGCGGCTTGCTTGGAGTTGACAGTTAAACCTAATAAAATTATTTTGCTGCAATCCATCTCCTGCACCATTGCTTGGCAGTCTCTGTACCGGATCCCCACAGCTCCAAGCGGCTCCTTTTCCCACATTCACCGTGGAGAAGAGTTGCTTGTATTGCTGCGGTTCTTACCCATTCTTCTCAGGAACATTAAATCCCGGCCCAAAGAAAAATGAGCCGACTGTTTCAACCGAAAAATACAAAACTGTCGCGGTTTGAAAGCTCTGAGTACGGAGAGGCCCGCGTTCGTCAAAAGCGATCACAAGACCGTGTTTTATCGTCAGCTGCGAGCTACCATTTTTAACCATTCATAAATATCCTTTTATTGTGATATTTAAGGATTTCATTTATTTTTATTGCCGTGTTTCCAAATTGTCTTTAAAGAGTGAAAGTTTTTTTTTGTGTCAGGCGTCATAAAATCCCGTCTACAATACTGATTCGCTTTTTTGTCATTTTAATACCAATTAGTTTGATCTCCTCCGGATGGAGAGAATGGAGAGAAATAAAAAATAAAGAATAAAATAAAAAGGGAAAAGATTTAAAAGCATGGATACGAGATTTGTTTCTCGAGTTGTAAACAGTAAATAGCGCAGACATTATATACGCCCCTGCTTTCTAGAATCAACAGCAAAGTGCAATTTTATTACATTTGCCAACATGCATAAAAGTTACTTTACCCTGACAGAAATACTCTGTGTTTTAACATATTTTAATTTATGTTTTCTGGAGAGCGTAGTCTGAAGAAATATGTATAAATTCTACAGGAGGAAAACGGAAATAATTATTTTATATGTTTTGTAAATTCTCAGAACCACCTAAGGACCAAGCCTTTTTCTGAATTAGTAATTTTTGCTAGAAAATAACTTAGAACCCCCAAACATTATATATATATATATAAATATATATATATATATATATTTATATATATATATATATATATATATATATATATAAATAAACAGTGTAATCAGTAAAGGCAAAGCCTTTAGAAACTGAACCCAGGAATGCTGCTGTGTCCTCTGTAGTCCTACCCTACGCGTTTCATCACAAGTGTGCGGCGTAAACAAAAAATAATACCACAAAAGCCAAAGTCATAAAGACTTAGAAATTTCAGTAACGCTTCAAACAAATAATTAAAACAGTAGCAAATGGGGTATACAGTTGGTAAACAAATATATATCTACAGTATATATATATATATATATATATATATATAAAAGAAAAAAAATATATATATATATATATACAGTATCTCACAATAGTGAGTAATGAGTACACCCCTCACATTTTTGTAAATATTTTGTGAAAATGTCCAAATTAGGCCCAAAGTTTCAATATTTTGTGTGGCCACCATTATTTTCCAGCACTGCCTTGACCCTCTTGGGCATGGAGTTCACCAGAGCTTCACAGATTACCACTGGAATCCTCTTCCACTCCTCCATGACGACATCACGGAGCTGGTGGATGTTAGAGACCTTGCGCTCCTCCTTTACAAGAATATGAGGGGTGTACTCACTTTTGTGAGATACTGTGTATATATATATATATATATTTTTTTTTTTTTTATTCCGTGTTCTCAATTTTCTGACACTGCTGCAGTCTCCCGCCATGGGGGAGATTTACTAAAACTGGAGTGCACAATCTGGTGCAGCTGTACATTGTAGCCAATCAGCTTCTAACTTCAGCTTGTTCAATTAAGCTGTGACAATAAACCCTTGAAGTTGATTGGTTTCTATGCACAGCTGCACCATATTTTTGCACTCTCCAGTTTTAGTAAATTGAACCCATTGTGTCTTGCTACAAACTTATAATGTACAGTCTAATCAATGCAGGGCACGGACAAGGGGTGGGCAGGAGGGGCGGCTGCCCTGGGCACTGTGGTATCATGTGAGGTGGGGGACCACAAGGAGATTGTGGGGAGGGAATTTGTGTTGGGGGAATTTGGGGTGGGGGGGCAGTGTCAGAGGGTAAGATTTGTTCTAGGAGGGGACATTTGTGGTGGTGTGCTAGGAGTGGTGATTTCCAGGGGATTTGTGTTGAGAAGGGGGGATAGGTGAGGAGGATTTGTGCAAGGAGGGGGGATTTTGGGGCTTTGTGCTGAAAAGGATAATATGGTGGGGTAGGAGGGACTTGTGCTAAGATCAGGATTTTTTTTTTTGGGGGGGGGGGGTTATGTTAGTAGGGGTGATTGGGGGGGGATTTGTGCTAGGAGAGGGGATTTGGAGTGGGGGGAGAGGATTTGTGCTCACAGAGGAAATTTGAGGGGCAGAGGATTTGTGCTAGGAGGAGGAAGTTTTCTTTTTTTAGGGGGGAGGGGATTTGTGCTGGGGGCATATGGGGAGAGAGAGGATTTGAGCTGGGGGGCAAAGATTTGTGCCAGGAGGGGGGATTTCAGCAGGGGGGGATTTGTACTGGGAGGAAGGAGTGGTTTATGCATAGGGGGGAGAATGCAGATTAGTGCCTGACTTTTGTTGGGGGGGATATTTGCTGATACATAATCATTTATCTAGGCCTTGTCCCAGCACTGGATCACTGGGGGAGAGCAGACTGAAGAAATGCTTCCTCCTGCCTGCAGTAGACTGATGACATCATCTCAGCCTAGGCAAAGTCACTGGACTGGAGCTCAAAGTCTGCCTGCAGGAGACTGATGACATCATCTCAGCCTAGGCAAAGTAACTGGACTGGAGCTCAAGGTCTGCCTGTAGTAAACTGATGGCATCATCTCAGCCTAGGCAAGTAACTGGACTGGAGCTCAAGGTCTGCCTGCAGTAGACTGATGACCTCATCTCAGCCTAGGCAAAGTCACTGGACTGGAGCTCAAGGTCCGCCTGCAGTAGACTGATGAGATCATCTCAGCCTAGGCAAAGTCAATGGCCTGGAGCTCAAGGTCCTTCTGCAGGAGACTGATGACATCATCTCAGCCTAGGCAAAATCACTGGACTGGAGCTCAAGGTCCTTCTGCAGGAGACTGATGACATCATCTCAGCCTAGGCAAAATCACTGGACTGGAGCTCAAGGTCCGCCTGAAGTAGACTGATGACATCATCTCAGCCTAGGCAAAGTCACTGGACCGGAGCTCAAGGTTGGCTTTGTGGTTATTTTTGCAAATGATACTGTTGATGTAGATTGTCACATGGCAAGAATTTATTTATGAAAAGTTAATTAAAGGGCCACTTTAAACTGAAGTGACTCTTTGCATTTAAATTCTTATTATGAGGATCTGACATCAACAAAATTTGGTTAAAGAACATTGGTTTTGGCTATGGATTACCACACCGTGTACTTGTTTACCGAGCGAGGCCGTATAGGTAACTCTTCCAAAACTCACAATAGCATTTCTAATTACAAAATGATAAAGCTTCCTAACAAGCCCATTCTTCATCCTAATTACCATTGCTGTGTTCTCAGTTCTTGTTTAGCGCAGGCAGCTAATTACTGATATTCAGAAACGCAGAATGCGAATGATTTTTTATTTTTTTTCCTCCCTTTCTCCGCCGGTTTTTCATTTTCCGCCCAGGATTCCCTTAAGTCTCGGGCTAAATGAAAGAAATGAGACAGACAAGTGTTCATCAAGTGAAGATCACGATCTGACATTTGTGAAAGTGCCTGACGAGAGCCGAACGCCTGGCGAGGGATTGTCTCTGACTAAGAAGCTATATAATATATATTGAACGTGGACACTGAAATTCACACTTCTCTTTATTTCAATCAATATTTCTGCTTTTTTTTTTTTTTTTTTTCCAATGGTAAGGGCTCTTGTGTGCAGCCCACTTGTCTCTGGCGGACGTTGACGTGTGCTGCATTAACAAACGCTGCCATTTGTGCTTATTATTTAGGAAGATCTGCATAGTCACAATTGGGAACGCCCAAGAACGAGATGCCACCCGAGCCACCTTAGATAAAAGGGTCTTGATGAGGTTATATTGGCAATGTCAAGGCAACTGCTTGGTTCTTGGATTTGATTTGTAGTATTAACATAATTTACCACCAACAGTGTACTGGGAATCCCCTTGCCTGCTTATAATTTAAACTGATTATTTAGGCCAGTGGTGGTCAACTTTCATGCCACCTTTTCTTCAAGCCAAACCGGAAACACTTTAGCGGTGCACAGCAACATTTTTTTTAAGGGGGAACGCTGTGGACTCTGGTGTAAAGGGGAGCTCTAATGTAGGGGTTTCTGCCCACCAAATCTCCCACGTACATCAAAGTTTCCACACAACAACAACAAAACAGGATATAGTCAAAGACTATGGACATGATACAGGAGATGGGCAGAGACTGTGAACAGGATACAAGAGATGGTCAGAGACTGTGGACAGGATACAAGAGATGATCAGAGACTGTGGACAGGATACAAGAGATGGTCAGATATTGTAAACAGGATACAAGAGATGGTCAGAGACTGTGGACAGGATACAAGATATGGTCAGATATTGTAAACAGGATACAAGAGATGGTCAGAGACTGTGGACAGGATACAAGATATGGTCAGAGACTGTGGACAGGATACAAGAGATGGTCAGATATTGTGAACAGGATACAAGAGATGGTCAGAGACTGTGGACAGGATACAAGAGATGGTCAGATATTGTAAACAGGATACAAGAGATGGTCAGAGACCAGGGCTGGTTTGACCTACCGGGATACCACGAAACTTCCGGATAGGCCGCCTGCCCTGGGGCAGATTTGAGCTGTGGCTTCAGCAGCTCCCAGGCCTTATCGATGTGCAGCGTCCTCTTCTCCCTCCCTCCTCCTCCTCTTGTGTTTGTCACACACAGTGGTCTCCTGATGTGTCATGGAGCTTGGGTCTGAGGCCAGTCTGAGGGGGTCACTGATGTAAGGGGGCACTGATATAAAGGTTTCCCCCTTATATCAGTAACCCCCCCCCCCCACCTTAGCGTATTCTTTCTGCGGAAGGTGGTCTCTGGTCACCAGAGTCCCCCCTTACATTCCCAGATTTTCTGGGGTGCCCCTTGATTATTGCTCCACTTTTATCACTTTTAAATGGAATTTGCACTTGGTTTTCCCTTTTATGAACAAGAAAATAATGACGTTATGTTGTTGGGCTGGTATAATAATGCTATGGGGCTGGTATGAAATTATTTCCAGAGCTGGTTTTTATTCCCAGTCAGAGACCTTTAAACCGGATGCAAGAGATGGTCAGAGACTACGGACATGGTACAAAGGATATTCAGAGACTGTAGACATAACACAAGAGATAGTCCGAGACTGCAGATGAAAGATTGTGGACAACACTACATGAAATTAGCTGGAACTGGAGAAGCAGACAAGGGCATGAAACGGATGACCAGAAGGCTATTGTTATGGTGCCCCCTGGCAGGTGACATGGGCTCACCCAAGGCATGGAGTGAAGACACCAGTTGTTCTTCACCAGAGATCCTGATGGTGGAGATGGACCAGTCCCCAGTTTTGATGGCTGCAAACTGGCCCACCAAAGAGTTACTGGAACAAAAGGCCTATGGTACAACAAAGATTGGTCACAAGGCGGTAGCCAATAGAGAATTTGTGTCCAGGCAAAGGTCTAGGCAAGCAGTAGGCAAACGAGGGGTCAGGTCCAGGCAGAGGTCAAGGCAGGCATCAGACATGAGAGTGGTCAGGTCCAGGCAGAGGTCATAGCAGGCATCAGACATGAGAGTGGTCAGGTCCAGGCAGAGGTCATAGCAGGCAGCAGACGAGAGAGTAGTCAGGTCCAGGCAGAAATCATGGTAGGCAATAGGGATGAGCCGAACACCCCCGGGTTCGGTTCGAACCAGAACCTTCGAACGGACCGAAAGTTCGCGCGAATTTTCGAACCCTATACGTTATAATGGACGCGAACGTTCGAAATCAAAAGTGCTAATTACAACGGCCAATATGCATGTTAATGTCATAAAACAGGTTTGGGGACCGGGTCCTGCCCCAGGGGACATATATCAATGCAAAAAGAACTTTTAAAAACTAACGTTTTTTCGGGAGCAGTCATTTTAATGATGCATAAAGTGAAAAAAAAAAAAAAGTGACATTTTCCTTTAAATATGGTACCTGGGGGGTGTCCAAAGTATGCCTGTGAAGTGGCATGTGTTTCCCGTGTTTAGAACTGTCCTTGCACAAAATGACATTTGTAAAGGAAAAAAAGAAGCCATTTAAAACCACTTGCGGCTTTAGGTTTGATCTTAAGTAGAATCTGAACAGGTACATTATGAAGTGTAGCTCCATCCCAAAAAAAAATCTATTTTTAAGCTTTTTGGAGAACATAGGGAGGGGTTATCACCCCTGTAACATTTGCTGTCTTTGCACATCTGTTCAGAACATGTCACCTCACTTTCCGTCCCAATGACAAATGTTTTTGGAAAAAGTGGGGTTTTAATTGAAACAAGGATTGGTGATAAAGTATCAGTAGAGAGGAGATACCTTTTTCCCAAATTAAATCTAACAGGATAGAATTTCCCTTCCTAGGGGTAGATTTCCTCTCACTTCCTGTTTTCTCTTTCCATTTGCAAGTAGGAGTCGTTTGTAAGTTGGATGTTTGAAAGTAGGGGCCTGGCGTATATACTCTGCAGAAATTTGCCCTATTAGATGTTGGTGTAGCCACAAGACTGGTGGGCACAGGAATGGGCCCTGCTGTGAGTTAATAGATCAAGATTTGTAATTGCATGCACCTGATGAACAGGGCAGAAAAATTGGGCCTTTGGCGGTGGTGGTGGACGGTGTTGCCACAAGACTGTAGGCCCTCATAGTTACTCTTGGTGGGCGCAGGAATGGGCCCTGCTGTGAGTTATTAGATCAAGATTTGTAATTGCAAGCACCTGATGAACAGGGCAGAAAAATTGGGCCTTTGGCGGTGGTGGTGGACGGTGTTGCCACAAGACTGCAGGCCCTCATAGTTACTCTTGGTGGGCGCAGGAATGGGCCCTGCTGTGAACTATTAGATCAAGATTTGTAATTACCGCCCCTGTTAAACAGGGGCTGAAAAATTGTGCCTTAGGCACTGGTGCTGGTGCCACAAACACTGCAACCCGGCCCTCACAGATACTGTACTTGGAGCACAGCAGTCACACGTGTTGCGAAGCATTTTTTTAAAAAATTGTAAGTACACGCCCCTGTTAAACAGGGGCTGAAAAATTGTGCCTTAGGCACTGGTGCCACAACACTGCAACACGGCCCTCACAGAGACTGTACTTGGAGCACAGCAGTCACACGTGTTGCGAAGCATTTTTTTAAAAAATTGTAAGTACACGCCCCTGTTAAACAGGGGCTGAAAAATTGTGCCTTAGGCACTGGTGCCACAACACTGCAACACGGCCCTCACAGAGACTGTACTTGGAGCACAGCAGTCACACGTGTTGCGAAGCATTTTTTAAAAAAATTGTAAGTACACGCCCCTGTTAAACAGGGGCTGAAAAATTGTGCCTTAGGCACTGGTGCTGGTGCCACAACACTGCAACACGGCCCTCACAGAGACTGTACTTGGAGCACAGCAGTCACACGTGTTGCGAAGCATTTTTTAAAAAATTGTAAGTACACGCCCCTGTTAAACAGGGGCTGAAAAATTGTGCCTTAGGCACTGGTGTGGTGGCATGGATCATTGAGGAGGAGGAAGAGGATAGTCAGTGAACATAAGAGGACAGTCACTCAGCATCAGCATAGGCAGTCTTGAAGGGATGTGACATTAAAAATTATTCGGTTATATCCGCCTCAGGTGCTGGTAGCTGGTGGTGATCCAAGACTGATTCATTTTGATGAAGGTCAGTCGATCAACCGAGGCGGTGGACAGGCGCACCCTATGATCAGTCACAAATCCTCCAGCAGCACTGAATGTGCGTTCGGAAAGAACGCTGGAGGCAGGACAGGCCAGTAGCTCAATTGCATACTGTGCAAGCTCTGGCCAGTGATCCATCCTCAGGACCAGTAAGCCAGAGGATTTTCGGTGGGAAAGGTGTCCAAGTCTGACCTTGCCCAAGGTATTCCTGCACCATGTATATCAGACGCTGGCGATGGTTGCTGGAACCGATCATACCTTGGGGCTGCGGACTAAAAAAATTGTCTGAACGCATCGGTCAGACGTCCACCTTCCCCACCGCTCCTTCTGCCACTGACCGAAGCCTCAGCAACTCGTCGCCCAGGACCAGGAGTTTGTAGCCTCCCAGTTTCTGGGAACGCGTTGCACAGACCTTTCTGCAAGGCCTCCCTGAGATGTCTCATCCTCTGCTCCCTCTGCGACGGCAAGATAAGGTCCGCAACCTTACCCTTGTACCGCGGATCAAGGAGAGTGGCCAGCCAGTAATGGTCCCTCTCCTTGATCCGAAGAACACGAGGATCCTTCCGCAGGCTTTGCAGGATCAGGGAGGCCATGCAGCGTAGGTTAGCTGAGGCATTCGGTCCGGAGTCTTCTGGGTCACTGAGGATGACATGATCGCCAGCCACCTCCTCCCAGCCACGTACAAGTCCACTGGCTTGTTGGGACTGTACATCATCCCTAAAAGACTGCTGCTGCTGATGCTGAGTGCCAGGCTCCACCTCCATGCTCACACAATCCTCCTCCTCCTCCTCCTCCTCCTCCTCCTCATCCTCTTCCTGTGTGATGGGTGGGACAGAAGGAACACTGTCCGGATAAAAGGGGGCCTTGAGAGGCAAGGAAGTCCTCCTCTTCCTGCCTCTGTTCTGCCTCAAGTGCCCTGTCCATGATCCCACGCAGCGTATGCTCCAACAGGTGGACAAGAGGGACAGTGTCACTGATGCATGCACTGTCACTGCTCACCATCCTCGTGGCCTCCTCAAATGGTGAGAGGACAGTGCATGCATCCCTGATCATGCTCCACTGACGTGGGGAAAAAAAACCAAGCTCCCCTGACCCTGTCCTGGTGCCGTAGTCGCAAAGGTACTCATTGATGGCCCTCTGCTGCGTGTGCAGTCGCTGCAGCATGGCCAACGTTGAGTTCCACCTGGTGGGCATGTCAGATATTAGGCGGTTCTTGGGCAGGTTCAGCTCCTTTTGCAGCTCAGTCAGCCGAGCACTGGCATTATAAGATCGGCGGAAATGCACACAGACTTTCCTGGCCTGCCTCAGGACATCCTGTAAGCCTGGGAACCTGCCCAAGAACCGCTGCACCACCAGGTTGAGGACGTGAGCCATGCAGGGCACATGGGTGAGCTGCCCCTGTCGCAGGGCGGAGAGGAGGTTGGTGCCATTGTCAGAAACGACCATTCCTGGCTTAAGCTGACGTGGTGTCAACCACCTCTCGGCCTGCCCCTGCAGAGCTGCCAGAACCTCTGGCCCAGTGTGGCTCCTGTCCCCCAAACACACCAGCGCAAGCACGGCATGGCATCTTTTTGCCTGCGTACTTGCGTAGCCCTTGTACGCCTACGGAGCACCGCTGGTTCCAAGGACAGAGCACTGGAGGAAGAAGAAGAGGAGGGGGTGGAGGAGAGAGGTGTGTCACAACCAGTTGCAGTAGTCGCGTTTTGGAGGCGTGGTGGCGGAACAACCTCCAACACTACTGCACCTTGTCCTGCATCCCTCCCAGCTGCCAATAGAGTGACCCAATGGGCCGTGAAAGAAAGGTACCGTCCCTGTCCATGCCTGCTGGACCATGAGTCAGCGGTAATATGCACCTTACCGCTGACCGCCCTGTCCAGCGAGGCATGGACATTGCCCTCCACATGCCGGTAGAGAGACGGAATCGCCTTTCCGCGAGAAAAAGTGGCGTTTGGGAACCTGCCACTGAGGAACCGCACATTGAACAAACTCACGGGAAGGGGGCCGAGTCTACCAACTGAAAAGGCAGCAGTTGAAGTGCTAGCAATTTAGCAAGGCTAGCATTCAACGCTGGGCATGTGGATGGCTGGGAGTGTGTACTTCTTTCTACGGTCCAGCAGCTGGGGCAGGGAAATTTGCCTGCTGCATTCGGACGTCGGTGTACTGCAAGTACTTGGTTGTGACACACCGAATTCTACACCTTCAGTCCTCTCAGAGCAGCTTTCAGAGAGGACTGAAGGTGTAGTGGGGATGGAGATCCCAGCTGAGGAGGAGCAAGGAGAGGTCCGCTTAGTTCTTTGGTGTGGGTCTTTTATGTGTGCCTGCCAACGAGCTGCATGGCAGGTCGCCATATGTCTGGTCATGCTTGTGGTGCCCAAGCGGCTGATGTTTTGGCCACGCGAGATACGCTTGAGACAAATATTGCAAATAGCAGTGGTGCGATCTGCTGCACTCGTCTCAAAAAAGGCCCACACCAAAGAACTTTTCTGATAACGTGCAGAGGCAGCGCCCTGCACAGGCGGAGCTCTGCGGTGTTGTACAGTTGCTGTGCTGGCCTCTACCTGGCCTCCAGGGGGCATCCTGCCTCGTTGGACATGTGACGCCGCATCCTCCTCCTCCTCGTCCTCCTCCTCATCCTCTCTCCCTTGAGGCACCCACGTGGAGTCAGTGACCTCATCATCCCCTCCCTCTTCACCACTAGAGCAAACCTGGCAGTAAGCTGCAGCTGGTGGAACTGTACTGCCAGATTCCTCAAGCTGGGTATCGTCATCCGAGCCTTCGAATCGTTGGGCATCCTCTGGAGCATGTACCCAACACTGTGCTCAAAGAGTTCGGGGGACTCCTCAGGAGGACATGGTGGGTCTAGGGAAGGGGTGGCTGATGATGCTCTGTCAGTACCCTGAGCCTGGGTGAGAGAGGATGAGGAGGATGAGGAGGGCTTGGTCATCCATTCTACCAAGCCTTCAGCATGATGCGGCTCCACATGTCCAGCTGCCGAAAACAAAGACGCGCGTGTCCCATGGCCACGTGCTGATGACGATGCACGACCACGTCCACGTCCACGGCCACGTCCACTAGAAACAGAGCCTGCCTGCCCTGTGTTCTTGGCTCTGCACGCTCTGCCTCCCCTTGGCGGTCTTCCAGCCATTGTAGTCGGTAGTCCTGTGGGTGCTGCTGAGAAGAAAATATAGGAGCTCTGTGTGATGCCACTAACACACTAGAAGTCCTATGGGTGCTTCTGCAAAGAAAATAGAGGAGCTCTGTGTGATGCCACTAACACACTAGAAGTCCTGTGGGTGCTTATGCAAAGAAAATAGAGGAGCTCTGTGTGATGCCACTAACACACTAGAAGTCCTGTGGGTGCTTCTGCAAAGAAAATAGAGGAGCTCTGTGTGATGCCACTAACACACTAGAAGTCCTATGGGTGCTTCTGCAAAGAAAATAGAGGAGCTCTGTGTGATGCCACTAACACACTAGAAGTCCTGTGGGTGCTTCTGCAAAGAAAATAGAGGAGCTCTGTGTGGTGCCACTAACACACTAGAAGTCCTGTGGGTGCTTATGCAAAGAATATATAGGAGCTCTGTGTGATGCCACTAACACACTAGAAGTCCTATGGGTGCTTCTGCAAAGAAAATAGAGGAGCTCTGTGTGATGCCACTAACACACTAGAAGTCCTGTGGGTGCTTATGCAAAGAATATATAGGAGCTCTGTGTGATGCCACTAACACACTAGAAGTCTATGGGTGCTTCTGCAAAGAAAATAGAGGAGCTCTGTGTGATGCCACTAACACACTAGAAGTCCTGTGGGTGCTTCTGCAAAGAAAATAGAGGAGCTCTGTGTGGTGCCACTAACACACTAGAAGTCCTGTGGGTGCTTATGCAAAGAATATATAGGAGCTCTGTGTGATGCCACTAACACACTAGAAGTCCTATGGGTGCTTCTGCAAAGAAAATAGAGGAGCTCTGTGTGATGCCACTAACACACTAGAAGTCCTGTGGGTGCTTCTGCAAAGAAAATAGAGGAGCTCTGTGTGGTGCCACTAACACACTAGAAGTCCTGTGGGTGCTTATGCAAAGAATATATAGGAGCTCTGTGTGATGCCACTAACACACTAGAAGTCCTATGGGTGCTTCTGCAAAGAAAATAGAGGAGCTCTGTGTGATGCCACTAAACACACTAGAAGTCCTGTGGGTGCTGATGAGAAGAATATATAGGAGCTCTGTGTGATGCCACTAACACACTAGAAGTCCTATGGGTGCCTCTGCAAAGAAAATAGAGGAGCTCTGTGTGATGCCACTAACACACTAGAAGTCCTGTGGGTGCTTCTGCAAAGAAAATAGAGGAGCTCTGTGTGGTGCCACTAACACACTAGAAGTCCTGTGGGTGCTTCTGCAAAGAAAATAGAGGAGCTCTGTGTGGTGCCACTAACACACTAGAAGTCCTGTGGGTGCTTATGCAAAGAATATATAGGAGCTCTGTGTGATGCCACTAACACACTAGAAGTCCTATGGGTGCTTCTGCAAAGAAAATAGAGGAGCTCTGTGTGATGCCACTAACACACTAGAAGTCCTGTGGGTGCTTCTGCAAAGAAAATAGAGGAGCTCTGTGTGGTGCCACTAACACACTAGAAAGTCCTGTGGGTGCTTATGCAAAGAATATATAGGAGCTCTGTGTGATGCCACTAACACACTAGAAGTCCTGTGGGTGCTTCTGCAAAGAAAATAGAGGAGCTCTGTGTGATGCCACTAACACACTAGAAGTCCTGTGGGTGCTGCTGAGAAGAATATATAGGAGCTCTGTGTGATGCCACTAACACACTAGAAGTCCTATGGGTGCCTCTGCAAAGAAAATAGAGGAGCTCTGTGTGATGCCACTAACACACTAGAAGTCCTGTGGGTGCTTCTGCAAAGAAAATAGAGGAGCTCTGTGTGGTGCCACTAACACACTAGAAGTCCTGTGGGTGCTTATGCAAAGAAAATATAGGAGCTCTGTGTGATGCCACTAACACACTAGAAGTCCTATGGGTGCTTCTGCAAAGAAAATAGAGGAGCTCTGTGTGATGCCACTAACACACTAGAAGTCCTGTGGGTGCTGCTGAGAAGAATATATAGGAGCTCTGTGTGATGCCACTAACACACTAGAAGTCCTATGGGTGCCTCTGCAAAGAAAATAGAGGAGCTCTGTGTGATGCCACTAACACACTAGAAGTCCTGTGGGTGCTTCTGCAAAGAAAAATAGAGGAGCTCTGTGTGGTGCCACTAACACACTAGAAGTCCTGTGGGTGCTTCTGCAAAGAAAATAGAGGAGCTCTGTGTGGTGCCACTAACACACTAGAAGTCCTGTGGGTGCTTATGCAAAGAATATATAGGAGCTCTGTGTGATGCCACTAACACACTAGAAGTCCTATGGGTGCTTCTGCAAAGAAAATAGAGGAGCTCTGTGTGATGCCACTAACACACTAGAAGTCCTGTGGGTGCTTCTGCAAAGAAAATAGAGGAGCTCTGTGTGGTGCCACTAACACACTAGAAGTCCTGTGGGTGCTTATGCAAAGAATATATAGGAGCTCTGTGTGATGCCACTAACACACTAGAAGTCCTGTGGGTGCTTCTGCAAAGAAAATAGAGGAGCTCTGTGTGATGCCACTAACACACTAGAAGTCCTGTGGGTGCTGCTGAGAAGAATATATAGGAGCTCTGTGTGATGCCACTAACACACTAGAAGTCCTATGGGTGCCTCTGCAAAGAAAATAGAGGAGCTCTGTGTGATGCCACTAACACACTAGAAGTCCTGTGGGTGCTTCTGCAAAGAAAATAGAGGAGCTCTGTGTGGTGCCACTAACACACTAGAAGTCCTGTGGGTGCTTATGCAAAGAAAATAGAGGAGCTCTGTGTGATGGGACTAACACACTTCAAGTCCTATAGGTGCTTCTGGGAACAAAATATAGCTCTGTGTGTGTAATGGGACTAACACACTTCAAGTCCTATAGGTGCTTCTGGGAACAAAATATAGCTCTGTGTGTGTAATGGGACTAACACACTTCAAGTCCTATAGGTGCTTCTGGGAACAAAATATAGCTCTTTGTGTGTAATGGGACTAACACACTTCAAGTCCTATAGGTGCTTCTGGGAACAAAATATAGCTCTGTGTGTGTAATGGGACTAACACACTTCAAGTCCTATAGGTGCTTCTGGGAACAAAATATAGCTCTGTGTGTGTAATGGGACTAACACACTTCAAGTCCTATAGGTGCTTCTGGGAACAAAGTATAGCTCTTTGTGTGTAATGGGACTAACACACTTCAAGTCCTATAGGTGCTTCTGGGAACAAAATATAGCTCTGTGTGTGTAATGGGACTAACACACTTCAAGTCCTATAGGTGCTTCTGGGAACAAAATATAGCTCTGTGTGTGTAATGGGACTAACACACTTCAAGTCCTATAGGTGCTTCTGGGAACAAAATATAGCTCTTTGTGTGTAATGGGACTAACACACTTCAAGTCCTATAGGTGCTTCTGGGAACAAAATATAGCTCTGTGTGTGTAATGGGACTAACACACTTCAAGTCCTATAGGTGCTTCTGGGAACAAAGTATAGCTCTTTGTGTGTAATGGGACTAACACACTTCAAGTCCTATAGGTGCTTCTGGGAACAAAATATAGCTCTGTGTGTGTAATGGGACTAACACACTTCAAGTCCTATAGGTGCTTCTGGGAACAAAATATAGCTCTGTGTGTGTAATGGGACTAACACACTTCAAGTCCTATAGGTGCTTCTGGGAACAAAATATAGCTCTTTGTGTGTAATGGGACTAACACACTTCAAGTCCTATAGGTGCTTCTGGGAACAAAATATAGCTCTGTGTGTGTAATGGGACTAACACACTTCAAGTCCTATAGGTGCTTCTGGGAACAAAGTATAGCTCTTTGTGTGTAATGGGACTAACACACTTCAAGTCCTATAGGTGCTTCTGGGAACAAAATATAGCTCTGTGTGTGTAATGGGACTAACACACTTCAAGTCCTATAGGTGCTTCTGGGAACAAAGTATAGCTCTTTGTGTGTAATGGGACTAACACACTTCAAGTCCTATAGGTGCTTCTGGGAAGAAAATATAGCTCTGTGTGTGTAATGGGACTAACACACTTCAAGTCCTATAGGTGCTTCTGGGAACAAAGTATAGCTCTTTGTGTGTAATGGGACTAACACACTTCAAGTCCTATAGGTGCTTCTGGGAACAAAATATAGCTCTGTGTGTGTAATGGGACTAACACACTTCAAGTCCTATAGGTGCTTCTGGGAACAAAATATAGCTCTGTGTGTGTAATGGGACTAACACACTTCAAGTCCTATAGGTGCTTCTGGGAACAAAATATAGCTCTGTGTGTGTAATGGGACTAACACACTTCAAGTCCTATAGGTGCTTCTGGGAACAAAATATAGCTCTGTGTGTGTAATGGGACTAACACACTTCAAGTCCTATAGGTGCTTCTGGGAACAAAATATAGCTCTTTGTGTGTAATGGGACTAACACACTTCAAGTCCTATAGGTGCTTCTGGGAACAAAATATAGCTCTGTGTGTGTAATGGGACTAACACACTTCAAGTCCTATAGGTGCTTCTGGGAACAAAATATAGCTCTTTGTGTGTAATGGGACTAACACACTTCAAGTCCTATAGGTGCTTCTGGGAACAAAATATAGCTCTGTGTGTGTAATGGGACTAACACACTTCAAGTCCTATAGGTGCTTCTGGGAACAAAGTATAGCTCTTTGTGTGTAATGGGACTAACACACTTCAAGTCCTATAGGTGCTTCTGGGAACAAAATATAGCTCTGTGTGTGTAATGGGACTAACACACTTCAAGTCCTATAGGTGCTTCTGGGAAGAAAATATAGCTCTGTGTGTGTAATGGGACTAACACACTTCAAGTCCTATAGGTGCTTCTGGGAAGAAAATATAGCTCTGTGTGTGTAATGGGACTAACACACTTCAAGTCCTATAGGTGCTTCTGGGAACAAAATATAGGAGCTCTGCCTGCCTGCCACGAACACACTACAAGTCCTATAGGTGCTTCTGGTAACAAAATATAGGAGCTCTGCCTGCCTGCCACTAACACACTACAAGTCCTATAGGTGCTTCTGGTAACAAATATAGGAGCTCTGCCTGCCTGCCACTAACACACTACAAGTCCTATAGGTGCTTCTGGTAACAAAATATAGGAGCTCTGCCTGCCTGCCACTAACACACTACAAGTCCTATAGGTGCTTCTGGTAACAAAATATAGGAGCTCTGCCTGCCTGCCACGAACACACTACAAGTCCTATAGGTGCTTCTGGTAACAAAATATAGGAGCTCTGCCTGCCTGCCACTAACACACTACAAGTCCTATAGGTGCTTCTGGTAACAAAATATAGGAGCTCTGCCTGCCTGCCACGAACACACTACAAGTCCTATAGGTGCTTCTGGTAACAAAATATAGGAGCTCTGCCTGCCTGCCACTAACACACTACAAGTCCTATAGGTGCTTCTGGTAACAAAATATAGGAGCTCTGCCTGCCTGCCACGAACACACTACAAGTCCTATAGGTGCTTCTGGTAACAAAATATAGGAGCTCTGCCTGCCTGCCACGAGCACACTACAAGCCCCTCTTTGTCAATCAATCTTTGTAACTGAATCTATCTAACTCAATCTCTGTAAGTGAATCTATCTAACTATCTCAATGCAGCAGAGTGTCACAGAATCTGCCTGCTCAATCTGCGCCGGAACAGCATGTGACCGGCGCAGACGGCGTGGCGGCGTTTTATAGGGGGGGGGCGTGTACTACAGCCCCTGAGCTGTAATTGGCTACAGGCGTCCTGCCTGTAGCCAATTATGGCTCTTCGATTTTCCGGGGCTGTGATTGGCCAAGCATGCGGGGTCACAGTGCATGCTTGGCCAATCATCAGCCAGCAATGCACTGCGTCGGCCGCGCCGGCCGCAATGCATTGCGGGGCCGCTCGCATCACACGAACGTGATGCGAGCGGCCAAAATAGTTCTGGGCTCGCAGAGCGAGCGAACGCCCGGTGCTCGATGCGAACGTGGGTTCGCATCGAGCACCGGGCCCATCCTTAGTAGGCAACAAGCAAGAAAGTAATCAGGCTCAGGTCTTTGAGGGCAGCAAGCAACAGAGTAGTCAGGCCAATCTGGGTTGGCAAGAAACAGGCAACTGCTGGCGAAAAGATACTGACCCAGCTACTTGCATTTTCCATTCTGCTACTGTAGGTGGATATGGTGACAACCATTGTTGTGCTATAAGCTTACGAGCCTGAAATAAACTTCTATTTATTGATACCATGTATTCCCCGGAGTTCTTAGTTCATCCATGATACCCAGGAGACATCCCCCTGGTTCTATAGACATCTCAATCTCAAATACATTATTAATCATAGATACTCGGTTGTTAACCGCTTCAGCACCGGGTGATTTTTACCCCCTTCCTTACCAGAGCACTTTTTGCGATTCGGCACTGCGTCGCTTTAACTAACAATTGCGCGGTCGTGCAACGTTACACCCAAACAAAATTGACGTCCTTTTTTTCCCACAAATAGAGCTTTCTTTTGGTGCTATTTGATCACCTCTGCGGTTATTTCTTGCGCTATAAACAAAAGAAGAGCGACAATTTTGAAAAAAAAAACACAATATTTTTTACTTTTTGCTATAATAAATATCCCATTTTTTTTTTAAAAACAATTTTTTTCCTCAGTTTAGGCCGATACGTATTCTTCTACATATTTTTGGTAAAAAAAAATCGCAATAAGCGTATATTGATCGGTTTGCGCAAAAGTTATAGCGTCTACAAAACAGGGGATAGATTTATTGCATTTTTTTTTTTTACTAGTAATGGCGGCGATCTGCGATTTTTTTTCGTGACTGCGACATTGCGGCGGACACTTCAGACACTTTTGACACATTTTTGGGACCATTCACATTTACACAGCGATCGTTGCTATAAAATTGCATTGATTACTGTGTAAATGTGACTGGCAGGGAAGGGGTTAACACTAGGGGGCGCTGCAGGGGTTAATATGTTCTCTAAAGTAGTGATTCTAACTGTGGGGGGAGGGGACTCACAAGGGGAGGAGACCGATCGGTGTTCCTCCGTACTGGGATCACATGATCGGTCTCCTCGTCCACTGACAGGACGTGGAGCTGTGTGTTTACACACACAGATCCACGGTCCCGCACGGTCCTGCTGTTTTAACGGGCAATCACGGGTGCCCGGCGGACATCGCAGCTGCCGGGCACGCGCACCGGGTCCCGAGCAACACCGCGGGCGCGCGTGCGCGCCCCCTAGGCGGCCGGGAATGGGAGGACGTCATATGACGCCCACCCAGGATGGGAGATCCACCTTGTGGGCGTCATATGACTATGGGCGGGTAGTGAAGGGGTTAAGGACGCGGGGGCCGGCTTCCTGGTCCTTTGCTTAGCAACCAGCTATATACAGTGTTAAAATAAAAACCATAAAATGCAAATGCAAAACACATCAAAAATCGCATCACAAACAGACACAACACAACAACATGGTGCACTTCCATTGAAATCTATTAACCGCAAATCACGGGAAAAAAGTCCCGACTCTTTCCAAAAACGCACCGGCTGCAAAGCGCATAGATGTGAACTTGTACCATAGGAAACCATGTTAAATGGACTGTAGAGCTTTTCTGCAAACTGCAAAAAACGCACAAAAAAAAATGTGAACCTAGGGTAAGACGGAGCCTAATCGAGACAATTAAGCTTAATTATGGCAATTCAGCACTGATTTAGAAAGCTTTCAGTACGGCACACTGTTGTGACCTATCTCAATATCTACAGAACAGAAGCATATAAGGAGTTTCAGCGTAAAAGGTTAAAAAGGCCATCAATGGAGAGTCAATTTTAGAATCAGATGGCAGCGCGGAGATAAAACAAAATAAAAGACTCTCTGTTTCAGGCAGAACAATTTATAGCGATAAGAAGAGCCAGCCAAAAATACATCAAGGCCTGGCAGGGATGCACCAATAAATAAACACTGTTTCTCCATCTGTAAAATTAATAGCATTATGTATAAAAACAATGCAGTGACAAAACAATACAATGACATTACGGAGTGCTGCACTAAACCTTTATAACCGGATTGATGTTCGTCTGTTAAATTAGAAAGCGGCATGTCCTCGGCAATGGCAGAAGCACGGAGGGTAGGTGCTGGTGGCGGAATACAGGCCCTCATGACTTGTGTTAAGATGAAATATGTTCAGTTTAGCGACTCAGTAATGGCTGTTCATAGTTCTGCGCTTCGAAGGTGGATCAGCCTAACAGCCGGAAAAAAAAAACGTTACATCGAGGTTAAAAAACAAACGTGCTATATATTGTAGCTGCAGCAAACTGAACTGCGGGATGTAGGCCCAACGGAAAGGACAAGGACTAAGTATCTGTGAAAACAGAATAACGATAATGCCTACATTAGTTGGTTTCTGTAGATGCTTGTGTATTGGAGCAGTATACTTAAACTGGTACTTAAAGGAGACAAAGTAAAAATTTGGGCGCTGCCAGGCTTATTGCAGAAGAGATATTGTACATTCCCGGCATGCCTCGGTGCTGGGATTAATGAACTGTTGCTGGCATGCTTGGGATTTACTTCCTCTTGGCCCAGTCAATCAGGTTTTGGAAAAGACGTTTGGTGTTTTGCACCCAAAAGGAGTCTCTCTGCTACTCTAGATGGTTCCTCACCTTCCTCCTAGATGGTTCCTTACCTTTATTCTAGATGGTTCCCCACCTTTCTTCTAGATGGTTCCTCACCTTTCCTCTAGATGGTTCCTCACCTTTCTTCTAGATGGTTCCTCACCTTTCTTCTAGATGGATCCTCACCTTTCTTCTAGATGGTTCCTCACCTTTCTTCTAGATGGTTCCTCACCTTTCCTCTAGATCAGAGGTCTCCAAACTTTCTAAACAAAGGGCCGGTTTACTGTGCTTCGGACTTCAGGAGGGCCGGACTGTGGCCATTTGGAGTAAAAAAGGTCCCGAAAAAACTATGCCCTATCTTTGGTGTCAGTGGGAGAAATTGTGCCCCCATCATTGGCGTCTCATTGGGAGGAAGTGTGTACCATTATTGGTGTCCTTGGGCACCATCATTGGTGTCATTTGGAAGAATTTTGCCCCATCTCTGATGTCATTGAGAGAAGTTGTGTCCCATCACTGGTGTAATGGTGTAATTGGGAGGAAGTGTGCCCCACCATTGGTGGTGTTGGGAGAAATTGTGCCGCATTAATCGGTGTCCTTGGGAGAAATTGTGTCCCATTATTGGTGTCATGAGATGAATAGTGCCCCATCATTGGTGGCAGTGGGAGGAATTGTACCCCATCATTGCTGTCAGTGAAGGGAATTATGCCCCATTGTTGGTATTAGTGGATGAAATAGTGCTCCAAGGGCCGGATAAAAGCAAGCAAAGGGCCACATCTGCCCCCCCGGGCCGCAGTTTGGAGACCACTGCTCTAGATGGTTTCTCACCTTTCTTCTATATGGTTCCTCACCTTTATGCTTCAGGGGTTGTGGACAGGTGGGAACGGTCCTTCACATTTTGCGGGCATGCCCCAAGGTCAGACGGTTCTGGATTTGTGTCCATTCTTTGATGTATTCAGTTATGATGGTTAACATCCCCAAGAGCACCCAGATCACTTTATTGAATAAGGAACAGGTGCATCCGAGCTACTACCTCCTGTTTAATGCCTGGTGAGCCTCAAGAACACAGCGCTCAGCCTATGAAGTCTCTGTAAACCTCCATATAGTCCATGCAAAAAAGGACAAAGGCTGGTGCTGTGAAATTCAGCTAAAACATAGTTTTATTATAGCATGTGAACAGCAGTCAAAAAGAAATCCAACGTGTTTCGGCCCTTAGGCCTTAATCATGGTGGCCGAAACGTGTTGGCTTTAGTTTTGACTGCTGTTCACAATAATAAAACAATGTTTTAGCAGATTTTCATAGCACCAGCCTTTCTCCTTTTTTGCATGGACTTAAGTGGATGATATTCCCACGACATATGCAGACGTTAATTTATTTTATATTTCTGGCAGCCAAGATACAGTGCCTTGAAAAAGTATTCATACCCCTTGACATTTTCCAAAATGTTACAACCAAAAACATAAATGTATTTTATTGGGATTTTATGTGATAGACCAACACAAAGTGGCACATAATTGTGAAGTGGAAGGAAAATGTTAAATGGTTTTAATTTTTTTTTACAAATAAATATGTAAAAAGTGTGGGGGTACATTTGTATTCAGAGTCAATTTTTTGTAGAACCACCTTTCGCTGCAATTACAGCTGCAAATATTTTTGGGGATGTCTCTACCAGCTTTGCACATCTAGAGAGTGTGATTTTTGCCCATTCTTCTTTGCAAAATATCTCAAGCTCTGTCAGATTGGATGGGGAGTGTCTGTGAACAGCAATTTTCAAGTCTTGCCACAGATTCCCAGTTGGATTGAGGTCTGGACTTTGACTGGGCCATTCTAACACATTAATATACTTTGATGTAAACCATTCCATTGTAGCTCTGGCTGTATGTTTAGGGTCGTTGTCATGCTGGAAGATGAACCCCCGCCCCAGACTCAAGTCTTTTGCAGACTCTAACAGGTTCTAAGATTGCCCTGTATTTGGCTCCATCCATCTTTCCATCAACTCTGACCAGCTTCCCTGTCCCTGCTGAAGAAAAAGCATCCCCACAACATGATGCTGCCACCACCATGTTTCACGGTGGGGATGGTGTGTTCAGGGTGATGTGCGGTGTTAGTTTTCCGCCACACATAACGTTTTGCTTTTGGGCCAAAAAGTTCAATTTTGGTCTCATCTGACCAGAGCACCTTCTTCCACATGTTTGCTGTGGAAAGAAAATGGAACTTCTTATGACTTTCTTTCAACAATGTCTTTCTTCTTGCCACTCTTCCATAAAGGACAGATTTGTGGAGAGCACGACTAATAGTTGTCCTGTGGACAGATTCTCCCACCTGAGCTGTGGATCTCTGCAGCTCCTCCAGAATTAACCTCTGATTAATGCTCTCAGTCAGTTTAGGTGGACGGCCATGTCTTGGTAGGTTTGTAGTTGTGCCATACTCTTTCCATTTTCGGATGATGGATTGAACAGAGCTCCGTGAGATGTTCAAAGCTTGGGATATTTTTTTATAACCTAACCCTGGCTTTATACTTCTCCACAACTTTATCCCTGACCTGTAGAGCTTTAACTAGGCCACTGCACACCAAGGTCTGTTAAAAAAATGCACACTTGTGCTCATGAGCAAGATCAGTACACTAATGCTCATGTGCACGTGTACATGCATGCAGGGTCCTAATTCTGTGCATAGTTTTATGGACTGTTCTGCGTGTGCATATTCCTTTAAGCATGGGCATTTTTTTGAGCACGGGCTTAAGCACAGTTTTCCTGACACTTGCTTTGCCATCATCATGCTATCCAATCCTAATGCCGCGTACACACGATCGGAATGCTCGTCGGAAAAAGCTCTGACCTTTTTCCCGACGGAATTCCGCTCAAACTGTCTTGCCTACACACAGTCACACCAAATTCCGACCGTCAAGAACGCAGTGACGTACAACACTACAACGAGCCGAGTTTAATGCTTCCGAGCATGCGTCAAATTGTTTCCGAGCATGCGTAGGAACTTTGCGCGTCAGAATTGCTACAGACGATCGGAATTTCCGATAGAAACCTTTCCCGTCGGAAAAATTGAGAACATGCTCTCAATTATTTGTTGTCGGAAATTCGGCCAGCAAAATTCCGATGAAGCCTACACACGGTCGCATTTTCCGATGAAAAGCTCTCATCGGTCTTTTTCTGGCCAGAAATTCAGATCGTGTGTACGCGGTATTAGTCACTTCCTTCATCTTCCAAGTTAGATGCCAGTCGCTTCAAAAGACTGAAATGTGCATAGGACTTTCCAACGCTACAGCAGCCTATAAAAGCCATGGAGGCTTCATGTAAAGAAAAGTCAGGTTTCTTGGGGAGCTTTGCAGTAGACATGTGCAATTCGTTTCGTTTTTTTTTTTCGTTTTTCGTTAAAATTCGTTATATTCGTTCATTCGTTATCGTACGAATGAACGAACGATTCGCTAAAAATTTTAACGAATAACGAGTGTTCGAATCGAACGAATAAGAAAAACAACGAAAATCCTAAATAACCAAATTAGAAACAACGAATCTATGAAAGAAGAAAATCCGAAAAACGAAAATCAAAATGAACGAAAAAATTCGTACATTCGTAACTTTTTTTTTTTTTTCTCGATTCGTAATTTTCCGTGTCTCTTACAATGGCGCTGCTTAACGTGCTTCGAATGGATTGAACGAAAAAATTCGTACATTCGTAACTTTTTTTTTTTTTTTTTTTCGATTCGTAATTTTCCGTGTCTCTTACAATGGCGCTGCTTAACGTGCTTCGAATGGATTGAACGAAAAAATTCGTACATTCGTAACTTTTTTTTTCGATTCGTAATTTTCCGTGTCTCTTAAAAAGTAATAATAGCATACACATTACATAAAATTACGAATTATGCTCCGATTACGAATCTACGAAAACAATGTTACGAAAGTACAAATAAATCAATCTAACGAAAGTACGAATGTAACTAAATCTACGAAAATACGAATGCGTCCGAATTTCGAATAAACGAAAATTAAACTAACTGAAAAACGAATCAACGAAAAAATAACTCTTACGAAAATACGAATCGTTACGAATACGAACACAGACGACTTACGAATTTACGAATCGTTGCGAATCAACGGAAACGAAAGAAACAAAACGAAAATAAACAAATTTTTCTATTGCGCACATGTCTACTTTGCAGAGGTTGCTTCCTTAAATATGTAATGGCCACAGGTTTACTTCAGCCAGCAGATCATACAAGTGATCGCAATAGGACCATGATGAAAAGTGGTCACCTGACATCCCGGCTTCAAATGTCAGCAATGAATCACGGAGCCGCCAGACGGAGTACAATCTGACGGCCAATAACATTAACTACATACATTAAAGTGCATTTCTTCATCATGTATCGATCTCAGGGCAGGAGTCATTTTTCAAATACGTTGTCTCCGCTCTGCCGGCCAGTATCAATAATTATAACTGCAGACCTACTTATTATCCTTATAAACAGATACATCTAGCGTCACTCTGTTCAATAATTTTCAGAACAAAGGCATTTTGTGTCATACAGTGATACAGTGTCTCGTCGTCGAAGCTCATTCGTTTTCCAAATGTCATCACGGCAAAGAAAGTTGTTTTTAGCCGAAGGAAGATGGAAAATGCTTGACTCATGCTTGTTGACTGGCCAATGCTCTCAGCTCCTGGTGGCTGGTGGGGGAGTGAAGGAGAGATGACTATGTGGATATGGGGAGGGTTGGTGGGGGGGCATTAAAATAAACTTGTTGTTCGCTCTGTATGGTAAAGAACATTTTCGTATTGAAGCCCAAAGCCAGGCGTTGGACAAAACCTACCTTGTTGCATCACGTTGTAGTTTTTCTGAGACTTATGAATGGTTCTGCAGCCTCCTGGAACATGTGACGTGTCACAGAAGGCTGCGGGAGGGGCGGAGCAAGGGACTTCATTCTTACCTAGGCAAGAAAAGCAGAGGTGGAAACAGGTACCGATAAAAGATCCTCTCCCCCCCCCCCCCAAAAAAAAACCTGTAACCAGTGGCGGCTGGTGGTTTTTTTTGGGTGGGGGGGTGGCAAACAACCACCCCCCAGTCAGTCAGCAGCACCAAAGACCCCTTCCCCTCAGTGGGATGGACAAACGGGGTAAGTCCGGCACTAACCCCATCTAGGTAGCAGACAGGCGGACAGGCAGTGTGTCTTAGTGCGATCCTCCTCCCTCCACCTAGGCATCCAATAGGATCGCCTGTCCTTTCGGCCAATTGAAAAACGAATCGGCCAATGGAAAAACGGGTCTGATTGGCTGGATTGAGAATCAGTGTTTCATTCGCTGTTGTAACACACCTGGGTGGGCTCCGGTGGCATCCTCTGTGACCCGAGCCCACCCTATTTTGAAGGCTATTAGAGCCTCTGGCTCTAATCAGGTGCTTCAAAAATAAAAAATAAACGGCTGTACTTTTTGCTCCCAGTGCCCCGAAGGGGCCGAACGCATGAACAGTGGGTGGCCGCGGCGGACATGGATAGATCCATGCTATGCATGAATCTATCCATTGCATATAGAGGGTTGCCTGGAGAGAGGGGGCGGTGCCCAGGCACCCCTAATGGACAGGCCGCCCCTGTCTGTAACCTAGTTAGAGGCTGGGGGAAGGAGCAAATCAGCTGGGCTTCACTTTTTGAGTGCAGTTCCTCTTTAATTCATTAGAAAATTCCTCTAACTAGAGATCTCTTGGTGTTCCTGTTAGGTATCGGATGCCGTCACGGGTGGGATAGTCTCTCCACAGGGGTCAGTTCCAGCCAACTCTGTAAATTGCTTGTGAAGAGGGCTCAATGTGTTTCTAAATGCACAAAATAAAACTGACTATTAATATTTATAAGAAATAAAACAGCAGATTGTTGATGCAGAGAGAATGCAGTTGCCTTAGGGGATCAGGAAGCTTTTTTTTCCCCTAATTGGATCACATTTTTATAAGGCTCATTTAATTCTTCTTGGTGCGATAAAACTTAAATACAACTCCGCTAATATGTGTCATGTCACATGTTAACATGCCTTGCATTAAGGCTGCCCATTCAAAATGAAAGAGCCGTAAAGCACCCTAACATGTTTGAAAAAAATCACATGACCTTTTTTTTCTGAAAGCAACGCTACACTGAGCACTGTGGGACACTACACTGAGCACTGTGGGACGCTACACTGAGCACTGTGTCACGCTACACTGAGCACTGTGTCACGCTACACTGAGCACTGTGGGGCGCTACACTGAGCACTGTGGCACTCTACACTGAGCACTGTGGCACGCTACACTGAGCACTGTGGCACTCTACACTGAGCACTGTGTCACGCTACACTGAGCACTGTGGCACTCTACACTGAGCACTGTGGCACTCTACACTGAGCACTGTGGCACGCTACACTGAGCACCGTGGCACGCTACACTGAGCACTGTGGGACGCTACACTGAGCACTGTGGCATGCTACACTGAGCACTAATATGCATCACTGAGCACTGTGGCTCGCTACACTGAGCACCGTGGCACACTACACTGAGCACCGTGGCACGCTACACTGAGCACTGTGGGACGCTACACTGAGCACTGTGGCATGCTACACTGAGCACTAATATGCATCACTGAGAACTGTGGCTCGCTACACTGAGCACCGTGGCACGCTACACTGAGCACCGTGGCACGCTACACTGAGCACTGTGGGACGCTACACTGAGCACTGTGGCATGCTACACTGAGCACTAATATGCATCACTGAGAACTGTGGGACGCTACACTGAGCACTGTGGGACGCTACACTGAGCACTGTGGCACGCTACACTGAGCACTAATATGCATCACTGAGAACTGTGGGACGCTACACTGAGCACTGTGGGACGCTACACTGAGCACTGTGGCACGCTACACTGAGCACTGTGGCATGCTACACTGAGCACTAATATGCATCACTGAGCACTGTGGCTCGCTACACTGAGCACCGTGGCACGCTACACTGAGCACCGTGGCACGCTACACTGAGCACTGTGGGACGCTACACTGAGCACTGTGGCATGCTACACTGAGCACTAATATGCATCACTGAGAACTGTGGGACGCTACACTGAGCACTGTGGGACGCTACACTGAGCACTGTGGCACGCTACACTGAGCACTAATATGCATCACTGAGAACTGTGGGACGCTACACTGAGCACTGTGGGACGCTACACTGAGCACTGTGGCACGCTACACTGAGCACTGTGGCATGCTACACTGAGCACTAATATGCATCACTGAGCACTGTGGGACGCTACACTGAGCACTGTGGGACGCTACACTGAGCACTGTGGGACGCTACACTGAGCACTGTGGCACGCTACACTGAGCACTGTGGGACGCTACACTGAGCACTGTGGCACTCTACACTGAATACTGTGGCACTCTACACTGAGAACTGTGGGACGCTACACTGAGCACTGTGGCACGCTACACTGAGCACTGTGGGACGCTACACTGAGCACTGTGGGACGCTACACTGAGCACTGTGGGACACTACACTGAGAACTGTGGGACGCTACACTGAGCACTGTGGCACTCTACACTGAATACTGTGGGACGCTACACTGAGCACTGTGGGACGCTACACTGAGCACTGTGGGACACTACACTGAGAACTGTGGGACGCTACACTGAGCTGTGCTGGCCCATCTCCTCTGCTTCACCCTCTCAACTCCCTTCATAAACTTTTATGTAGCTGCTGGGGGGAGGGGCAAGGAGAACATGACAGCTCTGTGTGCTGGGTCTCCTCACGTCACATCCAAGATGGTGGTACCCAGCAGCAGTCTCAGTCTCTTTCGGATGCAGTGGCGGCTGCTGCTCAAAATTTTTTTGCGGGGCGCAATTTTTTTGGGGAAAAAAAAATCATCAATTGCAGCCACTGTGCCATCAAACACTGCCACTGTGCCAATCAAACGATGTCACTGTGCCATCAAACACTGCCACTGTGCCATCAAACACTGCCACTGTGCCAATCAAACGCTGTCACTGTGCCATCAAACACTGCCACTGTGCCATCAAAATGCTGCCACTGTGCCCATCAAATGCTGCCACTGTGCCATCAAATGCTGCCACTGTGCCCATTAAACGCTGCCACTGTGCCATCAAATGCTGCCACTGTGCCATCAAATGCTGCCGCTGTGCCATCAAATGCTGCCACTGTGCCCATCAAACACTGCCACTGTGCCATCAAATGCTGCCACTGTGCCCATCAAACGCTGCCACTGTGCCATCAAATGCTGCCACTGTGCCATCAAATGCTGCCGCTGTGCCATCAAATGCTGCCACTGTGCCATCAATTGCAGACACTGTGCCCATTAAACGCTGCCACTGTGCCATCAAATGCTGCCACTGTGCCAATTAAATGCAGCCACTGTGCCCATCAAACGCTGCCACTGTGCCAATCAAATGCTGCCAGTGTGCCCATCAAACGCTTCTAGTGTGCCCATCATATGCTGCCAGTGTGCCATCAAATGCTGCCAGTGGGCCCTTGAATGCCCCCAGTGTGACCCCCGCCAGCTCGCTGTCTGCCCGGCACTTACCCTGTCATGGTGGGGCAGTGGGTGATGGGAACAAGCGGGGTCCTTTGTGCATCTCCTGCCGTTCTCATCTCCCGTCCTCTCCTCCTGATAGGTGTCCAATAGCGGCGCCTGTCGTTTCAGCCAATCAGATGACAGGTAACAGACCCGAGCACCTGATTGGCAGAGAGGCGGTTTAGTGTTAGGGAAGCGAATATTCATTCGCTTTTCTAACACAGCTGAGTGAGGTCAGCTTTTTTGACACCTATTAGAGCCTATGGCTCTAATCAAGTGCTTCAAAAAAAGCCCCCGCCGCTGTAATTCAGGCGCCCTGCACCCGAAAAGGGGCCGGGCACCTGAATAGGGGGTGGCAGCAGCAGCCATAGATAGATTCTTGCAATGCATGAATCTATCTATTGGTGCTAGAGGGGTGGCAGGAGAGAGGGGGCGGGGGCCCATATACCCTTAATGCACAGGCCGCCACTGTTTGGATGTCTACACAAGAGACATGTCCATCAGTGCCGCCTATCAGTGCCCATCATTGCCACCTATCAGTGCCAATCAGTGCCGTCTATCAGTGCCCACAGTGCTGCATATCAGTGCTGCCTAACAGTGCTGCATATTAGTAACTCGTCATCAGTGCCCATCAGTGTCACCTATCAGTGCCATCATTGCCACCTATCAGTGCCCATCAGTGCCACCTATCAGTGCCGCCTATCAGTGCTGCCTATAGTGCCCACAAGTGCCACCTATCAGTGATGCATATTAGTGCCTCATCATCAGTGCCCATCAGTGCCACCTCATCAGTGCCACCTCATCAGTGCTGCCTCAGTGCCCATCATTGCCACCTATCAGTGCCCATCAGTGCCACCTCTCAGTGCCAGCTATCAGTGCTGCCTATCTGTGCCCACCAGTGCTGCATATCAGTGCCGCCTATCAGTGCTGCATATTAGTGCCTCATCATCAGTGCCCATCAGTGAAGGAGAAAAATTACTTATTTACAAAATTTTATAACAGAAACGTATTTGTTTAGCAAAGAATAAAACCCCCAGCGGTGATTAAATACCACCAATAGAAAGTTCTATTTGTGGGAAACACGTATAAAAATTTCGTATTGGGTACAGTGTTGCATGACCGCGCAATTGTCATACAAATTGTGACAGCGCTGAAAACTGGCCTGGGCAGGAAGGGGGTGAACGTGCCGGTATTGAAGAGGATAAACAAAAGCTTTGCTAATGTAAATGAGCACGGAGGCTCATTAGATACGTCTCCACTCATCCCGTGTTGTGCTCTGTGTTTTACCCCCCCCCCCAGTTATTTAATTCTCGTCCAAATACTGATGTCTCTTTTTTTTTTTTTTCCTCGCACGCGGCTCCAGGCGAAAAACAGCGCAGCGTTCCCCCACCAGTACGGATGGCACCGTCACCGAGAATAATAAGAACGTCGTTCCCTTTTCCTGGCTAACAATACAACCACAATTTAATTACTCTCAGAGGCACACTTGATGTATTGTTTTAATCGAAAATAAGAATCTCATAAATAAAAAGGAGACATTAACGGAGAGGAAGGCAGTTGATTTTACATTTTCACATCATTTGCGGCCCATGCTTAGACTGTCTTTATTTATTATGATGTAATTATTGCGGCCTTCTGTATTATTATAGAGGAACTCTACAAGTCTCATTATAAAAACAGGGTAATTGTTTTAAAATGGGGAGATTTTCCAATCGTTAAATGTAGCAATTATCATCAATACCCGGAACTCCTTGTAAACAGGAGGGCTGCTGATTAGACATGTGCAATTCGTTTAGTTTTTTTTTTTTTTCGTTTTTCGTTTTTTTTTCGTTATATTCGTTCATTCGTTATCGTACGAACGAACGAACGATTCGCTAAAAATTTTAACGAATAACGAATCGTTCGTATCGAACGAATACGAAAAACAACGGAAATCCGAAATAACCAAATTAGAAACAACGAAACTACAAAAGAAGAAAATCTGAAAAAACGAAAACAGGAACAACGAAAATCAAAATGAACGAAAAAAATTTGTACATTCGTAACTTTTTTTTTTTTTCGATTCGTAATTTTCCGTGTCCCTTACAATGGCGCTGCTTAACGTGCTTTGAATGGATTGAACGAAAAAATTCGTACATTCGTAACTTTTTTTTAGATTCGTAATTTTCCGCGTCTCTTACAATAGCGCTGCTTAACGTGCTTCCAATGGATTGAACGAAAAAATTCGTAATTCGTAACTTTTTTTTTTTTTTGCGATTCGTAATTTTCCGTGTCTCTTACAATAGCGCTGCTTAACGTGCTTCGAATGGATTGAACGAAAAAAAAATTCGTACATTCGTAACTTTTTTTTTTTTTTTTTGCGATTCGTAATTTTCCGTGTCTCTTACAATGGCGCTGCTTAACGTGCTTTGAATGGTTTGAACGAAAAAATTCGTACATTCGTAACTTTTCTTTTCGATTCGTAATTTTCCGTGTCTCTTACAATGTAATAATAGCATACACATTACATAACATTATGAATTATGCTCCGATTACTAATCTACGAAAACAATGTTACGAAAGTACGAATAAATCAATCTAACGAAAGTACGAATGTAACTAAATCTACGAAAATACGAATGCGTTCGAATTTCGAATAAACGAAAATTAAACTAACAGAAAAAGGAATCAACGAACAAATAACTCTTACGAAAATACGAATCGTTACGAATACGAACACCGACAACTTACGAATTTACGAATCGTTATGAATACGAACACCGGAAACGAAAGAAACGAAACAAAAATAAACAAATTTTTCTGTTGTGCACATGTCTACTGCTGATTTCTGGCTCAGCTCCTCCTCCTTGTATGTTCAAGTTTGTAAAAATTGGTGGCGTTGTATTTATTTCTTTCTATTTTTGGTATTTTATTTTTTGCCAACTAAAGTACATTTTCATTATTGGTAGTCCTTTGGTACCAGCAATGGTGGCACATTACAAATGCCCTAACTCCTGAACTATCGCGCCGCGTACACACGATCGGAATTTTGGTAGGAAAAAGCTCTGATGGTTTTCCCAACGAAATTCCGCCGGGATTTCGCTCAAGCTGTCTTGCATACACGTGGTCACACCAAATTCCGACCGTTAAGAACGCGGTGACGTACAACACATACGACGGGACTAGAAAAAGGAAGTTCAATACCCAGTAGCTAATAGCTTCCGTCTCGTAGCTGAATCTGAGCATGCGTGAGTTTTTGCGCGTCGGAATTGCATATGTAGCGATGGCTCCTGACGAGCAGGCGCTATTGTTTTTGAACAAAATTAAGTTGCCTGAAGCCACAGTTGGGCTTCAGGATAATTCTTCTAAAATTTCTGGTTTCAGTGCCAGTCTAGCTGGGTTGCACTGGGTTCTCCTTGTCCGTAGGTGTCGCTGTCATCGCCGGCAAGAGTAGAAAGCAGTCTAGCTGGATGCATTAAATGCCACTTACCTCTCTGAACCAGCCCAGTGGGAGTGTTCTCCCGCTGTGCATTCGGGGGGGGGGCGGTATTTAAGGTACCGACACCATGTGACCAAAAAGAGCTATTGCTGTCTGCGTGGTTCTGGTGGTCCTCCTGACCCAGCCTCATGGCCCTCCTGGCCTGGGGTGCGAACCATGCATCCGGTGTCTCGGAGCTTGCTGGCCCGAGGCAATGTAACTGCAGGGGTAGGCCCGAGTGACTTTCGGAGCCTACTTATTTTAAGGAAGGTCCAGTGCCATCTCAACGGAATGGAGAGGCCCAGTAACTGAAGTACCCCCAGAGGAGGACCCTCTCAGAAGAAGGCTGTGCGCAAAGCTGGCTTCTCTAAAGGAGCCTGGAGGCTTAGTTGAAGGACGCAACCTGGATCATCCATCATATGGTATCGCCGGATCGGGATTAACTATTTAAAGTTCATCTAATACTTCAGTGACGTTAAAGTGTAACTACAAGTCTGTGGCAGAGACTTTGCTGAGTATCCTATCTGCTGCTAGGCCTAGTGAGAGAGACCTATCCAGGGGTGCTAAATCAAGTTGTAAAGCAGTTTATTCTCTGGATTCATCTAATATCTTCACCCTGCAATCTAAACTGAACTCACCCTTAACCCTCTACCAGGGGCGGACTGACAACTCATGGGGCCCCGGGCAATAGGAGATTATGGGGCCCCCAGGCAATCAGAGATTATGGGGCCACACAGTATACACACACACAGTATACAATCACACAGTATACACATACATGTACACACAGTATACACAGACATGTTTCTATTGGCTGAGAAGGTACTGGAGAGGTGGGGCAGCTATAGTCTCTGGATTTTTAGACCAAAAGGATGTCGGTAAGGGACATTTCAGAAACAGATGTAAAAAAAAACAACTGATTTTTACATACTGTCCCTGGTTTTACTGAGGCTGGCAACCCTGATGGGCCCTCCTAGTGGCCCCGGGGCCCTCGGGAAGTGCCCGATTGGCAAAATGGTCAGTCCACCCCGCCCTCTACCCTTAATTGAGAGACTGTGTTCTATTTTCTGAATAAAAACCCCAAAAGAGGATTCAGTGTCAGTCTCAACCTTTTCTCTAGGTTACTTTCCACGGGATCCCCAATACGGAGCTACAACAGGTGAGGTAACGGTAAGCCCAAATAAAACCAGCAACTCCTTCGAGGGTTAGTGCTACACATACACACAAACGCATTTTCGGATAGGAACTTTTTCGGGAACCAAAAAATTGAGAACATGCTCTCAATCTTTTGCTGGCCGAAATTCCGCCAGCAAAAGTCCGATGGAGCATACGCGCGATCGCATTTTCCGACCAAAAGCTCTCATCGGTCTTTTGCTGGCCGAATTTCCGATCGCGTGTAAGGAGCATAAGGCCTTATTCACATAAGTGGCAGTGTTCTAGTGATTGTAAAGATTTCTTTTTGTTTTATATGTTATACTTACCTGCTCTGTGTAATGGTTTTGCACAGAGCAGCCCCAGACCTCACCTTCTGGGGTTCCCTGCTGGCGCTCTTGGCTCCTCCTCTTCTCCAATTGCCCCCCCCCCATAGTAAGTCACTTTCTATGGGTGCACTTATGCTGGCTCGATACCCAGCCGGGCTGTGTGCGTCTATTGACATACACGTAGGGTTGCCATTGCCACCTGTTCGGGATTCACCCGCACAGTCCGGTTTTTACATCCTCTGCCCGAATTTCTCACTGCCTGACACCCGGACACCAGTCACCAGGGCTCCCCCAAAAACTCTTCCAACACCCCCATAGCAACCCCAAAAAAGATTAATTCGAATCTTGCTTCCATAACAGATGTTCACCTATCTTCACATATTTGGAAAACAGCCCTAATTACAAGGGACTTGTTTCTCTCTGTGGAGGGATACAGAACCTCCTGGCCGCATTTTCCGATGCTTTGCTTCTATTTCCGGTGTCCTGTCGGATTGTGTCCCACATCACATACTGTCCGCTGTGTACTGCGCTTGCGCAGTACACAGGACAAGCACATTCCGAAAATAGCCGAAGATGAATGGCGCCTGGTTCAAGCCCCACCATCCAAGTTGACATAGAGTTAGAATAAAAAAGAGCCGAGCGCAGCGAGGCTGTGCCCCGAAGCGTGGCGACCGAAGCGAGCCCGCGAGGGGCCCTCTAACTTTGTGTAGCCCTATGTCCACTTGGATGGTGGGGCTTGCACCTCGACTCACGGCGCAGGCGCCGTTCATCTTCCAAGACTTTCCGAATGCCTTTGTCCTCCCTTCTGCGCAAGCGCTGCGCCTGCGCAGTACACCCCGGACACTATATGATAGCCGCACACATTTTGACAGAACACCGGCTACTGGAGCCCTCTCAGGACTGTTCACTGTGACAGACCGATGTATTGGGGAGGAGATGTGTGTGGGGGGGGGGGGGGGGGGGGGGAGAGGAAGGAGCTGCACAGATTGTGAGGGGTCAGCAGGACAAAGAGGGAGGAGAGAAGCTGGCTGCCCATTACCATAGCTCCCGACTGTCCCTGATTTGGAGCAATGTCCCTCTGTCCCTCTTTCCTCCTCATTTGTCCCTCATTTTGATCTGATCCATATAGCTGCATATAAAATGCACTTTTTATCTATCAAAAAGTGTTTCCCGGCGCTAAACCTTTCATCTGATTTCTAAATTGCTGCATTTGTAAATTTCAAAAACCAATATAAAGGAATAATAGCGGTAAAAAAGAAGCCCTTGTTGGTTTAACTTATCTTTTTTTTCTGTATACATATTTGTCCGTATTGGAATCGGATCGCATGTGTTTTCATGCCCATGCGATCCGATTCCTGTCTGATTTTACAGGTCGCACTGCGATCTGCGAACCGATTTGGGGGTGTCATTAACTCTACATTGACACCCGCAGAGAGCAGTGTGAAGTGCCTGCGAGGGAGATGCGATGCGGGAACCTGCACAGGAATCGCACAGGTTCTCGCATCTCCACAAGTGTGAATCGGGACTTCAGCCTGTGTTGCCCAGGATTAAATACGATTCATTAAGCTGAGCAGTGGCTGTAATTTTCATTCTACATCTCACACTAATTAAAACTTGATTTATTGCCAAAACTCAAAGGAAAAAAATCACATGTAACACTACATCCACATTGATCATTTATTTATTTCCTTTTTTCTGTTCAATTATTCATTTCAATCTGATCTTTCAATAGAGAAGCAGCAGAAAAATGAATAAATATCTGCCGTATGTTGTGGAGCTTTCTAGTGCTGAACCTGTGCTGTTACATTACATCGGGGTCAGAGGTGGCCGACTTACCTGTCCTCACTGAAGATAATAAACTCCACAATGGGAATAAGCAAGAATGTCAGCAAACATTCTTCACCACTAGAGCAATTGTCTCCAAACGGTGGCCCTGGGGCCAGATGTGGCCCGTTGCTTGCCTCTATCCGGCCCTTGGGCATTATTACATCTACAACCGACACCAATGATGGAGCATTATTCCTCCCACTGACACCAGTGGTGGGGCGCTATTTGTTGGGGTGTTATTATTCCCACTGATAGCAATAATAGGGCACTATTATTCCCACTGACAACAACAATGGGGCGCTATTCTTTCCACTGACAACAACAATGGGGCCCTATTCTTTCCACTGACACCAACAATGGGGTGCTATTCTTTCCACTGACACCAACAATGGGGCACTATTCTTTCCACTGATACCAACAATGGGGCCCTATTCTTTCCACTGACACCAACAATGGGGCGCTATTCTTTCCACAAGCAAAAGATGTTTGTTTCAGCATGTCCTGTGCAGGCTAATTCTGAATGGGAGGGTCTGGTTCATTATAATCACCTGGTGCACACTCTGGGCAGAGCCTGGGATCTGACGTCACGATGATACACGTGCTGATCATTTTGATTATTTTTACCTTATGACATGCTTGTTTTAACATGCAAAATATGAGTACTGTGGCATTCTTATTGGAATAAATACTTATTGGCTTTATATACTGCACCTTGAGGAGTAATTTGCTCTCTTTTAATGTATGAACCTGCAGATCTATTACACATGAGAGCTGTACAAGTTCCAGGTGCCTGATACTTTGGGGGAGACATGACCATTTTGTGGATATACTATGCCTGTTTGACCACCTATAATCTAGTGGTCCACTGCTTGCGGTAAGAGGCCCGGTGTGTTGATGTTCAGTAGGGAAACATATACCCTGGGCATTACCAGGAGCCCCTCGGATTGTGGGAAAAAGGGCCCTGTACCTGCATCTGAGCATGGTGGCTAAACATATACCTGCATCTGAGCATAGTGGCTAAACATATACCCTGGGCATTACCAGGAGCCCCTCGGATTGTGGGAAAAGGGCCCTGTACCTGCATCTGACCATGGTGGCTAAACATATTCCCTTCGCATTATCAGAAGCCCCTGCATCTGAGCATGGTGGCTAAACATATACCCTGGGCATTACCAGGAGCCCCTCGGATTGTGGGAAAGGGGCCCTGTACCTGCATCTGACCATGGTGGCTAAACATATTCCCTTCGCATTATCAGAAGCCCCTCGAATTGTGGCAAAAGGGCCCTGTATCTGCATCTGAGCATGGTGGGTCAAGGGCTATTCTTCTACAGGATACTGTTGTGCTACAGCATGTGAAGATATTTTAGTGCACTGCCAACTGAGTGGTAAAAGTTTGGGTAAGGCCCTTTTCTCTACCAGCATGACTGTGCCCATGTGCACAAAGAAAACTCCATAAAGACATGGCTTGATGACTTTAGTGTGGAGAAACTCTAGTGACCTCTACAGATGACTTGACTCCAACACTACTAAACACCTTTGGGATGAATTGCAATGTCAATAATGAGCCAGGTCTTCTCATCCATCAGTACCTTCCAGCAGGATAATCCACCATGTCACAAAGCTCAAACCATCTCACCACTGGTTTCTTGAACATGACACATTGACAAGGAGGTCACTGTACTCCAATGGCCTCCACACTCACCAGATCTCACCCAATAGAGCTCCACACTCACCAGATCTCACCCAATAGAGCTCCACACTCACCAGATCTCATCCAATAGAGCTCCACACTCAACAGATCTCACCCAATAGAGCTCCACACTCACCAGATCTCATCCAATAGAGCTCCACACTCACCAGATCTTATCCAATAGAGCTCCACACTCACCAGATCTAATCCAATAGAGCTCCACACTCACCAGATCTCATCCAATAGAGCTCCACACTCACTAGATCTTATCCAATAGAGCTCCACACTCACCAGATCTCACCCAATAGAGCTCCACACTCACCAGATCTCACCCAATAGAGCTCCACACTCACCAGATCTCATCCAATAGAGCTCCACACTCACCAGATCTTATCCAATAGAGCACCTTTGGGATGTTGTGGGGAGATTTGCATTATGTATGTGCAGCCGACAAATCTGCAGCAACTGCGTGATGCTACCAGGTCAATATGGATCAAAATCTCTGAGGAACGTTTCCTACACCTTGTTGAATCTATGCCACGAAGAATGAAGGCACTTCTGAAGGCAAAAAGGGGATCCAACCCGGTACTAGCAAGGTGTACCTAAGGAAGTGGCTGGTAAGTGTAGGTGTGATGGTCAGGTTTCCACATTCTATGGACCAGTACAATGTAGATGTCTGGTGTTCCAGGATTGTAGCCCTCTCCAGCTGCAGTTTAATTATGGCAAAAGATTTGGTCTTTCACTTGATAATTTGTGTAACATTGTTAAACTTTATACTCTCCAAGAAAGAAAGAAAAAAAGAGAAGAACCCACACACTGCGCACAGACAATAATGCAAATCAGCCGACGAGAGCAAATACATTGTAATAATAGATTAACTGAATTAAGTGGCAATTCATCTTCTTAATGTAATTACAAAGAAACAATATCTGATTATCTTGCAGCTTCAGTAGATCATGTGGATAAAATTATCAACAATGTACTTTAAAGCAGGATTACTGTGTCAATGTTTGTATTGATTATAAAGGCAGAGCCAGCGTGTACGAGACACTGCAAAGACTGATGGGATTAGGCATGTCTGTAGAAAAAAAAAAAAAAAAGATTTCCAGTTCAATAGGCCAGGCCTATAATTATCATAACCGTTAGGCCCCATGCACGCGGGGATGTCCAGCTGCAGTGCGTTCCCCTATGGCGTTTTAGGGCATCCGCGAGGGCCAGGGGCAGAGTTTTTAGCCCCACAGCAGACAGCTTGGCAAAGTCTATGGCAGGGACGTAGGGTTGCCACCCTTTCTTCAAATCAAACCCGAACACTTTAGCCGCACACAGCTAAATTTTATTTTTAAGGGGGAACGCTGTGGACTCAGGTGTAAAGGGGAACGCTGATGTAAGGGGGATTCTGCTCACCAAACCTCCCACTTACATCAGAGTTACCAGCATTAAAAAAAAAAAAAAAAAAAAAAAAAACTGTTTCATGAATTAAAAAATCACAAAACAGTAAAGTTAGCCCAATTTCTTTGTATATATATATATATATATATATATATATATATAATGAAAGATAATGTTATGCCAAGTAAATAGATACCCCAAAAAAAATTGCGCACACTCATGGAATGGCGCCAAACTTCGGTACTTAAAAATCTCCATAGGCAACGCTTTAACATTTTTTACAGGTTACCAGTTTGGAGCAGAAAGGGGAATAACAATAACAACAACACCAACAATAATAATAACTGCAGTAGTAGTAATAATAATAATAATAATAATAACAAGTATTATTATTATTGTTGTTGTTGGTATTTATTATTATTATTATTATTATTATTATTATTATGAATAGTATTATTGCTGTTATAATAATAACAGTAGTAGTAATAATAATAACAACAATAATCACTACCATAGTAGTAATAATAATAACAATAACTACCATAGTAGTAATAACAATACTAATACTACTACTAATAATAATAATAATATTACATATTATTCTAAATAAATAAATTATTAAAATACATACATATTATTATTATTATTATAAATACATATTATTTTTTTCCTTAAAATTAAACTTGGGGTGCGTGTTATACGCCGGTGCGTGTTATACGCCGATAAATACACTAATAACTACAGTAGTAATAATAATTACAACAACAAGAGTTATAATTATCAATGTTGTTGTTAAAATGACTATTATTATTGCAATAACAGCAGTAATAATAACAATAACAACAACAATATTTATAACTGAAGTAGTAGTAGTAGTATTAATAATAATAATAACTACCATAGTAGTAATACTACTACTACTACTACTACTACTACTACTACTAATAATAATAATAATAATAATAATAATACTAATAATAATAATAATAATAATACATATTATTATAAATAAATACATTATTAAAATACATACATATTATTATTATAAATACATCTTATTATTATTATTATTATTATTAGTAGTAGTAGTAGTAGTAGAAGTATTAACCATAATAACTACAGTAGTAATACTAATTACAACAACAAGAATTATAATTTCAGTATTACTGTTGCTGTTAAAATTATTATTATTATTATTGCAATAACAGCAGTAATAATAACAATAACAACAACAATATTAATTCCTGACATAGTAGTAGTAATAATAATAATATAATAATAATAATAATAACAATAAGTATTATTATTATTATTATTATTATTGGTATTATTATTGTTTTTACTGCTCAACTCTGCTAATAATATGTAAAGAGATAGTGGATGACTGCAATCATCCGCCAGTGTAAACATAATAATAGTACACACACAGTGAAAACAAATAAGAACAATTAGCAAGTTTTGTTGAAATAATTCCTACAAAACAAAACACAAAATAATAAATAATTGTGTATCTCGCATTGCCGTGACTTGAAAGCAATCTCGCTAATTACTCCAGTAAGTACATTCTGTATTTTCGCTCTTAATTTAACTTTTTTAGGATTGATTTGCTTTCATTGTACCAGTCCGACTCGGGCAATCTACGCACATAAAAGGAGCGCTGCCAACTGTGTTAATTAAAATGAATGAACGCGCTCGGTGAACACTTGTATGTGATATATCCGATTTTGCTTTGAAAATGAAATAAAACAATCAAACCAATTACAAAACGGGGAGAAATTGGCTGATTGCTAATTCCAAATCAAATGTATGGGTTTTTGCAATCACACCTTAGCGGCGTGTGATCTGTTTTTCAAACTCTCTTTTTATATTGGCAAAGGTTTTACTTTAAAAAAAAAAAAGGGGGAGGGTTGCGTGTAAAGATTGGCGCGATCAAAGAGGAAAAGTTTCAGTGAAGTTGTTCAATGACTAGAAAAATAAAAAATAAGGTCACACTTCTCATATGAATATAACTGCAAAGATTTACTCGTTCAACTCACATTTGTTGTTAATGAGAATCCATGAAGAAGAAAAACATTAACCACTTACCGCAAACCGCTGCAGCTGTACGTCGGTACTTTGACGTAGAATACCGGGGTTATGGCAGCAGATAGCTGCCATAACCCCGGTATTTTCCGCAACGGCGGGTGGTCCTCTTTAGGATAAAATTGGTCTCTGTGGCGGATTCGCCACAAGATCACTTTTATCGGCGGCGGGAGAGGTGCCCCCTCCCCTCCCACCGCGCTCTGGTGTGGGTGGGTCCGGTAAGCAGCGGAGACGATCTAAAGCTTTCCTCTCAGTAGCATGGTGCAGAGTGAGGGAAAGATGGCCCACTTGGCTTCATAACATTGGATGATGGAAGCAACGTCACTTCCGTCCAATGGTCTTAAAGAGGAGTTTCCATCTGGAAAAAAAAAATTAAAGTCAGCAGCTACAAATACTGCAGCTGCTGACTTTTAATAATCGGACACTTACCTGTTCCAGGTTCCAGTGATGCGAGGGGGTCGAAGCTCCGCTCGGCAGCGCCGGCATTGCAACTGTGGGCACCCAGGCAGGGGTCAAGTCCTGGGGAAAAAAAGTGTGGGAACTCCAACCCAAGATCCACTCCCCCACCAAAAAAAAAAAAAATGATAAAAAAAATAAATAAAAAATGAGGTCTGACTAAACACAATATCTTAGCAGCAGGGACATGATCTACCTGTCAGCTAGCTGTGATTGACAGGTAGATCGAAGCGGAATCTGTCATGGGGCCCCCTACTGGCAATGCCTGAATGGTCAGTCCACCCCTGGTGTGCGTCACTTACTATTGTGAGCTGTGTCGGCTGCTGGTGTAGCACCTGCCACACAGCTCGCATACTTCAAAGTCTTGCAGGACACAACTGCTAACGGGAACTGAGTTCCTGTTGTGGAAAAAGTACAGGAACTCCGTTCCCATGCTCCCACGTTTCCAAATGTTTATTTTTATATTTTTTTAGGAATTTTTCATAATTTTTTTTTGGGGGGGTGGGGAACACCACTTTAAAGGGAATTTCTTTTTTTTTTTAAAGACATTTATTTTCTTATTCTTTTTTTTTATTGCATTTAAGTGCAAATGTGAAATCTGAGATCTTTTTGACTCTCCACATTAAAGAGGTCCTGTCATGCTTTTTTTTTCTATTACAATGGATGTTTGCATTCCTTGTAATAGGAATAAAAGAGAACCCAATTTTTTTTTTTTTTTTTTAAAGGACAGTGTAAAAAAAATTAAATAAAAAAAAAAGTAAAATAAATAATGATAAAAAAAAAAGTTTAAGGGGCCCCGTCCCGCCGAGCACGCGCACAGAAGCGAACGCACATGTCAGTTACACCCGCATATGAAAACATTGTTCAAACCACACATGTGAGGTATCGCCGAAAAAAGACCATGTGGTCTCCCTGCGGCTGCATTTTTATAAATGTGCATGCACCTTTTTTGTGTGTTTCACACGGCACAGCAGCCCATTCAAATGAATGGGCTGCCGTGCCCGAGGGACGCACGGCCCACACTAGTGAGAACCGAGTTCTGAGCCTCGTACACACGATCGGATTTTCCGACGGGAATTGTGTGATGACGGGCTGTTGGCGGAAAATCTGACCGTTTGTACGCTCCATCAGACAATTGTTGACCAAGTTTCCGCGGACAAATGTTGGATGGCAGGTTTATAAATTTTCCGCGGACAAATGTCTGCTGTCGGATTTTCTGAGCGTGTGTACACAAGTCCGTCAGACAAAAGTCCAAAGTATAAACACGCATGCTCGGAAGCAAGGACGAGCGGAAGCGGTCGGTCTTGTAAACTAGCGTTCAGGATTGGAGAATTAATATTCATGATGCAGCAAATTATGAAATCTTCAAATGCAGCGCACAATTCTCTTCTTCTTTAATGGGATCATAATGAAGCTGCTTTGCTGGTGATACTGATGGAGTTATGGCAAATGTATTTTCAAAGGCTTTTTTTTTCTAGTGATATCGAGAATAATATTATTATGCTTTTTTTTTGGTGCAAGTTACCACAAACACCATTATCCCGTAGTTTTTAAGATCAAAGATACAACTATGTTGGTGTCCCTTGTTCATTTTACATTGTATTTTTTAAAATGTAACTGCCGACTCCCAAACTGTTGTTTGAAGTAAAACACATAGCCAAGTATTATTCTACACAATTTTTTTTATTGCGCATTAAAAAAGAAAACAAATAAAATTAGACATGCTATCTGCCAATAGAACTTAACCAAAAAGTGAATTCCATGCATCCAAAAATATAGAAAATATACCAAATCAAATTATTATTCAACCAAATAATAAAATAAAAGCCTCATGCATGTGTCCTGCTTCTTAATATAGGGGGTCAGCAATGCCAAGAGTTGGTGAAAGCAGGGGTCCGTCATCCGAAGATAATTCCGAAAATCATCCAGATTATTCTCCTGGAGCTCCCGCAGTAAAGGCATATGACATAATTGGTCACGATTAATAAAGCAACCAATTTTTGGTCCATCTTGGATTTACTCGGTTATCTATGAGTAATAATACAATTTCTTTGATGATCTGAATCATTTAAGTTTGAGAAATATGCAAAAAAAGATAAAAATCAGGAAGGGTGCAAATACTTTTTCACAGCACTGTATTTGCATTGGTCCAGTTTGGACCAACGTAACTATGCATATACCATACCTGTGGGATATCTATAGAAGCTGGAGATCACTGTTGTATACATCACTACTCCAGTGATCTCCACTAGCTTCCAGCTCCTTCCAGCGCCGAGCAGAAGCCCTGCTGCATTCTGAACACAGGAGGTTGGCCGCTCGGCCCGGTACCCATAGGCTAGTGGAGATCACTGAAGAATAATTAGCATTTTCTCAATGAATGTAAAGTATTCATTGACTGGACAAGGTGGAGAGGCGAGGTGGGGACCAATCTGGACCAATGTTACTATGCAAAAATATCCATACCTGGAATTCTTCTTTAAGGTTCATGGTTAGGGTTGGGTTAAGGCTAAGGATCTAGGGCAGGGGTAGGCCACCATGGCACTACTCCTGTTTTTGAACTACAAGTCCCATGAGGCATTACAAGACTTCCAGAACCAGAGGCATGATGGGATTTGTAGTCTCAAACCAGCTGGAGGGCCAAGGTTGCCTAACCCTGGTTTAGGGTGTGGGGGGGGGGGGGTCACTGAACCTATACACACTTACTGGCCACTTGATTGGGTACACTTTGCTAGTACCGGGTTGGACCCCCTTTTGCCTTCAGAACTGCCCTCATTCCTTATGGCATAGATTCAACAAGGTATTGGAAACATTCCTCAGAGATTTTGATCCATATTGATATGATAGGATCACACAGTTGCTGCAGATTTGTCGGCTGCACATCCATGATGCCAATTTCTTGTTCCACCACATCCCAAAGGTGCTCTATTGGATGAGATCTGGTGAGTGTGGAGCTCTATTGGATGGGATCTGGTGAGTGTGGAGCTCTATTGGATGAGATCTGGTGAGTGTGGAGCTCTATTGGATGAGATCTGGTGAGTGTGGAGCTCTATTGGATGACATCTGGTGAGTGTGGAGGCCATTGGAGTCTAGCTACCTCATTGTCCAGTGGTGAGATGATTGGAGCTTTGCGATATGGTGCATTATCCTGCTGGAAGGAGCCATCAGAAGATGACTGTAGTCATAAAGGGATAGACATGGTCAGCAACAATACTCAGGTAGGCCGTGGCGTTTAATCGATGCTCAATTGGTACTGAGGGGCCCAAAGAGTGCCAAGAAAACAAAAACCCACACCATTACACCCACACCACCAGCCTGAACCGTGGCAGGATGGATCCATGCTTTCACATTGTTTACGCCAAATTCTGACCCTACAATCTGAATTTGGCAGCTGAAATCGAGACTCATCAGACCAGGCAACGTTTTTTCCAATCTTCTATTGTCCAATTTTGAGCCTGCGCGAATTATAGCCTCAGTTTCCTGTTCTTAACTGAGTGACACCTGGTCTTCTGCTGTAGCCCATCTGCTTCAAGGTTCACTGTGTTGTGTGTTCAGAGATGGTATTCTGCATACCTTGGGTTTAACGAGTGATTATTTGAGTTACTGTTGTCTTTCTATTATCTCCAACCAGTCTGCCTATTCTCCTCTGACCTCTGACATCAACAAGGCATTTTCCTCCACACAACTGCCGCTCACTGGATATTTTCTCTTTTTCGGACCATTCTCTGTAAACCCGAGAGATGGTTGTGTGTGAAAATCCCAGTAGATCAGCAGTTTTTGAAATACTCAGACCAGTCCGTCTGGCACCAACAACCATGCCACGTTCAAAGTCACTTAACCACTTTCAGACCGGACCAATTTTCAGCCAAAGGACCAGGCACCTTTTTGCGATTCGGCACTGCGTCGCTTTAACTGACAATTGCGCGGTTGTGCGACGTGGCTTCCAAACAAAATTGACGTCCTTTTTTTCCCACAAATAGAGCTTTCTTTTGGTGGTATTTGATCGCCCCTGCGGTTTTTATTTTTTGCGCTATAAACAAAAAAGATCTACAATTTTGAAAAAAACGCATTCTTTTTTATTTTTTGCTATAATAAATATCCCCCAAATATATTTAAAAAAACATTTTTTTTCCTCAGTTTAGGCCGATACGTATTCTTCTACATATTTTTGGTAAAAAAAATCGCAATAAGCGATTATTTATTGGTTTGCGCAGAAGTTATAGCGTTTACAAGATAGGGGATAGTTTTATTAATCATTTTTTTTTATTAGTAGTAATGGCGGCGATCAGCGATTTTTATTGTGACTGCGACATTATGGCGGACACATCGGACATTTTTGACACATTTTTGGGACCATTGTCATTCATACAGCAATCAATGCTATTTAAATGCATTGATTCCTGTATAAATGACACTGGCAGTGAAGGGGTTAACCACTAGGGGGCAGTGTAGGGGTTAAGTATGCCTAGGGGTGTGTTTCTTACTGTGGGGGGGCGTGGCTGTCAGCTAGTGAATGCTGATCTCTGCTCCAATCACAGGGAGCAGAGATCGGCGTCACTAGTTGCTAGGCAGAATGGGGAGATGCTGTTTATTTCCGCATCTCCCCGTTCAGCCTTCCCGTGAGATGATCGCGGGTGTCCCCGCTGCGATCGAGTCCGCGGGACCCCGCGACCGGCCTCACGGGGGTCCGACCGGCGCGCTCCCGATGGCACGGCAGCATTTAAAAAGGGACTTATATAAGCCCTTATGCCTGTCCGTGCCATTCTGCCGACGTACATCGGCGTGCGCCGGTCGGGAAGCGATTAAACCCCCTTTCTTTGCCTTTTCCGATGCTCGGTTTGAACTTCAGCAAGTCGCGTTCACCGTGTCTAGATGCCTAAATGCATTGAGTTGCTTCCGTGTGATTGGCTGATTAGCAATTTGTGTTACCAAGCCATTGAACAGGTGTGCCTAATAAAGTGGCTGGTGAGTGTATATTTCCACCATCGTAGTTCCACATCTGTCCAGACAATAATAACGGTAATATAATATGTTGCAATAATAGTTCACCGTTCATCTTTCGCTATCAATCAGCAGCATCCGACCAGATACAAAATATAAAAGGACACAATGCAATATTCCTGCATATTAAACTTTCTGTCCTCTATAACAATATGTCCTTAGAATACTGCATGTAATGGTCGTCCCCGCGGACCTCGGCCCATTTATCACCTTTCATCTTATTATCTCATTTCTTTTTTTTCTCTTTACCCTCCCCTGTGACATCAGGAATGATGGACAGATCTATACATTACACAGGAAGCCTTTGTTTCCCCCTCCGCTCCCAACTATACGATTAGCTGTCACTTAGGAAATACACTCTGCATTCTAAAACACCGGGAGGGGGAAACAAATCCTGTGCTGGAGGAATAGGAAAACGAAATGGATACATTTGTTTTCAGGTTATATTATATGTATTGTATCTGTACATCCAATCATTAAAGTCTCATATAGAACATTAATAGGTCAATGTCATTTCAAAGGTCGTTTTTTTTTTAAACCTCTTCATACCTGAGAGTAAAACAAATCTTAATGCCTAAGCACAATTTTGCAACTTTGTCATTTGTTAGTAAAACGGTACAAATCATCACAACTACTTTGTGCATCCAGGTGGATTATACGTTTTTTTTCCCCCAGGACAATTTGGGCTTTCATTTGGTGGTAAATGATAATGGATAGCTCCTGATTTTTATTTATTTATTATAATTTTTTATTACATACCGTATTTATCGGCATATAACACACACTTTTTTTTCCCCTTAAAATCAGGGGAAAATCGTGGATGCGTGTTATACACCGATCCCTGCTGTCTCTGAGAGAAGAGGAGCGGTCGCCGCTGAATTACATAGAGCCGCGATCTCCTGTGTAACCGGCGCTCCGTCACTCACAGCCACGCCTCCTGGCCACCGCATTGGGCCACTGCTCTATCTATCGTATGAGCATGGCCAGGAGGCGTGGCTGTGAGTGACGGAGCGCCGGGTACACAGGAGATCGCGGCCTTGTGTAATTCAGTGGCGCTCGCTCCTCCTCTTCCCTCGGAGACAGCAGGGATAATCCAACACCGGCAAGGCTGCAATGATGGGAAAGATGAGGCTGCAAATGGGCACTGAACAGGCTGCATTGTTGGTCAATTTTTAGGCTGCAGATGGGCACTGAACAGGGTGCATTGTTGGTCAATTTTTAGGCTGCAGATGGGCACTGAACAGGGTGCATTGTTGGGCAATTTATAGGCTGCAGATGGGCACTGAACAGGGTGCACTGTTGGGCAATTTATAGGCTGCAGATGGGCACTGAACAGGGTGCATTGTTGGTCAATTTATAGGCTACAGATGGGCACTGAACAGGCTGCATTGTTGGTCAATTTATAGGCTGCAGATGGGCATTGAACAGGGTGCATTGTTGGTCAATTTATAGGCTACAGATGGGCATTGAACAGGGTGCATTGTTGGTCAATTTATAGGCTGCAGATGGGCACTGAACAGACTACATCGTTAGGCAATTTAATGGCTGCAGATGGGCACTGAGCAGGGTGCAACGATGGGCAATTTAGAGGCTGCAGATGGGCACTGAGCAAGGTGCATTGATGAGGCTGCAGATGGGCACTGAGCAAGGTGCATTGATGAGCTGTGACCCTAATTTTTCTTCAATGTACTTTATTTAAAATGTAAGTTTTTTTTCCTTAAACTTCCCTCCTAAAATTGGGGTGCATGTTATAAGCCTGTGCGTGTTATACGCCGATAAATACGGTAATTTATTGTTATAAAGCTGGCCCAAAATAGTAAAAAAATCTAATTATTTTTTAAATGTAGCTGTATATTTCTTGGTAGACATGTGCACTGCAGGAAAATTTGTTCGTTTTTGTTTTCATTTCCTTAATTTTTTTTCTTTAGTTTTTCGGGTCATTCGTTATGATTGAAATTTGTAAATTCATAAATTTGAAAATTCATAAATTCGTAAATACGAAATCTGTAAATTCCAAAATACGAAATCCATAAATTTGAAATAATAACTAACTAGCTAATAATAACTGACTATTAAATTATAGGTATTGAAATTTACTTTCAAATTTGGCTGTTAGTTAACGTACCGAATACGAATTTATCCAAAGCTACGAATTTAAACAAATGGAACAAATTAATAATTAATAATACTAAAAAGTTTTTATTATTATTAATTTGTTGCTTTCCATTCATTTAGATACGACATCTGTTATTTTGGAAAATTCGTAACTTTGGATAAATTCGTTTTCGTTATGTTCACTAACAGCCAAATTTGAAAGGAAATTCCAATACCTATAATTTAATAGTTAGTAATAGTTAAGTTATTATTAGTTAGTTACTATTTCAGATTTTCTAATTTTTGGATTTTCGTTTTCATTATCAGATTTTCATTCTTATTTTTGGATTTTCGTTCTTTCGAATTTTTGTTTATTTTCGGATTTTCAAGTTTTTTTGGATTTTCGAGTTTTCGAAGTTCTGAATTTCTAGATTTTCTAATTTCCAAATTTCCAGATTTTTGGATTTACGAATGTATGAATTTTCGAATTTACGAATATTCAGAAAAAATTGTTAAATGTTTTTTCTGCTAATTCGGATATTTCAAAATTTATGAATTTGTCATAATTCCTAAACAAAACTAATTTGTAACAAAATGAATTGCACATGTCTATTTCTTATACCATAACCTTACACTAAAGAACAACACAAATCAAATTCTCCTGCTTCTGACAATCGCAGAGATATATAGACATAATACAGCCCAAAAACAATACTGCTTTTGCTATGCTTTTTTTTTATCCTACCTAAAACACACTGATACTGATACTAATTAAAAAAAGAAAAATTCTGTCAAAAAAAGCAAAGGCTGACCCTGATTTTTGACCCTGACCTTGACCCAAACACTAACCCGGGCACTAACCTAGATCAAACCTTGATCTAGGCATTTATTTGTATCTTATTTTCTTCTTCTTATTATTTTTTTTTACACACTTTTTTTTTCCTCTGCGATGAGAGAGAGCGATACAATGTATCTCTCTGTCTAGATTTCAGCTAACGTTAGCTAACTCTCTGTATCTATCTATCTAGATATCTATCTAGATATCTATCTAGATATCTATATATCTATCTATCTAGATATCTATCTATCTAGATATCTATCTATCTATATATCTATCTAGATCTATCTATCTATCTATCTATCTATCTATCTAGATATATTTTCTTTTTGGATTTAACCCAAAACAACTCGTATTCTAGCTCTGGTTTCTCTGCCGTTGTTGTCATACTTACGTGTATGTATTATATATTCCCAGTGGGTTGGAGAAAGCTGGGAAACAACAAATCTGCTCTGATCAAGCGTTAATTTAATCTAAGTGGAGCTAAAATGTTTGATATCAGCAGGAGGGATTGCTGTAAGTGAGCTCCCAGAAATTCTTCCTCCTAATATTCAGTGTAAACAGACTTAACATTAGCAATTTTAAAATTAAAGAGGGACTCATGTTGAAACTAAAATCTATACCTAACCTTACATTTCCTCCATCTCTCTCCCTCCTTTCTCCATCTCTCTCCCTCCTTTCTCCAACTCTCTCCCTCCTTTCTCCATCTCTCTCCCTCCTTTCTCCAACTCTCTCCCTCCTTTCTCCATCTCTCTCCCTCCTTTCTCCAACTCTCTCCCTCCTTTCTCCATCTCTCTCCCTCCTTTCTCCATCTCTCTCCTCTCTCTCCTGTAAGTTTTTTTTTTAAAATGACAATTATAAAAGCCCCTTTCTCTTATGGTCACATGGTGTGCTTGATCCTGAGTCTTATCTTTTCCTTCATGCAGAGTGAGGCCTCATTTTCATCGGCAGCGGTATCAAGGCCACCACCCATGATATTACACACTGACATGGCCACTGTGCAGCACAGAAAAAAATGATAGCCCTGGTTGGGTTTGGTGGGTAGTACCACTGCCAAATGGAAGTTGCTAGGGCTATAGTTCTGCAGGCTTTTAAGGGTTAAAACAGACAGTACGGTGGCAACTTATCCAATGTCTCTGAAAAGAAATCCACTGTGGCTCAGAGGGGTGGCAGTGATGGCCAACAATATAAATGAGCCTTTAGAGAGCTTTTGCAGCTGCCCACATCTCTGCTTGGGTAACATGGAAACATTCTATTGGCTGTCCAGTGGTGGGGCCCTCTCAGGTCCTGATGAATGCAGGGGTATGATGACGCCGCAATGAGAAGACTGATTAGTGTGGGTAAAAAACTTTAGGGCTAGACCCACCATCACTTCTGGAAGAGTTGCAAATAAGAAACACATGATGGCAGATTTAGGGGAGAAATATGGGGCTCTAAAGTTAAATAAAAACACTGGAGAATGGGTAGGAGTGAAAGAGGGGAGAGGAGGTGGATAAAGGAGGGAATTAAAGGGGGTTTGGAGGGATGGAGAAGAGATTGTTAGAGGAAGGAAGAGAAGGAAGGCTGTACAGATGGAGAGGAGGTTGTTAGAGGTGAGAGAAGTGGGGTTGGAGAGATGGAAAGGACGTGGTAAGAGGAAGGAAAAGAAGAGCGGTTGGAGAGATGGAGAAGAAGTGGTTAGAGGAAGGAAGAGAAGGGGGGTTGGAAGGAGGTAGAGGAGTTTGTTAGAGGAGAGGAGATGAGAGGGGAGAGGAGAGGGAGAGGAGAGAAGATAGAGGACAGAGGCGAGAGGAGAGAGGATAAAGGTGAGAGGTGAGAGGGGAGAGGAGAAGAGAAGAGAAGTGAGGAGAGGAGGAGAGAGGAGAAGGAAGAGGAGAGAGAAAGAGAGAGAGGAGAGGAGAGGAGAAGAGAAGTGAGGAGAGAAGAGAAGTGAGGAGAGGAGAGAGGAGAGGAGAGGAGAAGAGAGGAGAGGAGAAGAGAAGTGAGGAGAGAAGAGAAGTGAGGAGAGGAGAGAGGAGAGGAGAGGAGAGGAGAGAAGAGAGGAGAGGAGAAGAGAAGTGAGGAGAGGAGAGAAGTGAGGTGAGGAGAGGAGAGAGGAGAGGAGAAGAGAAGAGAGGAGAGGAGAGGAGAGAAGAGAAGTGAAGTGAGTAGAGGGTTGGAAAGATGGAGGTTTGTTAGAAGAAAGAAGAGAAGTGGGGTTGGAGGGAAGGAGAGGTAGAGATTAGAGGATGGGGGGGGGGGGGGTTGTAAGGAGGGAGAGGAGAATGTTAGAGCAAGGAAGAGAAGGGGGGGTTGTAGAGATGGAGAAGAAGTGGTTAGAGGAAGGAAGAGAAGGGGGGTTGGAAGGAGGTAGAGGAGTTTGTTAGAGGAGAGGAGATGAGAGGGGAGAGGAGAGGGGAGAGGAGAGGAGAGAAGATAGAGGACAGAGGCGAGAGGAGAGAGGATAAAGGTGAGAGGTGAGAGGGGAGAGGAGAAGAGAAGAGAAGTGAGGAGAGGAGAGAGGAGAAGGAAGAGGAGAGGAGAAGAGAGGAGGAGAGGAGAGGAGAGGAGAGGAGAGGAGAGAGAAGTGAGGAGAGAAGAGAAGTGAGGAGAGGAGAGAGGAGAGGAGAGGAGAGGAGAAGAGAGAGAGGAGAAGAGAAGAGAAGTGAGGAGAGGAGAGAAGTGAGGTGAGGAGAGGAGAGAGGAGAGGAGAAGAGAAGAGAGGAGAGGAGAGGAGAGGAGAGAAGAGAAGAGAAGTGAAGTGAGTAGAGGGCTGGAAAGATGGAGGTTTGTTAGAAGAAAGAAGAGAAGTGGGGTTGGAGGGAAGGAGAGGTAGAGATTAGAGGATGGGGGGGGGGGGGTTGTAAGGAGGGAGAGGAGAATGTTAGAGCAAGGAAGAGAAGGGGGGGTTGTAGAGATGGAGAGGAAGTGGTTAGAGGAAGGAAGAGAAGGGAGGTTGGAGGGATGAAAATGAAAAGGCCAGAGGAGGGATGAAAAGGTGGGTTGGTGGGTAGGAGCAAAGGTCAATAGAAAAAGAAGAGAAGGGTGGTAGGAGGGATGGAGAAGAAGTGGTTAGAGGAAGGAAGAGAAGGGGGGTTGGAAGGATGGAGTGGAGGTCACTAGAGAAATTGAAAGAGTTTGGAGGATGAAGAGGAGGTCATTAGAGGAAAGAATGGCCAAAGATTGATTGTAACTTAAAAATATAACAAAAAAAATCATTTATACTCTTAGTTTTTTTTTATCTCCAGCACAGGATTCTAGGCTCATAACATGCTCAGGTTTTCTTCCACGTGTATCCAGAAGCCTCCTTTAACTTCCCGAGCTGCATTGTAAAACAACATATTAGCTGTGGAATTTAAACGTATGTAGTTTTTCTGTTAGGCACATATTTGCATTACCCTCATTATCCTTCATATGAGAATTCTCAGTAAATAAGTCCCCCATGCATTGCCTCGATTCTAACATATGTAACATAAATCAGAATATTCTAGCATGCGGTGCCCATGTCTTAAAATTATTTTCCGTCTCTTTTTTTTATTTCCTGCTACGTGTGGACGCTTGGGAATCTCTCCTTTATAATTTATGTGAATGGGGAAAGACTGGAATAAATGAGTATAGGAACGGCTCCCTAATGATGAAGAAGCTGCTAATGTAACATCTGTACTTAGCTTCCTGCCTCTCTGGCCCCGGGGCTCTTCGTCACATCCTCACTTGATGGAGCACCGTGTGAACACACTGTAGATCTAGGGGTATTTTACAGTTTTACTTAGTAAGTTTTACATGAATAGAAAACATTGAAGAAAACAGTTTAGAGGGAAAATATTTGACTTACATAATGTTTAATGTCAGAGAAACGACAGTGAGATGTTGTTTCTATATTTGGATATGTAGATTCATTTATACTCTAAACCAGTCTTTCTCAGCCATGGTTCTATGGAACCCCAGGGTTCATCCTAAGGTTGATTGGGGCAATGGTGCATTGATCCCCTACCTACCCTGACCACTAGAAATGAGCTTGGGCATCCTCCTTCAGCAATGTTGAGTTGATCTCCTACCTTCACTGAACATTAGAAATGAGTAGGGCATCCTCCTTAAATAATAGCAAAATGATCTTGGTTCTACACTGATCACTAGAGATGAGCCTGGGCATCCTCCTTGAGCAAAGATGAATTGATCTCCTACTTACACTGACTACTAGAGGTGAGCTTGGGTGTCCTCCCTGAGCAATGGTGAATTGATCTCCTACTAATGCTGACCACGAGAGAAGAGCTTTGGCATCCTCCTTAATTGTGAATTGATCTTCTACATACACTGACCACCAGTGATGTAAGTAACTGAGTTAAAATAAACGGAGTTACTTAATGCAGTTACTTTAGAGGGTAATGAGTAATCTAACTGATTGTCACTGGTCACAGTGGCTGTGTTTGATGGGCACAGTGGCTGCGTTTGATGGCAAAATGGTTGCATCTGATGGGCACAGTGGCAGCGTTTGATGGGCACAGTGGCGGCATTTGATGGGCACAGTGGCGGCGTTTGATGTTACAGTGGCTGCGTTTGATGGCACAGTGGCTGAGTGTTGATGGGCACAGTGGCTGATTTTGATGGGCACAGTGGCTGATTTTGATGGGCACAGTGAGGCTGTAATTGATGGGGTTTTTTTTCAGAATTTTTCAGTTTGTTTGTGCCCCCCAAAAACTTTGAGCACCAGCTGCCACTGGTGCTCTTATATTTATATATGCCCATTTTCAGCCAATGGGTGACTGTCGCATACCTGACTGTGGAGCCCAAGATGACGAAGTTGGCCTCTTGTGGAATTCCCGTCCAAGCACCTCTGATAGTGGAGACAGGGAGTGCTAGAGCAGTGTGACCACACCGCTCTAATAGGGTCCCCTATTAGAGCTTACAGCTCTAATAGGGGCGCTTCCAGCAACACCCCCCCCACTGTAATTCAGATGCCCGGCGCCCCGATCAGGGGCCGGACACCTGAATAGGGGGCGGCAGAGGTGACCAATAGATAGATTCATGCAATGCATGAATCTATCTATTGGTGATAGAGCGGTGCATCCTCTGCATCTGCTACTGAGAGTGTTGGCAAGAGATCAAGCCTGCCCTGGCTCCTACAATGGCTCAAGGGAGGGGAAGGAGGTGATTCCTAATGCCTAAAGTCCTATGGGGGCGGACAGAGTGGCAACTTCAGCCTGGACTCCAACCAGGCAATGCCTCCTTTGCTTAACCCCCCCGGAGCTTGGTCTTGGTCATGACCAAGCTCTGAGGGGGGGAGCGAAACGTGTTGGGGGCCTGGTTGGAGTCCAGGCTGAGGTTGTTCACCTCCATAGGACTACATGGATGTGCGGCATTCGGGATCACCTCCTTTCCCTCCCTTGGGCCACTGCTAGGGCAGTGGAAGGGCGCAGGTGCCAGGAAGCTGTAGTAGTGAGCTGTAGCTTGGAGACACAAGAGTCCTTCCAGTGGTAGTATGGAGTCTGGTCACAAGCCTTGTTCATCAACAGACAGTTGCAGGGTCAGGCTCAGGGTCAAGGTAAGGAAAAAGCAGAAGTCGGTAACGTGCTGGCAGTGGGGTACCAAATCAGGAAGCGCAGGCGTAGCCAGAAATCCAAACTGAAATCGTAACTTAAGCGAGCAGAAGAAATAACAGGCAGGGGTGATCCAAGAGAGGTGTCAGATGTAGCCAGGTCAGTAACAAGGTTAGCAGACTTTCTAGAATCAGAAAACACAGGAACCAGAGCCAAAGACAATCCAGCACTGAGACCAGGAAGACTCTCAGTTTAAATTGACTGCTGGGTGCTAGAATTTGTGGATGCGTGAGTCCACCCTTCGTGTACACACACAAATGCGCATTTTCTTGTACATTCTAGCCCTTGCTCGTCTTATGCCGCGTACATACGGTCGGAATTCTCGTCGGAAAAAGCCCTGATGGTTTTTCGCTCAAACTGTCTTGCCTACACACGGTCACACCAAATTCCGACGGTCTGTAACACAGCGGCATAAACACGTTCGACAGCACTATACAAGGGAAGTTTAATGCTTCCGAGCATGCGTCAAATTGTTTCCGAGCATGCGTCGGAATTTTGCGTGTCGGAATTGCATACACACGATCGGAAAATTCGATAGAAAGGTTTTCCGTCTGAAAAATTGAGAACAGGTTCTTAATCCAAATTCCGACAGAAAAAGACCGATGGGCATACACACGGTCGGAAAATCCATTGAAAAGCTCCCATCGGACTGTTTCCATCGGAAATTCCGACCGTGTGTACGCGGCATTAGGGTTCTATACTCACTGTTCTGCAAGAATGAGCACCTGCTGCACGAGATCTCTGACACTGACAATGCAAAAACACATCTAGGAGACTGGGACAGAGCATTGTCATTCTATAACAGGAAGTGCCTCAATATGGACCTTCATGGCAGGATCATCAGTTGTTATTTTAATGAAAGCTTCAGATTCAAAGAATTAAAATTACTTTTGAAATTACATTAATATGTTAAAGTGTTATCAAATTTTTGAGACTGGGCTTTGGCGAGGTTTTGTATTTCAGCACCACAGATGTGGACAGCTCCGCACTGCTACTGTCTGCTGCTGGGCTCTCCCTGGGCACCTCTCTGAGTCCTGCCTGGCAAAGAAGAGTGCGTCTGTGCCAAATCAAAGGGCATGACTCGTGTTCCTATATCAAATACTTGATAGGTTATAGATTAGAAACATGTGCTGCCTTGCCAAAGCAAATTAATGTTGTAAATATTAAACCAATCTTTGCATTCAGTGATTTAACTGCAACAGAGTGTGCCAAAAACTCGGAAACAGTGAGGCCAGTGGCAACAATCTGCTTTTCAAATAATTTTACTCTGAAGTTTTGTAATTATAAAAAAATGATATATATATTATATTTTGTTTTTATAATATTTTCTTTTATCTTTTCATGTGACAACACTGAAGAAATGACACTTGTCTACAATGTAAAGTAGTGAGTGTACAGCTTGTATAACAGTGTAAATTTTCTGTCCCCTCAAAATAACTCAACACACAACCATTAATGTCTAAACCACTGGCAACAAAAGTGAGTACACCCTAAGTGAAAATGTCCAAATTGGGCCCAAAGTGTCAATATTTTGTGTGGCCACCATTATTTTCCAGCACTGCCTTAACCCTCTTGGGCATTGAGGTCACCAGAGCTTCACAGGTTGCCACTGGAGTCCTCTTCCCCTCCTCCATGATGACATCACGGAGCTGGTGGATGTTAGAGACCTTGCGCTCCTCCACCTTCTGTTTGAGGATGCCCCACAGATGCTCAATAGGGTTTAGGTCTGGAGACATGCTTGGCCAGTCCATCACCTTTATCCTCAGCTTCTTTAGCAAGGCAGTGGTCGTCTTGGAGGTAGGTTTGGGGTCGTTATGTTGGAATACTGCCCTGCTGCCCAGTCTCTGAAGGGAGGGGATCATGCTCTTCAGTATGTCACAGTACATGTTGGCATTCATGGTTCCCTCAATGATCTGTAGCTCCCCAGTGCCGGAAGCACTCATGCAGCCCCAGACCATGACACTCCCACCACCATGCTTGACTGTAGGCAAGACACACTTGTCTTTGTACTCCTCACCTGGTTGCCGCCACACACGCTTGTCACCATCTGACACCAAATAAGTTTATCTTGGTCTCATCAGACCACAGGACATGGTTCCAGTAATCCATGTCCTTAGTCTGCTGTTTGCAGGCTTTCATGTGGATCATCTTTAGAAGAGGCTTCCTTCTGGGACGACAGCCATGCAGACCAATTTGATGCAGTGTGTGGCGTATGGTCTGAGCACTGACAGGCTGCCCCCCCCCCCACCCTCTCTTCAACCTCTGCAGCAATGCTGGCAGCACTCATACGTCTATTTCCCAAAGACAACCTCTGGATCTGACGCTGAGCACGTGCACTCAACACCTTTGGTTGACCATGACGAGGCCTGTTCTGAGTGGAACCTGTCCTGTTAAACCGCGGAATGTACGTCTGGCAGTCAGAAAGCAGTTAAGAATGCATAAGAATGCTTTCAGAAATAGAAGTATTATTAGCTTATTTTTATCAAGTAACAAAATGGAAAATAAATGAACAGAAGAAAAATCCGAATCAAATCAATATTTGGTGTGACCGCCCTTTGCCTTCAAACCAGCATCAGTTCTTCTAGGTAGACTTGCAGACAGTTTTTGAAGGAACCCGGCAGGTAAGTTGTTCCAAACATCTTGGAACACTAAGCACATATCTTCTGTGTATGTCTACTGCCTCAAATCCTTCTGTCTTTTCATGTAATCCCAAACCAACTTCATGATGTTGAGATCGGGGCTCTGTGGGGGCCAATCCATCACTTCCAGGACTCCTTTTTTTTCTTTTCACTGAAGATAGGAGATATAGGGGTGTGGTGGTCCATGGAGGTCCGAAAGGTTTGGCCACAAGGGGCTGGTTAAAGACTTGTGGTGTCCACCGGAAAAGAGAAAAGGGAGGTGGGAGAATCCCTACAGTGTAGTGAGTGAGTCAAATATAGTAGTTACCTCAAAGAGGATTAACATTAGAATGAAAACAAGAAAATGATTTACATCTGCTGATGTTGCATTATTCCCTACTTGGAAGAAGCACACAACCTTCTGTGAGCACAGGAGGAGAATAACCTGTCTCCACACAGAGTTATAAAGGTCTCTCTCGGTGCCTTGAGGCTCCCGATTCTGTATCTCAGGTAGGTGCTGAACTAGATGGGTTGGGAGAAGTATGAAAAAAGCTTCCACTGGACTTACCCTGACCCGACCTGACTACCAGACCACCAGGGAACCTTTCCCAGCTGCCTTAAAAAATGGCCAAGACCATCTAATTTGGACACCAAAGAAGTTCTTGGTAAGGTTACTCAACACGAAGGCCTACATGGAGACAGCTATATTCTACACATCAGTGTCTGGTGCTTCAAATGTTTTGGGGGGCGCAAACAAATTGAAAAATTCTAAAAAAAAAAAATCAATTGCAGGCTCACTGTGCCATCAAAGGCAGCCACTGTGCCATCAAATACCGCCACAGTGCCATCAAAGGCAGCCACTGTGTCATCAAATACCGCCATTGTGCCATCAAACGCAGCCACTGTGCCCATCAATTGCAGCCATTGTAACTGTGCCCATCAAACGGTGCCACTGTGCCATCAAACGCAGCGACTGTGCTCATCAATTGCAGCCACTGTGCCCATCAAACGCTGCCACTGTGCCCATCAAACGCTGCCACTGTGCCATCAAATGCTCCCACTGTGCCATCCAATGCTGCCACTGTGCCATCAAATGCTCCCAATGCTGCCACTGTGCCATCAAATGCTGCCTCTGTGCCATCCAATGCTGCCACTGTGATCCCCCCCACCAGCGAGTGGTGTCTTTCATGCGTCTTCTCCCCTCCATGCGTCTTCTCCCCTCCCGTCATCTCCTATGATTGGACGCCTGATAGGCTTCCAATCACAGTGCCTGACGTTTCAGCAAATCAGTCGACCGGTAACAGACCCGGCAACCTGATTGGCTGAGAGGCGGATCAATGTTAGAAAAGAGAATTCCTTCGGCTTTGCTAATATTGAGCTGAGTGACAAGGAACGCACAGCGTTGCGCCCGCTTCTCACTTTTTTGGATGTCTATTAGAGCATATGGCTCTAATCAGGGGCCTCCAAAAAACACCCTTACTGCTGTAATTCAGGTGCCCGGTGACAGAAAAGTGGCCGGACACCTGAATAAGGGGTGTCAGCAGAGACCATAGATAGATTCATGCAATGCATGAATCTATCTATGGTGATTAGAGAGTGACAGGAGAGGGGGGGGGGCGGCGCTCCTGCGCCCTTTATGGATGCACCGCCACCGCTACACATGCTCAAACACAGGTAGTTCACCATGATAAGGTTTAACCCTTTGGCCAAGATACTGGAGTTTAAATTAAAATTGATGCCAAATCATTATATTTTCCCTTTAAACAGCTATAAACTCTAAGTTGTCCTTTCAAGATGCGGGGGGTGTAAGAGGGCCTCGGTGTAAAATATAAGGCAGTCTGCCCTTGAACATTTCTTTTCATTATTGCCAGTTATTTCTGTGAATAAATGGAAAGTCAATGCCGTCTATTCCCGTCTACAATTTATGTGCGTGTGTCTTTCTGCTATACACCGCGCGCCCGTTGAGTTATGTTTCATTTACACTTGATTTGTGAAATTTTGTGACAAAACTACATTTTTTGCCTCTCTCCCGCCACTAAATGTAATTACATCTCACCGGCCAGATACTGCATGTGTCCACTTATCCGAAATGTTTCAGGAAAATTAAAGCCGCACTTCTGCACTTGGAAGTATAAAATATTTAGGTCTTTGTTATTTCCCAATTAATTTCACTTCTTTAATTTTCCCAACAGCCCGCATCCTCCATCAGTAATCTGCACTGTCACATCCTTCACGTTTAAGCCTTTCTTAAGGTATATTGTAGGCAGAATAAAAAATGTATGTCCTGAAATGCTGAAATGCAAACATACAGCATACCTGTATGTACAGTATATATACTTTAGTAGGTACACCTTGCTAGTACCAGGTTGGACCCCCTTTTGCCATCAGAACTGCCTTCATTCTTCATGGCATCGATTCAACAAGGTGTTGGAAACATTTCTCAGAGATTTTGCTTCATAGTGACATAATAGCATCACGCAGTTGCTTCAGATTTGTGGGCTGCACATCCATGATGGGAATCTACTGTTCCACTACATCCCAAAGGTGCTCTATTGAATTGAGATCTAGTGAGTGTGGAGCTCTATTGGATTGAGATCTGGTGAGTGTGGAGCTCTATTGGATTGAGATCTGGTGAGTGTGGAGGCCATTGGAGTACAATGACCTCATTGTCCAGTGGTGAGATGATCTGAGCTTTGTGACATGGTGCATTATCCTGCTGGAAGGAGCCATCAGAAGATGGGGACACTGTAGTCATAAAGGGATGAACACGATCAGCAACAATACCCAGGTAGGTCCTAGAGTTTAAACCATGCTTAATTAGTACTAAGGAGCCCAAAGTGTGCCAAGAAAATATCACCCACACCATTTCACCACCAGCCTGAACCGTTGATACAAGGCAGGATGGATCCATGCTTTCATGTTGTTTTAACCAAATTCTGACCCGACCATCTGATTGTCACAGCTGAAATCGAGACTCATCAGACCAGGCCACGTTTTTTCCAATCTTCTATTGTCCACTTTTGGTGAGCCTGTGCGAATTGTAGCCTCAGTTTCCTGTTCTTGGCTGACAGGAATGGGTCTCCCGGTGTGGTCTTCTAGTGCTGTAGCCCATCTGCTCCAAGGTTTGATGCGTTGTGCGTTCAGCAGTGTAGGTGCGTCCATTAAGGGCACACGGGCACCGCCCCCTCTTTCCAGCCACCCCCCTATATGTGAAATGGATAGATTCATGCATTGCTTGAGTCTATCCATGGCCACTGTAGTCACCCCCTATTCAGGCGTCCGGCCCCATTTTGGATGCCAGGCGCTTGAATTACAGCAGCGAGGGTGTTTTTTTAAGCACCTGATTAGAGCCATAGGCTCTAATAGGCTTTGCTTTCCCTGCCCAAATCCCTATCCCCCCCCCCCTGTACAGGAGGACTGGTGGTACCCCCTTATCCACAGCCCTGGCTATAAGTACCATTGGGGCAACAGGGGGTTGCTGAAGGACTCCTATACTTGGTCTCCTGCATCCGATGTATTGGTAGGACCTCTATTTAGATGGATCTTATGTTTGATATGCTTTAGCTTTAGGGATTTTTCTGAGTATATGAGGCACTTATTAATTATTTTTTTGCACAAGGCTGGTGCACTCTTGTTTTGTTTGAAGATTTCCCAGTCTAGAGTGAACTGCGAGGCAATTCACAAGTCCCTTTGGATTATTTGAAGTGACTTGGTCTACAGTCAACAGTGGCATTGTATCCTTTAATAACCGAGTATTGGCAGATTTCTATACATTTTTCTATGCAATATCAAGAATTGCCTGAACAAGAACCTCAATTAGACGATCACCAGGGATTTTTAATGAAAACTGCCGATTTACAAAGACTACTTAAAGTACATGTCAAAGATTATAGGAGATTTTAGTGATTGGGTTTGAATTTACTTTAACATTATTAACTGCATTTTAAATGCTGCTGCCGATTGAAATCTATCTTTACATTATCTTAGATCATACAGTTCTCTGGACAGCAGATATCAGATTAAAGCGGTAGTAAACTTAAACAATAATAAAAAATTCCTCCTGCAAGGTAAAGCCATAATGTGCTAGTATGGATCGCAAACAAGCACGTTATGAAACACTTACCTAGAAATGAAGCCCTTCAGCAGGATGATGTCACTGTTGACTGGCGCTTCCATCTTCACCCAGTGGGTTACGAGTTGCGTCTGCTTGACTGGCCAAGCCGCGATGAGGTCACTTCTGTGTGCCAGCTGCACGGAGCTCTGAAGGAACGACACGGGTATGCCGTTGCTTCAGATCGCATGTGCCGGTGACATCACTGGCTGCTGCTCACTAGAATATCTCCCAAACGGTGCATGTTTAGGAGATATTCATTTTATCCACAGGTAAGCTTTACTAATAGCTTACATGTAGGTAAAAATAAAAAAGTTACGTTTACTACCACTTTAAAGCCCCATACACACGGTCGGATTTTTGCATGGATTCTGTCCGATCGGACAATGTTGTTGAAAAATCAGACCGTGTGTATGCACCATCGGACAGTGTACGTCGGATTGTCCGACGGACAAAGTCTTATCTCCTGCTGGATAGATTTGCCGACAACACGGTCCGATCACACCAAATCCGATCGTGTGTACAGTTGTCCGACGGACAAAGTGCTACGCATGCTCAGATCACATTACAAGACCAAAGCTATTGGCTACTAGCCTCTACGTAGTCCCGTCGTAGGCAACAAACGTCACCACGTTCAGAATGATCGGATTTTCCGACAACTTTGTCCGACCGTGTGTACGCAAAACCAACATCGGACAAAGTATGACGGACATGATCCGACGGACCTGGTCCTTGGATAATCCGAGCGTGTGTATGGGGCTTAAGAGTGGCACCATTGTAACATGTTTTCATGCACTGGGAGCTAGAGATTGTAAGCGGGTCCCATAGTGGTTGTCAGTAACTCCTTGTGCTGAACTAGGGACATCCAACTGTAACCTCTAGAAACACGAGAGGGCTGGGGTTGTTGACACTCTTACCTGTAGGGAAGCGTCCATCATCTTGCCTTTTTTCCGATACAGTAGGCCCGAGCCTCACGATAGGTTTCAACCCTTATGGTATCAGGCACTATGGTTCCCAGGTTACTTCCCAAATTACAAATATCTGGTCAGACTTATTTTTCAATGCTTTGATGAACTGCAAACATCATACCAAATCCCAGCTTTGGGGAACACGTTCAACACAACAGGAGCACATTTTCTGCCCAGAGGGTTGCAAACTGGAATTCAACTTTCTACGTTCTACGTTTCTTCTTCCATACCCTGAAGGTCACTCATGGGCCAGATTGAATCTGCCAAGGGGAAACTCTTGTGGCACATTCTGTTAAATAGGGCTTCTTTTTCACACCAGTCCCTTCTTATGCCCTGTACACACAATAGGATTTTCCGACAACAAAATCCATGTTTTTTTTTTTTTTCCGACGGGTGTTGGCTCTTCGGACAAAGTATGTCGGAAATTCCGAACGTCAAGAACGCGGTGACGTACAACGCGTACGACGAGCCCGCGAAAAATTAAGTTCAATAGCCAGTGCGGCTCTTCTGCTTGATTCCGAGCATGCGTGGAACTTTGTGCGTCGGAATTGTGTACACACGGTCGTGATTTCTGACAACGGATTTTGTTGTCGGAAAATTTGAGATCCAGATCTCAAATTTTGTATGACGGAAATTCCTATGGAAAATGTGTGATGGACCCTACACACGGTCGGAATTTCTGACAACAAGGTCCCATCGAACATTTTTCGTAGAAAAATCCGACCATGTGTACGGGGCATAACACTCCTCCTTCCTTTGGGAACAAGGCGGGACCATGCTAAAATGCATACTAACCCCTGTTTACAAGGTGGTTAGTTGACATGCAGGAGAAAGAAAGTGCAGGCATAGACAAGTAAAGGTCCTCTTTCACCCAAAGAGAAGATGCTAAGATGTGCCCTTATCAGCATAATGGTGGTTTGGAATACATTGCTGCTGTTTTTGCTGGCCTAATGGGTTTTGGTCCATGAAAAAGAAAAAATGGAATAGAGGAACTGGGGGGGGGGGGGGGGGGGGGGGGGGGGGGAGGGGGGGGGGGGGGGGGGGGCTGGGGGGGGGGGGGGGGCTGTATGTGCAGTGTGGTTAAACCAGTGTAAGTTAGGGATGAAATCAGATTCAGTCCAAACCAAATTCAGTCCGAACCCCCGGAAGTTAGCTCAAATTAACTTTTTTTTGCATGTTGACCACCAATGTAAGGAGCATTATCCCCACTGAACACCAATTTAAGAATCATTCCTTCCACTGACCACCAATGTAAGAAGCATATTTCCCACTGACCACCAATGTAAGAAGCATACTCCCCACTGACCACCAATGTAAGAAGCATACTCCCCACTGACCACCAATGTAAGAAGCATACTCCCCACTGACCACCAATGTAAGGAGCATACTTCCCACTAACCACCAATGTAAGGTGTTTTCTTCACACCCTGTGGAACTGAAGAAACAGCTTGGATAAGCTACAAAATGTCTTCAACATTACAGAACACGAAGCTACAGAACAGAAATGTAAGGAATATTTTTTCCACTGACCACCAGAGTAATTGGGTTCTACCAATTACTACTATACTACCAATTAACGTATAGGGGGCATTCTCCCAAATGCTTCCAATTTATGACAATCGTCTCCACTGACCATCTATGTAAAGCCTCATACACACAATCTGACTTCCATCTGACTTTTCCATGGGAAAAGTCAGATCGTGTGTCCGAATGGGCATTGGCCGTAAACTTGTTCTGCATACACACGGCAGGACACGTGTTTTTTTAGCTCTTTACCTCCACCCTATGGGCAACTTCTGCTATTGTTGGCTGATGTTTAGCATTGGTTCTGAGCATGCGTATTTGTACTTTGGACTTTAGTCCGATGGACTTGTGCACACACGATCGGATTATCCTCCATCGGACATTTGTTGTAGAAAAGTTAGAGAGCATGCACAGCGAACATTTGTCCGTTGAAAAAGCAACAACAATTGTCCGATGTTGTCGAAAAGTCCGATCGTGTGTATGGGCCTTAAGGGAGGTTTCATTGACCACTGTTATATGGGGCATGTCCTAAAAGACTTATGCCGCATACACACAGTTGGAATTTTCGACAACAAATGTTCGATGTGAGCTTGTTGTTAGGAAAATGCGACAGGCTCCAGCGGACATTTGCTGTCGGAATTTCCGACAACAAATGTTTGAGAGCAGGTTCAAAAGTTTTGTTGTCGGAAATTCCGAGCGTATGTACACAATTCCGACGCACAAAGTTCCATGCATGCTCGGATTCAAGCAGAAGGAGCCGCACTGGCTATTGAACTTCATATTTCTCGGCTCGACGTACGTGTTGTACATCACCGCGTTCTTGACGTTCAGAATTTCCAACAACATTTGTGTGACCGTGTGTACGCAAGATGAGTTTAAGCCAACATCCGTCGGAAGAAAATCCACGGTTTTGTTGTCGGAATGTCCGATCGTCTGTACGCGGCATTACTGTTCATGCAAATGTGCCATGAGCTGTAGCTATATTATTGTTATGCGGCGTACACACGGTTGGAATTTCCGATGGAAACAGTCCGATGGGAGCTTTTCATCGGATTTTCCGACCGTGTGTATGCCCAACGGTCTTTTTCTGTCGGAATTTCCGACGGACTTTGGATTGAGAACCTGTTCTCAATTTTTCAGACGGAAAACCTTTCTGTCGGATTTTCCGATCGTGTGTATGCAATTCCGACACGCAAAATTCCGACGCATGCTCGGAAACAATTCGACGCATGCTCAGAAGCATTAAACTTCCCTTTTATAGTGCTGTCGAACGTGTTTTATGCCGCTGTGTTATTGACCGTCGGAATTTGGTGTAATCGTGTGTAGGCAACACAGCTTGAGCGGAATTCCGTTGGAATTCCGTTGGAAAAACCATCAGAGTTTTTTCCGATGAGAATTCCGATCGTGTGTACGCTGCATAAGGGTTCTCCGAGACCTAAAAGTTTTATCATGGGCTACTTCATGTTAAAACAGTTGGAAAATGCTAGCTTAGCCTATTGGCAGGATCACCAAGTAGTAAAGCTAGGTTAAGGGGGGGGGGGGGGGGGTGGACTACTTAGCAAAATGGACAGACTGCATCATTTTTCTTTTTTCCCAAAACTGATTTGGGTGAGCTGACCCTTTAAACCCATCATACCAATTGTATACACTGTGAAAGCACTATAAACAGGTAAGAATGATCACAATGTGAATAAACCCAGCCCTTATATAGCACAAGGTCAGTTAAATTACATTTAAAATAAATAAAATGCAAGTGCCTCACATAAAAACGTTCACTGCTAGAAGATGTTCAAGGTCAAAAGCTTTAGCGTGAGCTTAATATACTTCGCTGCCCATGAACAGCTGCTGCGTTGGCTAACAATTCCTAATCCTCTTTAAAAGAATCAGGAAATTCAATATCTATAGAAGAACGTGCATCCGTCCGTGAATGAGTCCAATCCCTTTGTCATGTTTGGGTGGAGTTGGCTTGGGTGGATCATTGTAAATTTGCAGCACATTCATTCCTGATGCTAAATCTAATTCATAAATACAATATAAATATAATTAAAAATAGTATATATAGTAGATAATTATATATATATATATATATATAGATAGATAGATATATATATAGATATATATAGATAGATAGATAGATATATAGATAGATAGATAGAGTTGTGCTCATAAGTTTACAGAATTTATGATTTCTTGGCCATTTTCCGGAGAATATAAATGATAACACAAATACTTTTCTTTCACTCATGGTTGGTGTTTGGCTGAAACCATTTATTATCAATCAACTGTGTTTACTCCTTTTAAATCATAATGGCAACAGAAACTACCCAAATGACCCTGATAAAAAGTTTACACACCCCAGTTCTTAATACCGTGTATTGCCCCCTTTAACATCCATGACGGCTTAAAGTCTTTTGTGGTATTTGTGGATGAGGCTCTTTATCTTCTCAGATGGTAAAGCTGCCCATTCCTCTTGGCAGTTCCTGTAAATTCTTGGGCCGTCTCGCATGAACGGCACGTTTGAGATCTCCCCAGTGTGTCTCAATGATATTGAGGTCAGGAGACTGAGATGGCCACTCCAGAACCTTCACTTTATTCTGCTGTAGCCAATGACAGGCCGACGTGGCCTTGTGTTTTGGATCATTGTCATGTTGGAATGTCCAAGTACGTCCCATGCGCAGCTTCCTGGCTGATGAATGCAAAAGTTCCTCCAGTATTTTTTGATAACATTCTGCATTCATCTTGCCAACATTTTTTACCAAATTTCATGTGCCTTTGTAGCTCACACATCCCAAAAAATCAGCGATCCACCTCCGTGTTTCACAGTAGGAATGGTGGACCTTTCATCATAGGCCTGGTTTCAACAAAACCCCTCATTTTCTACGTCTTGATTAGAGTTTGAACACTGCTGATTGGCATTCTCAATTGGATATCTTTTTATATCCCTTTCCTGTTTTATACAGTTCGGCTACCTTTTCCCGCAGATCCTTTGACAATTCTTTTGCTTTCCCCATGAAGAGGACTGCAGCATAATGGGGCACTGTCATGTGTAATAGGGCACTTTGATAAGGGGCGCAATGATGTGTAAAGGTGCACTGTGATAAGGGGCACTGTTATGTGTAAAGGGGCACTGTGATAGGGGCACTGTGATGTGTAAACGTGCACTGTGATGTGTAAACGTGCACTGTGATGTGTAAACGTGCACTGTGATGTGTAAAGGGGAACTGTGATAAGGGGCACTGTGATGTGTAAAGGTGCACTATGATGTGTAAGGGGGCACTGTGATAAGGGGCACTGTGATGTGTAAAGGGGAACACTGATAAGGGGCACTGTGATGTGTAAAGGGGAACTGTGATAAGGGGCACTGTGATGTGTAAAGGTGCACTATGATGTGAAGGGGACTGCAATGTAATGGGATGCTATGATGTGTAAAGGGGCACTGTCATAAAGGGCACTATGATGTGTAAAGGGACACTGTGATAAGGGGCACTATGATGTGAAGGGGGCGTCAATGTAATAGGGTGCCTTGACATGAAGAGGAACTGAGGACACTGTGGGACTGCTGTGAGGGGGGGACTGCAATATAAAGAAGCTGTGATGTTAGGGGGAGTTGCGATGTGAAGGGGAGGGGGGGGTGGGGTGAGGACCCTGCTGTGATTTGTTACAGTGCAAGCATGAGATTTGGACCTCTTCTGCAGGTACATTTTAACAACTCAACCTCCATAAATTTTAATTCAAGACCCCTGGGCTGGATGATGCTGGATGTCCTCCAGCCAGCAAATGAGACGGGGCTCTATCTGATTTGCTGCAGCTTCTAATGCACATATCACATATTAATGAATCAGAAAACTGGGGCTTTTTTTTTTTTTAAACACAATTTCCCTTTAAGCAGTCTTTAATTGCTGGGCTTTTTTTTCCCATGCACTGTACTGAAGACAGTTTACTAAATAAACTTTACAATGTCCTTCTTGTACCGGTGATCTTAAGGTCATGTTGATTAGAGCAGTAACGGTAATTATGCAGTCCAGTGAGCATCAGAACATCGGAGAGGAAACACTGTATCTCCTTAGAATACTTTTTATCTATCTGCTTCAGTTGCCCCGAAACAATCAATGTGTAATGCTTATAAAAGTCTGTACTATGTCTGCATGTTATTTACAATAGCCAACATCAGCTACTGGGAGATAAGAGCAAGGTCCTAGAATTGCTTAATTTACTCTTTTCACTAATGAATTAAAAAAGTGTATAATAATAAAATACTTTCATATTAATATGTTTTCATATTTGCACAGCCATCAAAATAATTCCTGTGATGTATCTATACTGCAGAGGATACAGCAGTGTAAAACGGGCATGACCAGTGTAGCCCAGATATGACCCTCTAAGCTGTAAAGCCCTTAACTCCATATAATTTCTTACCCACCTTAATAAATAAGAGACCACACCAGTTTATGGAGTTGAATGGCCACAACAGCTTATTTATTAAATAACCAAAATAAGAACTCCAATTTCTTATTTATAAATAAAATATAAATAACACATAACATTAACTTTTTCAGACCACTTCCGAACCTGAAAACAAAAACCGGTTATACCCACTTTATTGGTCAGTGACGGAGCTAAGTGCTTATACCATCTCCATGATATCTATCGATATCAAACACCGGGGGGCACTGCGGGATATACAGAAACCCGATAACCAACTTTCCCGCAGTGCACAATACCAGTAAACATCAACAACGTTTGATGTACACAAGGAGGGGCCATCTATTGATGAGCCCCCCACCCACTTACCACCTCTATAAATGCTGCCGTCACTGACCAACAAAGCAACCAATGCCAACCCCCCAGCTGTCATGAAGAATCACTTCAAACGACCTGAAACGACAATGAGAACATTAACACATCCAACATAAACATACATAAAGGGAGGGTGGGTAAAACTGCCTCCTCGAGCTCTGTCTCTTCCCGCACTGACTCCCGTGACTCCGCCCCCCATCCCCTTGCCCAGTCCAGCCCCTCACGAAACAATACCACCCCTCTAGCCTGTAAAGTGTGTCACTTGACACACTGTCATGTGCGGCCCTATATTACCATTCCCCTGCAGTGCATTTTATTCCGGTCCTTTCTGGACAATTTTAAAGAGCAAGGCTAGGCCTAAATTTAAAAGAGATAAGGAGCACAGGCAGGAGCTTTTCTACAAGATACTGTAGAGCAGTGGTCATCAACCCTGTCCTCAGGGCCCACTAACAGGCCAGGTTTGCAAGATAACTGAAATCACAGGTGATATAATTTGTTGCTCAGTGATTGCAGTATTCTAGTCTGCATCTCCCCAAGGTAATACATAAAACCTGGTCTGTTAGTGGGCCCTGAGGACAGGGTTGATGACCACTGCTGTAGAGGATACAGCAGTGTAAAATCAGCTAGCAGCAGGACAATTTTAAAGAGCAAGGCTAGGCCTAAATATACTAGAGACAAAGCGCACAGACAGGGGCTTTTCTACAAGATACTGAAGAGGATACAGCAGTGTAAAATTGGCTAGCAGCAGGACAATTTTAACAGCTTGCTTACTGGACCAATTCTGACACTTCTCACATACATGTAAAAACTCATATATATATATTTTTATATATATATATATACAGTGGTGTGAAAAAGTGTTTGCCCCCTTCCTCATTTCCTGTTCCTATGCATGTTTGTCACACTTAAGTGTTTCGGAACATCAAACCAATTTAAACAATAGTCAAGGACAACACAAGTAAACACAAAATGCAATTTGTAAATGAAGGTGTTTATTATTAAAGGTGAAAAAAAATCCAAACCATCATGGCCCTGTGTGAAAAAGTGATTGCCCCCTAAACCTAATAACTGGTTGGGCCACCCTTAGCAGCAACAACTGCAACCAAGCGTTTGCGATAACGTGCAATGAGGCTTTTACAGCGTCCTGGAGGAATTTTGGCCCACTCATCTTTGCAGAATTGTCCTAATTCAGTTACATTAGAGGGTTTTCGAGCATGAACAGCCTTTTTAAGGTCATACCACAAACATCTCAATAGGATTCAGGTCAGGACTTTGGCTAGGCCACTCCAAAGTCTTCATTTTGTTTTTCTTCAGCCATTCGGTGGTGGTGCTGGTGTGTTTAGGATCATTGCTGCAGAACCCAAGTTCGTTTCAGCTTGAGTACACGAACAGATGGTCGGACATCATATTTTACTGTTGGTATAATGTTCTTTTTCTGAAATGCAGTGTTCCTTCTACGCCAGATATACTTGGACACACACCTTCCAAAGAGTTCCACTTTTGTCTCATCGGTCCACAGAATGTTGTCCCAAAAGTCTTGGGGATCATCAAGATGTGTTGTGGAGAATTTGAGACAAGCTTTGATGTTCTTTTTGCTCAGCAGTGGTTTTCTCCTTGGAACTCTGCCATGCAGGCCATTTTTGCCCAGTCTTTTCCTGATGGTGGAGGCATGAACGCTGACCTTAACTGAGGCAAGTGAGGCCTGCAGTTCCTGGACGTTGTTGTGGGGTCTCTCTGGGTAATTTTGGGCGGCCGGCCACTCCTGGAAAGGTTCACCACTGTTCCATGTCTTCGCCATTTGTGGATAATGGCTCTCACTGTGGTTCGCTGGATTCCCAAAGCTTGGAAATGGCTTTATAACCCTTTCCAGACTGATAGATCTCAATTACTTTCTTTTCTCAATTGTTCCTGAATTTCTTTGGGTCTCGGCATGATGTGTATCTTTTAAGGATCTTCTGGTGGACCTTACTGTGTCAAGCAGCTCCTATTTAAGTGATGCCTTGATTGTGAACAGGTGTGGCAATAATCAGGCTGGGTGTGGCTAGAGAAATTGAACTCAGGTGTGGACAACACAGTTATAGTATGTTTAACAAGGGGGGCAATCACTTTTTCACACAGGGCCCTGATGGTTTGGATTTTTTTTCACCTTTAATAATAAACACCTAATTTACAAATTGCATTTTGTGTTTACTTGTGTTGTCCTTGATATTGTTTAAATTGGTTTGATGTTCGAAACACTTAAGTGTGACAAACATGCAAAGGAACAGGAAATGAGGAAGGGGGCAAACACTTTTTCACACCACTGTATATTTTAGCAGAGGCTCTATAGAAAAAAATTATGGGTGCTGCAATTTTTATGTCACACGGTATTTGCGCAGCGGTTTTCCAAATGCAGTTTGGGGAAAAAAAGGACACTTTAATGAATATTGCGGCACACAAACAATAAAACTTTTTTTACACTGTCTCTTTAATTTTTTTTGCATTACTTTTATTGCTCTCACAAGGGATGAACAACATCCCTTGTGACAGCATTGGGCTGCGACAGGTCCTCTTCATGGAGAGATCTGGGGCCTATTAAACCCCAAATCTATCCTCTGGCCTCCAATGCAGCCGATCAGACACAGATCAGTCTGATCGGCTGCTTTCCTGGCCGCTGACGCTAAAAAAGAGCCGTAACCGGATGTGACAAAATACTCATCGCTTCCAGTTTTCAGGGTCACAGAGAAGAAGGAACATGTCAGTTCCTCTCTCTCTGTGTAGTGCCACCATCGCCGCTGGTCACATCGCACCGGGCTCCACGGCAGAACCCAGGAAAGGCTGTCCAGCCATTCAAATCACTTCTGCCATTCAGGGAATCGCCAGCTGCAGATTTTGATACCGGGATGATACCTGCACCTGCATAACAACCATGGATGTCCTACGGTCAGTAAGTAGTTAAAGAGCAAGGCTAGGCCTGAATGTCATAGAGACACTTAGCACAGAAAGGGGCTTTACTACAAGATACTGCAGACGATACCTGCAGTGAAAAATTGTCTAGCCGTAGGCCAATTTTAAAGAGCAAGGCTAGACCTAACTACTAGAGATGTTTATTTTCTATAACTGTCAGCTCCATTTAGTGGCCATAATGCAGTATTAAGAGTCCTAATAAAATTATTTGTTATAGAAATTGGTAAAACAAGCCAATACATTTTAAGGTTTCAGTAGTCCCCCTTTATTGGGGCTAGTGTGTATTAAGAGATGGAGTAATTTGACACCTGATTGAACTCTGAGGTTAAAAATTTGTTAGCATAATAGAAGTCTAATAAAAATGTTGGTCTAGCAGTGATTTACCTGATTGGGAGAGTTGATATAATGTTCAATACATGTCCTTTGTGGTCAACACAGCAGGTCAGCTTTGGCTCCTACTGGAGAACCTTATGGTTGTTAAGGTGGATGGCAATGCCTGGGTTTGAGTTTCCACATTTGTTATAACACTCAAACTGTTTAAAAAGTGAAAAAAGAAAGATGTGTAATAGGTCTGTGGGTCTCACCTACCTCCACTGGAGGACAGCCAATCTGTATAACCATCACTCTCTTTACATTCTAACTAGGTGGAGCTATGGGTTTCCCCCCGTGCCATCTAATGATCATTTGAAACTGTGTGCAGGCACTCTGTAGGTGCACCCAAGGCCGTTTTTAAGGCAGGGAAAAAGGGGCAGCTGCCCTGGGCCCTGTCATTGTTGTGGGGCCCAAAGCAGCTGCCTCATACTTGCCAACTATCCTGGTTTAAATTCCCTCGTCCCTTGAGTTTTTAGTCCTGTGCTATGTCCCAATATCTCAGTGTGAAGTGCTGCTACTAATGCTGCCCAGCTCACCTGCAGATCCTGTGTTTACAGTGTAAATTACCCGTATTAATATGTAAATAGCGGTGGCATTCGAAAGTAAATAGCGGCGGCCGGTGGCATTGATATGCATATCATGCCCCCCTGAGGTCATATCCCCAGTAATCTCTAGCAACCAATCAACAAGCAGAAATCATGTGCTGTAACCTCTAGCAACTAATCAGTGAGCCGTAATGTGTGCTGTAACCTCTAGCAACCACTCAGTGATTAGTAATGATACACTGTAACCTTTGGCAACCAAACGCAATAGCTGCCTGATCTGATTCAGTAAACTGATTTTGAGACTAGCCTCTATTTATTGTATGTCTCAGAGCAGGTGGAGAGCAATACTGCATGGGGGGGCCCCAAGAAATGTTTTGCCCAGGGTCCAATCAATATTAAAGATGGCCCTGGGTGCACCTAATATGTTGCTGGCTTGCTACATTGAGGTTAACATCAGTGCTTGTACAAAAACATTCTTGCACCATCCTTGTGTATCCTGTGGGCTTCTGATGCTAGTTTCTCCTGATTACTTCTCTGGCCTTCCTTTGATCTGCTAGCTTGTCCATTACCAACTCCCCTGGACCTCTCTCTTGTAATTTGACCACATGTGTCTGCCACCTTCCTCAAACCAGATTTTAACTGCATCGTAATGAATTCGATTTTTGCTCCATCAATCAATTGCCACCTGTAAAGTGAACATTGGGACAGTAAATCGATAGCTTCAACATAGTCAATTCTCTTTGGTAGGGCCAAGGTTGAAGACTAGACAATTTTAAGACTCCATTCCCAGCTCTGGTAAGCACCCTCTTATAAAACTCTAACCAGACTCCAACCGCATCCTAATAACTTAGCTTTTTGCTGTACCAATAAATTGTCACCAGAGGTGGACCACTGGACCTTGGAGCAACAACTTGATAGCTTTACCATGGTCAATTCTAATGCCCCGTACACACGGTCGGATTTTCCGACGGAAAATGTCCTATCGGACAATGTTGTCGTAAATTCCGACCGTGTGTAGGCTCCATCGGACTTTTTCCGTCGGATTTTCCGACGGACAAAGTTTTATCTCCTGCTCTCAAATTTTCCGACAACAAAGTCCTATCGGACTTTTTACGATCCTGTGTAGCGAATTCCGACGGACAAAGTGCCACGCATGCTCAGATCACATTACAAGACCAAAGCTATTGGCTACTAGCCTCTACGTAGTCCCGTCGTAGGCAACAAACGTCACCACGTTCAGAATGATCGGATTTTCCGACAACTTTGTCCGACCGTGTGTATGCAACACCAGTGTCGGACAAAATCCGTCGGAAAAAATCCGATGGATTTTGTGGTCGGATTTTCCGACCGTGTGTACGGGGCATAACTCTCTTTATTGAGGCCAAGGTTGAAGACCACGCTTTCTTCAGACTCAGTACCCAGCTCTACAATTGTCAGCCAGGTGAATTTACTGCTATCCTTGAATAAAATACCAAGCCAAGCTAATATAGCATATGACGAATGTGTGGGTTTTATTCTATTCAACAACTAATGTAGAATATTTCAGGGTTAAACAATGGCAGCGCTATGAGCTGACATGAGTACAAAGAGTCTTTTAAAAGAAAAGTTCAGGGGTGGACCTGATGTTGAATGGGAATATGGATGTATATTGATGTGTTAAAAAACCCTCAACTGTGAGTTTACAAGTTGGGAACCCGAATAAGCCTCAATTCTTTTTGAAATTCTTTGCTCTGTAGACATAACTCGCTGACATAAATTGAAAGTTGGGTTATAATAGTTAATGGATTATTTTTCCCTATTGCTCTTAGTCAAGCACAATTCAATTTTCTTTTTTTTTTTTCATTATGTTTCAAAAGCTTTGACTAACACTTTAGATGTCATATAATGTATTCTATTCAATAGTTTTCCCATTTACAGCTTTGAGGTCTTCTGTCTTCATGAGTATTCAGAAAGAGAACATAGATGTGTACGCGGAGTTTAAAAAAGGATTTAAAGTATAACTAAAGTTTTGGCTAGAGTGGAGAGGAATTAGAACCCCTGTTAGGTCCTTATTACTTTCTTTGCCCCCTGTTAAAGTGGTTGTAAACCCTTACAAACTAGATTAAGGCTTACCTGTAGGTCAAAGAAATATCTCCTAACCCTACATGGTTTAGGAGATATTTGCCAAAATACAGGCACCGCTGTCTACGGATCATACGCCGTAGACGGCGGCGCGCAAGCGCACTGAGAAGGCCGCTCTCAACGGCGATATGCACGGGAGTGACGTCATCGTGGCGCCGTCGAATGACAGCGACGGAGCCGCGAGACCCACCAAGAAGATGGAGGCGCCGTACACAAGGGGACATCTGTGACTTCGCTGACTCCTGTATCAGATAAGTGACACATAATGGACTACTATGCGATGTAGTAGTCCATTATGCTTTACCAGGGAAACAAAGAGGAAGTAAACTGGAATATGCAGTTCAGTTTTGCAGTTCTCAAAAAGGATATCGGGGAAATGGAGAAAGTGCAGAGAAGGGCAACCAAACTGATAAGAGGCATGGAGGAGCTCAGCTATAAGGAAAGATTAGAGAAACTGAATGTATTCTCTCTTGAGAGGAGGAGATTAAGGGGGGATATGATCAACATCTACAAATACATAAGTACATAGACCAGAGGTCAGAAAGTGAGGGCACTGACCAGAGGTAAGAACGTGAGGGCCTAACCAAAGGTCAGAAAGTGAGGACACTAACCAGAGGTAAGAAAGTAAGGGCACTGACCAGAGGTCAGAAAGTGAGGACACTGACCAGAGGTAAGAAAGTGAAGGCACTGTCCATAGGTCAGAAAGTGAGGACACTGACCAGAGGTAAGAAAGTGAAGGCACTGCCCATAGGTCAGAAAGTGAGGACACTGACCAGAGGTAGGAACGTGAGGGCCTAACCAAAGGTCAGAAAGTGAGGGCACTGACCAGAGGTAAGAACGTGAGGGCCTAACCAGAGTTTAGAAAGTAAGGGCACTGACCAGAAGTAAGAAAGTGAAGGCACTGCCCATAGGTCAGAAAGTGAGGGCAATAAGAGAAGGATCTTAGACATGAGAGCACAACTTTTCTACAGGATTATTTTACCACTTCATGTTCTAAGAAGATGCAATCAGTTCACTTCTTGGATCAGGAAAGAATTTTGGATGTCAGAGTACCTACAAATCTGTCCAATTCCAATAAAGAATGCATTTGTTCATCTGTGTATAATAACGCCACCAATGCTTATTGACTGTTGAGATTTAGTTTGGGTCTCCGTGAAGTATAGAATGGGGTGAGAGATTGGGGGGTTCATGCATCCACTCGTCATCATGTCGGTATAAGGTGGACGGCATTTTTTCAACCTCTGTTCTTCTGCTTTTCTTTTATGTTGAAAACAAAAGCCAAAGTTACCTTTTGTGTTATACCTCATTTAACCTCCTCAGTGTTCACATTCTCGCAAATTAAAATTTAATCAGGGATGTCCGAACGGCCTGTACTCGGAGACTCGTTGGAATACTTTCCCTTGTAATAAGGCAGAACTTCTAGTGGACTGGAAGGACTGAGTTTTCTGTCTTATTGTTAAAGATTTAAACTGCGTTGGTGAAATGGAAAAAATCGAATTGTTTCCGTCTGTTGCTGTAACTGTCTGAAGAAAAGTTTTGCTTGTCTTTGCTTAATAATCTCTGACGCTTCTCTGCTGTCTATGCGGCAATGGTACTTAATGGCCGGTTAAAGAAATTAGGAATATTGCTAGTAGACCATTTGAAACTGAACCATCAGAAATCCCTTCCTCAGACTAATGTACTATATTATACACATATTGTAGAGAACAGATAATAATCAATTAATGGGGAGACGGGTGTGTTACAGAATACTTTAAAAGGGTGGATTGTATGGCAAAAATCAAACTATACTAGAATTCATAAAACCACAAGCATTTAATTGTATCTATCAATATCTATCTATCTATCTATCTATCTATCTATCTATCTATCTATCTATCTATCTATCTATCTATCTATCTATCTATCTATCTATCTATCACTGGATAGTGCACTTGTTCTGTGCCAAGTGGCACATAATTGTGAAGTGAAGGGAAAATGATAAATGGTTTTCATTTTTTTTTTACAAATTAATATGTGAAAAGTGTGGCGTACATTTGTATTCAGCCCCCTTTACTCTGATACCCCTAACTAAAATCTAGTGGACCCAATTGCCTTCAGAAGTCACCTAATTAGTCCACCTGTGTGTAATTTAATCTCATTATAAATACAGCTGTTCGGTGAAGCCCTCAGAGGTTTGTTAGAGAACCTTAGTGAACAAACAGCATCATTAAGGCCAAGGAACACAACAGACAGGTCAGGGATAAAGTTGTGGAGAAGTATAAAGCAGGGTTAGGTTATAAAAAAATATATCCCAAGCTTTGAACATCTCACGGAGCTCCGTTCAATCCATCATCTGAAAATGGAAAGAGTATGGCACAACTGCAAACCTACCAAGACATGGCCGTCCACCTAAACTGACATGCCGGGCAAGGAGAGCATTCATCAGAGAAGCAGCCAAGAGGCCCATGGTAACTCTGGAAGAGCTGCAGAGATCCACAGCTCAAGTTGGGAGAATCTGTCCACAGGACAACTATTAAGCCCCATACACACGCGCGGATTATCCGTGGACCAGGTCCGTCGGATCATGTCCGTCGTACTTTGTCCGATGTTGCATACACACGGTCGGACAAAGTTGTCGGAAAATCTGATCATTCTGAACGTGGTGACGTTTCTTGCCTACGACGGGACTACGTAGAGGCTAGTAGCCAATAGCTTTGGTCTTGTAATGTGATCTGAGCATGCGTGGCACTTTGTCCGTCAGGATTTCGATACACACGATCGGATTTGGTGTGATCGGACTTTGTTGTCGAAAAATCTATCCAGCAGGAGATAGGACTTTGTCCGTCGGACAAACCGACGTACACTGTCCGATGGTGCCTACACACGGTCGGATTTTCCGACAACATTGTCCGATAGGACAGAATCCATGGGAAAATCCGACCGTGTGTATGGGGCTTTAGTCGTCGTGCTCTCCACAAATCTGACCTTTATGGAAGAGTGACAAGAAGAAAGACATTGTTGAAAAAAAAACATAAGAAGTCCCATTTTCAGTTTGCGAGAAACCATGTGGGGGACACAGCAAACATGTGGAAGAAGGTGCTCTGGTCAGATGAGACCAAAATTGAACTTTTTGGCCTAAAAGCAAAACGCTATGTGTGTCGGAAAACTAACACTGCACATCACCCTGAACACACCATCCCCACCGTGAAACATGGTGGTGGCAGCATCATGTTGTCTGAGTGCTTTTCTTCAGCAGGGACAGGGAAGCTGGTCAGAGTTGATGGGAAGGTGGATGGAGCCAAATACAGGGCAATCTTAGAAGAAAACCTGTTAGAGTCTGCAAAAGACTTTAGACTGGGGCGGAGGTTCACCTTCCAGCAGGACAATGACCCGAAACATACAGCCAGAGCTACAATGGAGCATATTCATGTGTTATAATGGTCCAGTCACAGTCCAGACCTAAATCCAATTGAGAATCTGTGGCAAGACTTTAAAATTGCTGTCTGCAGGCGCTCTCCATCCAATCTTTCTAGTTAACTTCTGTTTCTATCTATCTCTGTCTGTCTGTCTATCAGATTAGAAAGATAATGCCGCATACACACGATCGGAATTCTTGTTGGAAAAAGCTCTGATGGTTTTCCCGTCGGAATTTCGACGGAATTTCGCTCAAACTGTCTTGCCTATACACGGTCACACCAAATTCCGATGGTCAATAACACAGCGACATACAACAAGTTCAACGGCACTATAAAAGGGAAGTTTAATGCTTCCGAGCATGCGTCAAATTGTTTCCGAGCATGCGTCGGAATTTTGCGTGTCGGAATTGCATACACACGATCGAAAAATGCGATAGAAAGGTTTTCCGTCTGAAAAATGAAGAACAGGCTCCCAATCCAAAGTCCGTCGGAAATGCCAACAGAAAAAGACCGATGGGCATACACACAGTCAGAAATTCCGATGAAAAGCTCCCATCGGACTGTTTTCATTGGAAATTTCGACCGTGTGTACGCGGCATTAGATACAATAGATAGATAGATAGATAGATAGATAGATAGATAGATAGATAGATAGACAGACAGATAGATACATCTATCTATCTGTATGTCTATCTATCTATCTATCTATCTATCTATCTATCTATCTATCTATCTATCTATCTATCTATCTATCTATCTGTCTGTCTGTCTGTCTTGCAGGGACCCAGTATGGAGTTTCTGTACTACCTGTGATAACTGATAAACTCTCTTCTTTGTCTCGGCTTTATTGCACGGCTCTTATGCCGCGTACACACGGTCGGAAATTCCGACCACAAAATCAGTCATATTTTTTGCGACGGATTTTGTCCGACACTGGTGTTGCATACACACGATCGGACAAAGTTTTCGGAAAATCCGATCATCCTGAACGTGGTGACGTTCGTTGCGTACGACGGGACTACGTAGAGGCTAGTAGCCAATTGCTTTGGTCTTGTAATGTGATCTGAGCATGCGTGGCACTTTGTCCGTTGGAATTCGCTACACATGATCGGAAAAAGTCCGATAGGACTTTGTTGTCGGAAAAAATTTGAGAGCAGGATCTCAAACTTTTTCTTCGGAAATTCCGACGGAAAAAGTCAGATGGAGCCCACACACGGTCGCAATTTCCGACAACATGGTCCGATAGGACATTTTCCGTCGGAAAATCCGACCGTGTGTACGGGGCATTAGAAGAAAACACAATAATGAAGATGAGATATTTATAAGGAAATATGAATCACAGAAGGTCAACTAAGCCCGAAGTTGCGTTGACTTCTCCCGGGGTACAGGTCAGGTACACACGCTGGAAAACGCGGCGCAGTCACAAAGATGGTGATTAAATCTATTTTCCTTCTCAGAGGATCTACACCCTCCATGATTAATCATTTGGAGGTTTGTGCTGACAATGCTTTAAAATACTTAAGCTAATTGTAGACTATCAGGGTGCGATGTGTCTAAGAATGCAGAAATTATAATTCAGAATACAATTAATAGTAAGTTTTTTGAAATATATTCCGCCGCGATCGGTGACGGCGCTTGTTAGATGTTTTAAAGCATTAAAACTCCAAACTGCAAATTCATTTCATATCTCATTAAATCGTGTTCTTCTTTGGCAGAGTTTGAGGAGCTGTAAATCCAAGCTTCCGCAGTAGGGATTTGCAGAAAAGAGCATTTTGTGACTTTTGTTTTAAAGTGTGATTGAGGTCGTAAAAAGAAAAACTTGAGAAAGATCTAATACTATGGTAGGATGCATCCAATACCTTCGTACTATAGGCGTGCTATGCAAAAGAGTGGCTAGTTATGACCCTCTGGCTTTTCACAAGCCCCTTTTTGTTTGAGAATATCTTTTTGCTTAAGGAAGGTATTTTAACTACTTCAATACCCGCCCATGTACATATGACGCCCACAAGGTGGATCTCCCATCCTGGGTGGGCGTCATATGACGTCCTCCCATTCCCGGCCGCCTAGGGGGCATGCGCGCGTGCGCCCGCGTCGTCGATCGGGACCCTGTGCGCGTGCCGGGTGGCCAGAATGTCCGCCGGGCACCCGCGATTGCCCGGGAAAACAACGTGACCGTGCGGGACCGTGGAGCTGTGTGTGTAAACACACAGCTCCACGTTCTGTCAGTGGCGAGGAGACCGATCATGTGTTCCCAGTACAGAGGAACACCGATCGGTCTCCTCCCCTTGTGAGTCCCCTCCCCCCACAGTTAGAATCACTACCTTAGGGAACATATTAACCCCTGCAGCGCCCCCCTAGTGTTAACCCCTTCCCTGCCAGTCACATTTACACAGTAATCAATGCAATTTTATAGCAACGCTCGCTGTGCAAATGTGAATGGTCCCAAAAATGTGTCAAAAGTGTCCGAAGTGTCCGCCGCAATGTCGCAGTCACAAAAAAAAATCGCAGATCGCCGCCATTACTAGTAAAAAAAAAAAAAAAAAAAAAAACAAAAAAAACTGCAATAAATCTATCCCCTATTTTGTAGACGCTATAACTTTTGCGCAAACCGATCAATATACGCTTATTGCGATTTTTTTTACCAAAAATATGTAGAAGAATACGTATCGGCCTAAACTGAGTAAAAAAATTGTTTTATTTAAAAAAATGGGATATTTATTATAGCAAAAAGTAAAAAATATTGTGTTTTTTTTCAAAATTGTCGCTCTTCTTTTGTTTATAGCGCAAAAAATAAAAAACGCAGAGGTGATCAAATACCACCAAGAGAAAGCTCTATTTGTGAGAAAAAAAGGACGTAAATTTTGTTTGGGTGTAACGTCGCACGACCGCGCAATTGTTAGTTAAAGCAACGCAGTGCCGAATCGCAAAAAGTGCGGGGTGTAAGGAAGGGGGTAAAATCGCCCGGTGCTGAAGCGGTTAAAAACAAATATAGAAAACATTAACAGGGTGTATCTTGTATCGATTAAAGTGGTTGCCCCCCTCTGAAATGAAACGGACAAAGCATATCCCTCTATGCTGTGTACTTGCCTCACTCCAAAGCACTTAGTCCCCTTCCACACTTGTACGGCCTAAAAGTTGCGCGACTTTGACGGGACCTTGACGCGACTTTTCCGCACGACTTTGGCGTGACTTGAAACAATGCCTGTGTAGGCCCCAAGTTGCATCAAAGTTGGACCAAAGTAGTGTAGGGACTACTTTGAAGTCGCTGGGACTTGAAGTCCCACATATGAGAACGGTACTCATTGGAAATAATGGGGTACGACTTGTCATGCGACTTTGCAGTCCCAAGTCGCAGGAAAAGTCGCACAAGTGTGAAAGGGGCCTTAGTGTGTTTTTTTCTGTCTGCTGTTCCCTCTGCTATCTGCATGAGTCTCTTCTGAGGGTCTAGGCTGACACTAAGCTGGTATAAATACCTTACTGGTAACCATAGCATAGGGAAAAAACTTCTCAGTGAAAGGGAGTTTAACTCCTTCAGATCCGCGCTATAGCCGAATGACAGCTACAGCGCGGATCTACTTTGCCGGGAGCCCGTCAATAGACGTCCTCCTCTTTGCACGCTCCCCGCACGCCCCCTGCAGGGCAAGCACGGCACGCACTGTGATCACTGAGTCAATGAGACTCGGGTGATCACAGATCGGAGTAAGGGGCTGATCCCGACCCCTTACCACGTGATCAGCTGTCAGCCAATGACAGCTGATCACGTGATGTAAACAGAAGATCGGTAATCGTTTTTTTCTCTCCTCAAGCTGACAGTGGGAGGAGAAAAAAAAGCCGATCACCGGCTTCAGTGCAAGAGACATCTGTCCCGAAGAGGAAGCGGTGAAACCACCTCATCTGTGCCCACCAATACCGCCTTCCAGTGCCACAAATCTGCATAAGTGCCAGAAATCAGTGCCACCTATCAATGCCCATGAGTACCACCTACCAATGCTCAGCAGTGGTGCCAATCAGTGCCTCATTAGTGCCACCTAGCAGTGCTGCCTATCGGTGTCACCTACCAGTGCTGATCATTGCCCATCACCGCTACCCATCAGTGCCCATTACTGTCACCTATCAGTGACCATTAGTGCCACCTATCAGTGCCACCTATTAATGCCCTTCAGTGCCACCTATCCATGCCCTTCAGTGCCGCCCGTCAGTGCCTCCCATTAGTGCCCACCAATGGCACCTATCATTGCCCACCAGTGCCACCTCATCAGTGCCCACCAGTGTCACCTATCAGTGCCCATCAATGCAGCCTATCGGTGCCCATCATTGCAGCCTATCAGTGCCCATTAGTGCAGCCTCATCAGCGTACATCAATGAAGGAGAAAAATGACCTGTTTGCAAAAAATTTTAACAAAAAAAAAACATTGGCAGGCAAGATACAAAAAAAAAAACATTGGCAGGGTGGCATAGTGTCACTTAACTTTCTAGCAGCCCAGGTCCTTGAACGACATCAGGCAGAGGCCAGAGCTCCTCCCCCTTCACTGTCACATGACCTGTCCTGACCTCTTCATTTCCTCCTTCTAAGCTAAACAGAAGGCTGGCTGGATGGCCGCGGAGCCGGCCGCGGTGAGCAGTGCCGGCACAAGGAGCAGCCCAGCTGCCTTGAAATTAGGGACCGGAGACACTGGCAGAAAGAAATGTGGCCGTCTCTGCGGAATCGGCCACAGAGAGGCCGGTGGCAGTTGAACAGCGCCGGCCCAAGCAGCTGAAAGTGGGGAGAATTGACATGCAGCCTGGCAGCCCCCTGCCCACCAGGCGCATGCCCGGTGTGCCCTATGGCTAGTCCGGGCCTGCCTTAGACCATTCAGAGTATGAATCAGTAACCACAACTCTGAATTCGGTCTTTTAGCCAGTTTTCTATCCATTTACAAACTGATCTTTCCAAGCCTGTAGACTTTACCTTACATATGAGCCGTGTGTGGGGAACTGTGTCACTCTAGATTGGTCATGAATAAAAGTTACATATAAATCCCAACGTCTGCCCTATGTGGGCCTTATGATGTCTTGATGTCATGATGTCTTCCAGCTCCCATGGCAGAGGAAATGTTGGTCCTTTGCTGGGCTTCCACTAGTGACAGTGGTAAACGGCAGTCATGTATCCACTTTGTTAACACAGGAAAGAAAAGGAACAGTGGCTTATCGTTCATTGGATTGCTGCCTCACTTTCCAACAGCTAACTTGATAGAGCATTCTTTTAGTTCTCGAAACAGAGGCCAGCACCCGGCTCCACCTGCCTATAGAGTTACTACTAGGGTTATGGTTACCTATAGGGTAAACATTGGCGTTATGGACACCATTTGTGCACACAAGAACAGATGCAGGTTTTCGACAGGAGTTTCCCCTAACCCTTAGGAGCAGGGGTCAAGTCCTGGGGAAAAAAGTGTGGGAACTCCCACCCAAGATCCACTCGCCCACCACCAAAAAAAAAAAAAAAAAAATGATACGCTCATATGCACGAACGCTTCAAAAGTGGTATTTTTCATCCAACCACCCCAAACTGATGTTCCTCCCTCAGCTCACATCTCTCCCTGCATGTCCTGTGAGCAGAATAGTTGTGCTCCTCCTCTGGGTTCTCTCATCATATGGCACTGAAGATAGAGGAGGGGGGTATTCAGCGGGACACACAGAGCAAGTATGCAGGAGACTGGGGGGGGGGGGGGGGGGATGAGGAGACAGAAAATCAAGAAGGCCAGCAGGGAGGAGCGCATCACTAGAGGTCTGACTAAATACAATCTCTTAGCAGCAGGGACCTGATCTACCTGTCAGCTAGCTGTGATTGACAGGTATATCGAAGCGGAAGCTGTCATGGGGCCCCCTACTGGCAATGCCTGAATGGTCAGGTGTGCGTCACTTACTATTGCGAGCTGTGTTGGCAGCTGCTGGTGTAGCACCTGCCACACAGCTCGCATACTTCAAAGTCTTGCAGGACACGGCTGCTAAATGGGAACTGAGTTCCTGCTGTGGAAAAAGTACAGGAACTCCGTTCCCATGCGTTCCCGCAGAACTTGAGCCCTGCTTAGGAGCCATTTAAAGCCTGGTGAGACCATCAAAAACCACCTTCATTTTGCCTCCGGTGTTACTGAAATGCATTTTGTAAATGGCAAAACTGTGCCAAAATGTCTATATTTTTGCAGGAATTAGGGCAAAGCAAAAAAAAACTGATTTCTCTTCCAGCGAAAGTAACCGCAATGAGATTGGAACCCAATTTAAGGCAAAGACCTTGACTAAAGCAGCCATATTGGCTCGTTTGGATTCCTGGACCATTGCACCCAGTAGGAGGAAAAGTTTTTTTTTTTTTTTTTCAGCACAGAAAACAAATGCTTCTAGTTTATTGCAGCTGGGGGAACAGTCAACTTTAACAGCCTGGAAATCCCTTATCCTCTGACTCGTTCCATGTACAAGAACCCATAATTCCATTTAACAATATGTGAAACGTTCCTTTAAAAGGAGATTATTTTTAATTAGCTGGCATGATGATGCATTTAAGAGCAGCTCTTGCCACCAAGCTTAAACTAGTTTATTCATGTGTATAATTAATCTTCTAACACGTATGGCGTTCTTCTGGGAGCGCAACCATCGAAATATCATCTAAGGGGAGCTAATCGCTGCTCAATGACATTGTCATTTGGGCATTGAAAATGCTTGAAGAGTCTGCCATGAGTGTTAAATTAAATCTTCATTCTAAAATTAAACCATATTTGATTGTATCTCGCAACCTCTTGATTACTGTGGCAATGAGCAAGTCCTCTTTGTGTTTGCTTGTGAATAGGCAATGCTACTGATGTCATTGAAGAACCACTTAAAGTATATGTAAACCCCAACAATGAAGTTTTCTCTTTTTTTTTGTTATAAACTTTTTATTAAGGTAGTAAAGTACATAACAAAGATAACAGAAGAGCGGACGCAGCCGCAAAATGCAATTGACATTAGGATAATAATAATGTCAGGTAAGAAACATCAAACTAACAATAGTATACAATGGTAATATATGTATCGTAACTAGTATGCTAGATAGTAGAGGTGTGGTAAGTATGTGTATGCTGCAGTATGAGCAGTTATAGAGGAAAATTCAATAAGTTCAGTAAGAACCGGGGTAGCATAAACAAGGTCGGCTGAGAACCCACTAGCCGATGGGTTCGTAGAAGTGGTTTAAGAAGAGGGTAGAAGATCAAGGATGTCCTAGGGCAGTGATGGCGAACCTTGGCACCCCAGATGTTTTGGAACTACATTTCCCATGATGCTCATGCACTCTGCAGTGTAGTGGAGCATCATGGGAAATGTAGTTCCAAAACATCTGGGGTGCCAAGGTTCGCCATCACTGTCCTAGGGTGATAAGGGATAACACCATGGTATCGTTCACATGCAGCATAAGCATCAGGAGAGAGTTCCAACCGTATCTAAATGGAGTGTGAAGAGGGGCAATGAGGTAAGGATGTATGTCAGTGTTTTGGTTGAAAACTTGGTGTAGATTTGAGTCACCACAGCTCCCATTGTGAGATTAAGTAAGGATATGAGAATATTCGACAGTCGTTCGGAAGTGTAGCCCACATGACCAAATGTGAGTAAATTTAAAGGGGGTGTCTCTAGCTTGGTGGATCAATTCTTCCATTTCCGCGGTTCTGTTAATACGTCTGAACCAGTCCTTTAAGGAGGGTGGCTCTTTAGATTTCCATTTTGTGGGGATACACATGTTTGCTGCCATTAGCATATGATCTAAGGTAAGAGTTAGGAATAGCCGAAAGGTGTAGTAGAAGTTGCGCAGGGGAGTAATCCAGGGCTTGAGTGGTGATTTGTTGTGTAAGCCTGTGCACTTCTGTCCAGAATGGCTGGAGTTTGGGGCAGGACCACCATATGTGTATCAATGAACCGGTATCTTTTTCACATCTCCAACATAGAGTGGATGTTGTTGGGTAGATATGATGTACAAGTACGGGAGTTTTATACCAGCGTGATAGTAATTTAAAGGTGTTTTCTTGTGCATAGACGTTTAGGGAGCCTTCGTGGACAATCTTAACATTTTTTTCACAATCTGTAGCTGATATTGTAATGGATAAATCTGTATTCCATCTATCTAGGGTCCAGCGGGCACTGGACTGTTGCTTTGGGAACAGTAAGTTGTATGTAAATGATATAAGGTGCCTTTGTGATTCCCATTTAGTACACATATCCTCAAAAGGAGTCATTGGTCTAGACCATGCAGACTTTGTAGGTGCGGATGTGAGAAAATGTGAGAAAATGTCTAATTTGAACATATGTCCAAAACGGGAAATAGTTAGTAGTTAATTTAGAAGTAAGGTCGGAATAAGAGAGTAGGTGGTTGTTCGCAAAGAAGTGTCCGGCTGGAAGTTTTCTCTTTTACTTGCCTTTAGTCTGTTTAATATGCTATTGAAAGCTTATGCTATATCTGTTTGATAAGAGCAAAAAATACCTGTTGACCCTGACAGAAATGCAATGAGCTGGTACCTTCCTGTGTTCTCTGCCTGTGCTGACTGTTACCATTTATTTGTAGCTCTACCCCCCCCCCCCCCCCCAAGAAGCCACTGTCATTCAACTGGTTCTTTCCCAAGATTAGTGCAAGAGGCAGTCAGGCACACAGCAGCAACAGTTCATTCATTCTGCCTCGGTAGTCTAGGGCAGGGTTTCTCAATGCCAGTCCTCAAGTACCCGCAACGGGTCATGTTTTCAGGATTTGCCTCAGATGAAACGGCTGTGGTAATTACTAAGGCAGTAAAACTGATCAAATCCTCTGTGCAAAATAATGGAAAGCCTCAAAACATGACCTGTTGGGGTACTTGAGATCTGGAGTTGAGAAACATTGATCTAGGGCAGCGGTTCTCAACCTGGGGGTCGGGACACCCTCGGGGGTCGAATGATGATTTGCCAGGGGTCACCGAATTCTGGGCTGTTCCTGAAGCCCACGCTGCTCTCCTTTTCGCAGCTGCCCAGCAGGGATGTCCCAGGAGCCCATGGCCGCCCACTCAGCCTCTTCGCAGCTGCCCAGCAGGGATGTCCCTGGAGCCCATGGCCGCCCACTCAGCCTTTTCGCAGCTGCCCAGCAGGGATGTCCCTGGAGCCCATGGCCGCCCACTCAGCCTCTTCGCAGCTGCCCAGCAGGGATGTCCCTGGAGCCCATGGCCGCCCACTCAGCCTTTTCGCAGCTGCCCAGCAGGGATGTCCCAGGAGCCCATGGCCGCCCACTCAGCCTTTTCGCAGCTGCCCAGCAGGGATGTCCCTGGAGCCCATGGCCGCCCACTCAGCCTCTTCGCAGCTGCCCAGCAGGGATGTCCCTGGAGCCCATGGCCGCCCACTCAGCCTTTTCGCAGCTGCCCAGCAGGGATGTCCCTGGAGCCCATGGCCGCCCACTCAGCCTTTTCGCAGCTGCCCAGCAGGGATGTCCCAGGAGCCCATGGCCGCCCACTCAGCCTCTTCGCAGCTGCCCAGCACGGATGTCCCTGGAGCCCATGGCCGCCCACTCAGCCTTTTCGCAGCTGCCCAGCAGGGATGTCCCTGGAGCCCATGGCCGCCCACTCAGCCTCTTCGCAGCTGCCCAGCAGGGATGTCCCTGGAGCCCATGGCCGCCCACTCAGCCTTTTCGCAGCTGCCCAGCAGGGATGTCCCTGGAGCCCATGGCCGCCCACTCAGCCTCTTCGCAGCTGCCCATTCAGTTGACGGCATGGCTGGGGGGCTGATCACCGGCTCTTCCTATTTACACTGTGATCAGCCGTGATTGGACACGGCTGATCACGTGGTAAAGAGTTTCCGTCGGAGACTCTTTACCAAGATCGTAGTTGCGGGGTGTCAGACTGACACCCCGCAACAACGATCGACGCGATATGCGACCCCGGGGCTCAAAATCCTGAGGACGTCATATGACGTCCTGTCAGGATTTTAAAACCACTTTGCCGCCGTCATCTGACAATGGGCGGGCGGCAAGTGGTTAAATGACATTGAGAAGAAACCTACTCCACTAATGTAGCCAAACATTGGGACATAGTCCACAACAAGGATGTCTCCAGTTTATTTATTCAGGGGATTGAAGCTCTAGTGACAACCCCCTCGGGGAGGCGATAGATTTAGAGCGCTTTGCAAGAGGGAAGTTTACTATATTTTTTCCCTCAATACCAGGAAACCAGCAGGATTCCATTTTGAGTGGGATGTCTCATATTATTCCGATTAACTCTCAATCGAGGTTACATTTTTTCATAAATACATTTTTTATGTTTTTATGTTTGCGTGTTTTTTTGTTTTTTTTTTATTTCTTGATGCTTTCCTGTTTTGCTGGTTTCTGATAGTCTTCCTGCTGTTTTTCTGTCGCTTTTCCACCACATTCTATTAGTTTGTGTTTCCTGGTGATTATATATCCCAATTAGTCTTCGTGTCTCCCGAGATCTAGATATCTGTAGGGTTTCTACTAAATATTAATTTTGCAAGTTCATGTGGTTAAATAGCGGTGTTCTTTGATGTAGTCATCACTAATTAACCACTTAAGCCCCGGACCAATTTGCAGCTAAAGGACCAGGTCCCTTTTTGCGATTCGGCACTGCGTCGCTTTAACTGACATTTGAGTGGTCGTGCGACGTGGCTCCCAAACAAAATTGGCGTCCTTTTTTTCCCACAAATAGAGCTTTCTTTTGGTTGTATTTGATCGCCCCTGCGGTTTTTATTTTTTGCGCTACAAACAAAAGTAAAGCGACAGACAATTTTGAAAAAAAATCTATATTTTTAACTTTTTGCTATAATACATATCCCCAAAAAATATATAAAAATTTTTTTTTTCCCTCAGTTTAGGCCGATATGTATTCTTCTACATATTTTTGGTAAAAAAAAATCGCAATAAGCGTTTATTGATTGGTTGGCACAAAAGTTATAGCGTCTACAAAATAGGGGATAGTTTTATGGCATTTTTATTAATATTTTTTTTTTTTACTAGTAATGGCGGCGATCTGCGATTTTTATCATGACTGCGATATTGCGGCGGACATATCGGACACTTTTGACACATTTTTGGGACCATTGGCAGTAATACAGTGATTAGTGCGATTAAAAATGCATTGATTACTGTAAAAATGTCACTGGCAGTGAAGGAGTTAACCACCAGGGGGCAGTGTAGGGGTTAAGTGTGACCTATGTGTTTTTTTTACTGTAGGGGGCGTGGCTTGGCGTGTGACATCACTGATCGTCTTTCCCTATGACAGTGACAGCCTCACTAGGAAGCACAGGGAGAGGTTTGTTTACACTTACCTCTCCCCGTTCTTCAGCTCTGTGACCCGATCGCGGGACACCGGCAGCGATCGGGTCCGCGGGTGCCACGGTCACGGAGCTCGCGACCCACGGCTGGGCTCTTAGAGAGCAACGTACCTGTACGTGCTTGTGCCCAGCCGTGCCATTCTGCCGACATATATGTGCATGAGGCGGTCCTTAAGTGGTTAATAGAGTTTTTCTAACTACTTACTAAACATCATCACACCGCCACTTTGCATTTGTATTGGTGCCCTTACTCTTTAGTGGCACCCCGTGAACTGAAATTCCTACATATAAACATGGTACGTTCCAACATGTTTATGTCTAACATGAGGATTAACCCTTTAGGTTCCACCAGGGCCGTCTTTAATATTGATTGGACCCTGGGCAATTTCACTCTCTGCGTGCTCTTACTGACTGGTTTCTAGAGGTTACAGCACACATTACGGCTCACTGATTAGTTGCTAGAGGTTACAGCACATGATTTCTGCTTGTTGATTGGTTGCTAGAGATTACTATACAGTAATACCGCTCACTGATTGGTTGCTAGAGGTTACAGCACATCATCTCCTCACTGCAGAGGGGCATGATATACATATGAATGCCACCTTTATTTACATATCAATGCTGCCACTATTTACATATGAATTACTGTTGTTTACATGTAAACACAGGGTCTGCAGGTGAGTCATCTGTACACAACAATAGGGCAGCACTGGGTAGCATTAGTAGCAGCACTTCACACTGAGATATCAGGACACAGCACAGGACTAAAACTTCAAGGGACGAGGGATTTTAAACTGGGATAGTTGGCAAGTATGAGGCAGCTGCTTTGGGCCTAGAGTTGCCACCTTTTCTTTAAGCCAAACCCGAACACTTTTGCGACACATGGCAATTTTTTATTTTTTTTAGCAGTAAACACTATAGGATTATAAAAGATCTGGGACACATTTGGTTGCCCCGAGGAGAGTAGTAATGTAGCGCACAGAGCACGCCAGTGGGTGTGGCCAAATTGCCCTTGCTGACATCATCAGTCTCATACACACGGTCGGAAATTCCGACCACAAAATCCGTCGGCAACACGCATACACGCGGTCGGACAAAGTTGTCGGAAAATCCAATCATCCTGAAGGTGGTGACGTTCGTTGCGTACGACGGGACTATGTAGAGGCTAGTAGCCAATAGCTTTGGTCTTGTAATGTGATCTGAGCATGCGTGGCACTTTGTCCGTCGGAATTCTCTACACACGATCGAAAAAAGTCCGATAGGACTTTGTTGTCGGAAAATTTGAGAGCAGGAGATAAAACTTTGTCTGTCGGAAAATCCGACGGAAAAAGTCCGATGGAGCCTACACACGGAATTTCCGACAACATTGTCCGATAGAACATTTTCCGTCGGAAGATCCGACCGTGTGTATGGGGCATAAGACTATCTCGGTTACTTGGGGAGCCACAGCCTGGTCTGAATAATGTGTACGGGTTTCAGGTGGACTGATCAAAACCCGAACTGTCCGGGTGAATCCTGGACAGGTGGCAACCCTATTTGGGCCCCACAACAATGACAGGCCCAGGGCAGCTGCCCCTTTTGCCCTGCCTTAAAGATGGTCCTGGGTTCCACAGTGAGTATAACAAGCATGCTTTACTGCGTATACAGACTGACTTTACTGTTGTGGGTTTAGTAACACTTTAAAGGGGTTGAAAACCCTTGTGTTTTCTCACCTTGATGCATCCAATGCATTAATGTGAAAAAACACCTTGCAGTCACCGGTCCCCTAGCTCCTCCGTTTTACTTACCTAAGCCCCAAAATTCCGTCGGCATGTCCCCACCGTCCCTCTCTCCATGGGTTCTTCATTGGATAGATTGATAGAAGTGCAGCCATTGGCTCCTGCTGCTGTCAATCAAATCCAATGACGCGGGCGCGAGCCCTGCATTCGGCCTCTATGGACGACGAATGCTGGACTCGGGAGCGCGCTCGCAAGGTAACCCCCTCGGGAGAGCGCTTCTCCAAGGGGGTTATCTGATGTGGGGAGGAGCCGCAAGAGCCGCCGAGGGACCCCAGAAATGGATTTTCGGGGCCACTCTGTGCAAAACGAGCTGCACAGTGGAGGTAAGTATGATATGTTTGTTTCAAAAAAAAATTAAAAAACGATCCTTTAGTATCACTTTAACTGAAGTCTCGGATTTAATAAAAAATGAAAAATGACTTCACTATGTCAAAGCGTACATGAGTTTTTAGTGATTGGGTCTACTTAATCAATAGCTGTTAATTCTTCTCTTTTTCTTAGACCGCTATTACAGCGACTGCGGCGAATATGGAAACATCAATATTTCCCAACCCCAACAAGAGTTATTGACAAGCAGAGAAAGTCCTGTTTAATGAGGATATTCCTGCTCAGGTAAGTGTATTTCGAGATGTTCACTGACCTGATGTATGTAGAGTAATTGTAAATTACATTGCTGTCAGTCAGCGCGGCACAATCATAAGAGGTGCTTGGATGTACGGCACCGACAAGTCAGATAAGACACGAACGATTTCGGATAAGTGACAGGGCAGTCTGCGAGATATTGCTGGCTCCGATAAGCCGTCTGTCATTCATTGATGCTTATCCAATCACCCGTATATTGGCCGGCGCCGACCACTCTTTGGCTGAGATTAAAATTAAAATGAGTTATGATATTAACAAATCTATTTTAGGTTCTCGCTATCGATATGACATGTATATATTTTTTTATCTTATTTTAAAATGACTTCATACTTGTCATTTTAATTCCTTGCAAGATTTATATTGTTCCTTTTTTTTTTTTTATTCTTTTGTTGTGTTTGCAAAGCATAGACAGCTTCAAAGCTGAACACCCGTCAGATATAAAGATGATATTTAATACGGTTAGACATTCATGAAAGAACAGTAGGTTGATTGAAATAAAAATATTGTTATTAAGTGCAGGTAATACTGAAATCTGTCTTTATGTCAGCTTTCTTTAAAGCTGCGGATCAGAGTTGTGAACCAATCAGATACCTCTTCAGTTCGCAGTGCTTGCTTGCAGAATAAAAAGGTGGGTGTGGTCTCACAGCACCCAGGGATGTCCTGGACAGCCGAAGTGGAGGTTCATACTGGATGTCTATACAAATCTTTCTGAACCTTTTTACCCCCAGAGGAGACCCTAAAATAATTTTCAGGTATTGGGGAACCCTTTACTAAATCAATTAATTGTAGATCAGTAGGAAAATGCCCATTTACATCGGTGGTCAGTGGGTAGAATGCTCCTTACATTAGTGGTCTGGCAACTTTTGGCCAAGGGGGCAAGTATAACCCAGAGGCCCATGGTGCAGTGACTCGCCCCCCCCCCCTCCCACTGCCCCTCATCCCTGCCTCCTCCTAACCATCATGCCAGACTGAAGCTCCGCTCCAGGTACTCTCTACTCATCGGTTGATGCCGGGTTCCCGACCTAGCCAGCAGGGGGCGGCTGGGGGGAGCTAGGACAGCTCAGTCGTGGCTGGCCGGGGAGGAGAGTCTACAGTGGGGCATTCACCAGGAATCCTTTAGGAATGTCTGTGGTCTCCCCCTGACCCAGTCCTCCCCTGGTCAGAGGGAGGAATGTCCTTACATGCTCCTTACATTGGTGATCAGTGGGAAGAATGTTCCTTACATTGGTGATCAGTGGGAAGAATGTCCCTTACATTGGTGATCAGTGAGAAGAATGTTCCCTACATTGGTGATCAGTGAGAAGAATGTCCCTTACATTGGTGATCAGTGGGAAGAATGTTCCTTACATTGGTGATCAGTGAGAAGAATGCTCCTTACATTGGTGATCAGTGAGAAGAATGTTCCTTACATTGGTGATCAGTGGGAAGAATGTTCCTTACATTGGTGATCAGTGAGAAGAATGTTCCTTACATTGGTGATCAGTGAGAAGAATGTTCCTTACATTGGTGATCAGTGAGAAGAATGCTCCTTACATTGGTGATCAGTGGGAAGAATGTTCCTTACATTGGTGATCAGTGAGAAGAATGTTCCTTACATTGGTGATCAGTGAGAAGAATGCTCCTTACATTGGTGATCAGTGGGAAGAATGTTCCTTACATTGGTGATCAGTGAGAAGAATGCTCCTTACATTGGTGATCAGTGAGAAGAATGTTCCTTACATTGGTGATCAGTGGGAAGAATGTTCCTTACATTGGTGATCAGTGAGAAGAATGTTCCTTACATTGGTGATCAGTGAGAAGAATGTTCCTTACATTGGTGATCAGTGAGAAGAATGCTCCTTACATTGGTGATCAGTGGGAAGAATGTTCCTTACATTGGTGATCAGTGAGAAGAATGTTCCTTACATTGGTGATCAGTGAGAAGAATGCTCCTTACATTGGTGATCAGTGGGAAGAATGTTCCTTACATTGGTGATCAGTGAGAAGAATGTTCCTTACATTGGTGATCAGTGAGAAGAATGCTCCTTACATTGGTGATCAGTGAGAAGAATGCTCCTTACATTGGTGATCAGTGAGAAGAATGTTCCTTACATTGGTGATCAGTGAGAAGAATGTTCCTTACATTGGTGATCAGTGGGAAGAATGTTCCTTACATTGGTGATCAGTGAGAAGAATGTTCCTTACATTGGTGATCAGTGGGAAGAATGTTCCTTACATTGGTGATCAGTGAGAAGAATGCTCCTTACATTGATGATCAGTAGGAAGAATGTTCCTTACATTGGTGGTCAGTGAGAAGAATATTCCTTACATTGGTGATCAGTGAGAAGAATGTTCCTTACATTGGTGATCAGTGAGAAGAATGTTCCTTACATTGGTGATCAGTGAGAAGAATGTCCCTTACGTTGGTGATCAGTGGGAAGAATGTTCCTTACATTGGTGGTCAGTGAGAAGAATGTCCCTTACATTGGTGATCAGTGGGAATAGTGTCCCTTACATTGGTGATCAGTGAGAAGAATGTTCCTTACATTGGTGATCAGTGAGAAGAATGTTCCTTACATTGGTGATCAGTGAGAAGAATGTTCCTTACATTGGTGATCAGTGGGAAGAATGTTCCTTACATTGGTGATCAGTGAGAAGAATGTTCCTTACATTGGTGATCAGTGGGAAGAATGTTCCTTACATTGGTGATCAGTGAGAAGAATGCTCCTTACATTGGTGATCAGTGGGAAGAATGTTCCTTACATTGGTGATCAGTGAGAAGAATGTTCCTTACATTGGTGATCAGTGAGAAGAATGCTCCTTACATTGGTGATCAGTGGGAAGAATGTTCCTTACATTGGTGATCAGTGAGAAGAATGTTCCTTACATTGGTGATCAGTGAGAAGAATGCTCCTTACATTGGTGATCAGTGAGAAGAATGTTCCTTACATTGGTGATCAGTGAGAAGAATGTTCCTTACATTGGTGATCAGTGGGAAGAATGTTCCTTACATTGGTGATCAGTGAGAAGAATGTTCCTTACATTGGTGATCAGTGGGAAGAATGTTCCTTACATTGGTGATCAGTGAGAAGAATGCTCCTTACATTGATGATCAGTAGGAAGAATGTTCCTTACATTGGTGGTCAGTGAGAAGAATATTCCTTACATTGGTGATCAGTGAGAAGAATGTTCCTTACATTGGTGATCAGTGAGAAGAATGTTCCTTACATTGGTGATCAGTGAGAAGAATGTCCCTTACGTTGGTGATCAGTGGGAAGAATGTTCCTTACATTGGTGGTCAGTGAGAAGAATGTCCCTTACATTGGTGATCAGTGGGAATAGTGTCCCTTACATTGGTGATCAGTGAGAAGAATGTTCCTTACATTGGTGATCAGTGAGAAGAATGACCCTTACATTGGTGATCAGTGAGAAGAATGACCCTTACATTGGTGATCAGTGGGAAGAATGTTCCTTACATTGGTGATCAGTGAGAAGAATGTTCCTTACATTGGTGATCAGTGAGAAGAATGTTCCTTACATTGGTGATCAGTGAGAAGAATGTCCCTTACATTGGTGATCAGTGGGAAGAATGTTCCTTACATTGGTGATCAGTGAGAAGAATATTCCTTACATTGGTGATCAGTGAGAAGAATGTTCCTTACATTGGTGATCAGTGAGAAGAATGTTCCTTACATTGGTGATCAGTGAGAAGAATGTTCCTTACATTGGTGATCAGTGGGAAGAATGTTCCTTACATTGGTGATCAGTGGGAAGAATGTTCCTTACATTGGTGATCAGTGGGAAGAATGTTCCCTTACATTGGTGATCAGTGGGAAGAAGATCCCTTACATTGGTGATCAGTGGGAAGAATGTTCCTTACATTGGTAATCAGTGAGAAGAATGTTCCTTACATTGGTGATCAGTGAGAAGAATGTTCCTTACATTGGTGATCAGTGAGAAGAATGTTCCTTACATTGGTGATCAGTGAGAAGAATGTTCCTTACATTGGTGATCAGTGGGAAGAATGTTCCTTACATTGGTGATCAGTGAGAAGAATGTTCCTTACATTGGTGATCAGTGAGAAGAATGACCCTTACATTGGTGATCAGTGAGAAGAATGACCCTTACATTGGTGATCAGTGGGAAGAATGTTCCTTACATTGGTGATCAGTGAGAAGAATGTTCCTTACATTGGTGATCAGTGAGAAGAATGTTCCTTACATTGGTGATCAGTGAGAAGAATGTCCCTTACATTGGTGATCAGTGGGAGAAATGTTCCTTACATTGGTGATCAGTGAGAAGAATATTCCTTACATTGGTGATCAGTGAGAAGAATGTTCCTTACATTGGTGATCAGTGAGAAGAATGTTCCTTACATTGGTGATCAGTGAGAAGAATGTTCCTTACATTGGTGATCAGTGAGAAGAATGTCCCTTACGTTGGTGATCAGTGGGAAGAATGTTCCTTACATTGGTGGTCAGTGAGAAGAATGTCCCTTACGTTGGTGATCAGTGGGAAGAATGTTCCTTACATTGGTGATCAGTGAGAAGAATGTTCCTTACATTGGTGATCAGTGGGAAGAATGTTCCTTACATTGGTGATCAGTGAGAAGAATGTTCCTTACATTGGTGATCAGTGAGAAGAATGACCCTTACATTGGTGATCAGTGGGAAGAATGTTCCTTACATTGGTGATCAGTGAGAAGAATGTTCCTTACATTGGTGATCAGTGAGAAGAATGTTCCTTACATTGGTGATCAGTGAGAAGAATGTCCCTTACATTGGTGATCAGTGGGAAGAATGTTCCTTACATTGGTGATCAGTGAGAAGAATGTTCCTTACATTGGTGATCAGTGAGAAGAATGTTCCTTACATTGGTGATCAGTGGGAAGAATGTTCCTTACATTGGTGATCAGTGGGAAGAATGTTCCTTACATTGGTGATCAGTGGGAAGAATGTTCCTTACATTGGTGATCAGTGGGAAGAATATCCCTTACATTGGTGATCAGTGGGAAGAATGTTCCTTACATTGGTGATCAGTGAGAAGAATGTTCCTTACATTGGTGCTCAGTGGGAAGAATGTCCCTTACATTGGTGATCAGTGAGAAGAATGTTCCTTACATTGGTGATCAGTGGGAAGAATGTTCCTTACATTGGTGATCAGTGAGAAGAATGTTCCTTACATTGGTGATCAGTGAGAAGAATGTTCCTTACATTGGTGATCAGTGGGAAGAATGTTCCTTACATTGGTGATCAGTGAGAAGAATGTTCCTTACATTGGTGATCAGTGGGAAGAATGTTCCTTACATTGGTGACCAGTGGGAAGAATGCTCCTTACATTGGTGATCAGTGAGAAGAATGCTCCTTACATTGGTGATCAGTGAGAAGAATGTCCCTTACATTGGTGATCAGTGAGAAGAATGTTCCTTACATTGGTAATCAGTGAAAAGAATGTTCCTTACATTGGTGGTCAGTGGGAAGAATGTTCCTTACATTGGTGATCAGTGGGTAGAATGTTCCTTACATTGGTGATCAGTGAGAAGAATGTCCCTTACATTGGTGATCAGCGGGAAGAATGTTCCTTACATTGGTGATCATTGAGCTGAATGTTCCTTACATTGGTGATCATTGAGATGAATGTTCCTTACATTGGTGGTCAGTGGGAAGAATGTTCCTTACATTGGTGATCAGTGAGAAGAATGTTCCTTACATTGGTGATCAGTGAGAAGAATGTTCCTTACATTGGTGATCAGTGGGAAGAATGTTCCTTACATTGGTGATCAGTGAGAAGAATGTCCCTTACATTGGTGGTCAGTGGGAAGAATGCTCCTTACATTGGTGATCAGTGGGAAGAATGCTCCTTACATTGGTGATCAGTGAGAAGAATGTTCCTTACATTGGTGATCAGTGAGAAGAATGTTCCTTACATTGGTGATCAGTGAGAAGAATGTTCCTTACATTGGTGATCAGTGGGAAGAATGTTCCTTACATTGGTGATCAGTGAGAAGAATGCTCCTTACATTGGTGATCAGTGAGAAGAATGTTCCTTACATTGGTGATCAGTGAGAAGAATGTTCCTTACATTGGTGATCAGTGAGAAGAATGTTCCTTACATTGGTGATCAGTGAGAAGAATGTCCCTTACATTGGTGGTCAGTGAGAAGAATGTTCCTTACATTGGTGATCAGTGAGAAGAATGTTCCTTACATTGGTGATCAGTGAGAAGAATGTTCCTTACATTGGTGATCAGTGAGAAGAATGTTCCTTACATTGGTGATCAGTGGGTAGAATGTTCCTTACATTGGTGATCAGTGAGAAGAATGTTCCTTTATACATAGTTGGTAAGGTTGAATAAAGGTTGAAGTCGCTCCTCTTATTCTTAGCAGTTGGCCTTCAAGTGTCTTTTTTTTTTTTCCTATGTCAAAAGAAAATAGAGTTCCTCCTTTAAAAAGAAAGTGTTATCAGCCGTCTCCCAGGTCTCCCGGAGCCTTCTTCTGTTCTGGCATCAATAGGAGAACTCGCCTCCCGCAGACGCAGCATCAGTTGGGCTGGTTGGAGGATGCCAGGAGTGCGCTTCGCTCTCAAGCACCATGTTGAGACTGCAGTGCCTTCCGCGACATCTGCCTCTCCTCGTCGCTTTATAGAGCAAATGTGTCATTTTCAGATCCTCCGCTCCAATGTGCTGCGCGGGGACCGTTGTTGACGGCGGGCCGTTTGATATCGGCGGCTGTAATGTTTCTCGCGGCGGGACGACAATTTTTTTTTTTTTTGCAGAAAGTGGCAAACGTTGAAGGTATTGCTTTCATAAAGGCAGCCTTGGAAAATCTTCCGCAATCGGCCTCTTATATTTATTGACTCCTGTGTTACATCAATGCGCGGGTTTTACGGCCGCTCTCTTTTCACAGCTTCCTTGAAGAAATTACAGCCTCGCAGCCTATTTAGCAATGTGCGGAGATGAAAAAATAAGTGAGGCCCGGGCTCGGAACGCAGCCACGAGGAAACGCTGATCCGCTGAACCATATTCGGAGGTTACAGGTGACGCCTGTTTCATGTGGATGCAGAAAATTGCAAACAGATTGTTTATGCATCTCGGCGGAGGTTAAAGTGTACCTATTTATCGCACGCCGCGCAGTCAGCCATTGTATGAGGAGCGGCGAAATTCAGCTGAAGAGATTACTATACAATTCGGGAAAAATAAGATATCAGCTGTCTTTTTTCTAAGCAGAACAAACAAATATTGTCTAAATCCCTCGATCATGCGTATTCTTCTTGAAGCAGAACAAACAAATATTGTCTAAATCCCTCGATCATGCGTATTCTTCTTGAATCTTGGTGTGCTTTGTGTATTTCTTCCAGATCTGTGCAGTAATCCAGTGTGAGACTTCCTGTAATAAAGACCGCTCACTGCTGTTCTCTCTCCTTGTGCATGGTGACTGGTCTTGTCTCCACCCCCTTCTGTGGTTTTCTGCAGGGCAGCCTGTAGTGGGTCCACTGGCCCCTCCCACAGCTCTGCAGGGTGACTGGTCTTGTCTCCACCCCTTCTGTGGTTTTCTGCAGGAAGCTTGTAGTGGGTGGGGTCTACTGGCCCCTCCCACAGCTCTGCTCTCTCTCCTTGTGCAGGGTGATTGGGCTTGTCTCCACCCAGTCCTGTAGTTCACTGCAGGCAGCTTGTAGTGGGTGGGGTCTGCTGGGTCCCTCCCACAGCTCTGCTCTCTTTCCTTGTGCAGGGTGATTGGTCTTGTCCCGCCTCCTCCTGTAGTTTTGTTTGCAGACAGCCTGTAGTTGGTGGAGCCTGCTGGGCCCCTCCCAGAGCTCTGCTCTCTCTCTCCTTGTACAGGGTAACTGATCTAGTCTCCGCCCCCTCTTGTACTTTTCTGTTGTCAGTCTTTAGTGGGTGGTGCATGCTGGCCCCCTCTCACTGCTATGCTCTCTCTCCTTGTGCAGGGTGACTGGTCTTGTCTCCGCCCCCTCCTGTAGTTTTCTGCAGGCAGCCTGTAGTGGGTGGGGTCTACTGGCCCCCTCCCACACCTCTGCTCTCTCTCCTTCTGCAGGGTGACTGGTCTTGTCTCCGCCCCCTTCTGTAGTTCCCTGCAGGCAGCCTGTAATGGGTGGGGTCTGCTGGGTCCCTCCCCCAGCTCTGCTCTCTCTTCTTGTGCAGGGTGACTGGTCTTGTCCCCGCCTCCTCCTGTAGTTTTTTCTGCAGACAGCCTGTAGTTGGTGGAGCCTGCTGGGCCCTCCCCACAGCTCTACTCTCTTTCTCTCTCCTTGTGCAGGGTGACTGATCTTGTCTCCACCCCCTCCTGTACTTTTCTGCAGGCAGCCTGTAGTGGGTGGTGCCTGCTGGGTGCCTCCCACAGCTCTACTCTCTCTCTCTCTTAATCTAGGCTTACCTGTAGGTTAAAGTGGTTGTAAAGGGTTTACAAGCATGTTAACTGCGCATGTGCCGATGACGTCGCCACATGCAAATACAGGGGATATCTCCTAAACTGTGCAGGTTTAGGAGATATCCAGTGTAGCTACAGGTAAGCCTAATTATAGGCTTGCCTGTAGTAAAAAGTGGTTGTAAAGGGTTTACAACCACTTTAAGGACTGCACTATTTTTTCTAGGTACACAATGTATACAGGGTTCCTTGCAGTGAGTTCAAATCCCAGCACACACTGTAACCCCAACAGCTCCACTCATAAGATGAGCCACAGCACATGACATGGGTGGATAACAATTTTGGATAGAGGCCAAGTCACTTGGGAGCTCTCGTGAATGAAGGGCTAAGCCTAGGCCTGTGATTAAGACTTATGCTCATATGCAAATCAGCCTTCAGGATCAAGAACCCTGAATACAGTCCTTTGTCATCTACCTGCTAAGTTGGGGCCCTTGAAGACCTTGGCGCGTAAATAGGATATGTCTATGGTGTAAGTAAAAAGGAAGAAATGTCTACACTCCAAGATGATGATGAATATGAGTCCTTTATTAATCCATCCAAGTGACACACCACAGGAAAAACAACAATCAAGGCAGACATGTTTCACACAGTATCATGTGCTTAATCATGATTAAACATGTCTGCCTTGATTGTCGTTTTTCCCGTGGTGTCACTTGGATGGATTAATAAAGGACTCATATTCATCATCATCTTGGAGTGTAGCCGTTTCTTCCTTTTTGCAGTTTGTATGGCGGGCGAGCCGAGGCTAGCACCCTTGAGAGGGCCACAGCCACTGTGCCCGTCAAGCGCAGCCACTGTGTCCCATCAAACACTGCCACTGTGCTATCAAACGAAGCCACTGTGCCATCAAACGCAGCCACTGTACCCATAAATTGCCACTACTGTGCCCATTAAACACTGCCACTGTACCATCAAGCGCAGCCACTGGGCCCATCAAACGCAGCCACTGGGCCCATCAAACGCAGCCACTGGGCCCATCAAACGCAGCCACTGTGCCATCAAACGCAGCCACTTTACCCATAAATTGCCACCACTGTGCCCATTAAACGCTGCCACTGTGCCATCAAGCACAGCCACTGTGCCAACTGTGCCATCAAGCACAGCCACTGTTGTGGAAACAGTGGCTGCGTTTGCCATCAAGCACAGCCACTGTGCCAATGAAGCACAGCCACTGTGCCCATCAAACGCAGCCACTGTGCCACTGTGCCATCAAGCACAGCCACTGTGCCAATGAAGCACAGCCACTGTGCCCATCAAACGCCGCCACTGTGCCATCAAATGCAGCTACTGTAACCATCAATTGCTGCCAGTGTGCCCCATCAATTGCCGCCAGTGTGCCTCATCAATTGCCGCCAGTGTGCCTCATCAATTGCCGCCAGTGTGCCTCATCAATTGCCGCCAGTGTGCCTCATCAATTGCCGCCAGTGTGCCCCATCAATCGCCGACAGTTTGCCCCATCAATTGCCGCCAGTTTGCCCCATCAATTGCCGCCAGTTTGCCCCATCAATTGCTGCTAGTTTGCCCCATCAATTGCCGCCAGTTTTCCCCATCAAATGCTGCCAGTGTGCCCCCGACCGGAAAATATGCTTAGATACTTAATTGCTTCTTCAGGGGATGATTTAGAACAGGCTGTATTGTCTGGTGATACAACCGCAAAAAATCTGAAAAAATACACTAATGGTATATAAGAATATATAAACATGTAAACACAGTAGGTGACAGCGTGATAGACAGGCAGAACAGGCATTTTAATTCTGACAGTACTCACTTAGTGACTATCTTTGATGGATCGTAGTTCACAGCAAGATTCACAGGTTGATTTGCATTTCCACAGTGTCCCATCGCACATGGGAATTATCCAAGGTAGAAAAAGGGGCATAAATAGGTAAGTGAAGCAGAGTTCACCGTTTATGGATAAACGTTATATATGGTGTAAGGGAAGTGAGACGTGAGATATCTCTGCCACAGAAACACCAGTATTAGTATTGAATGAAGTGTTTGTATATCTGTTACCTGGGGAATTTCCCAAGGCTATGTTTTGTATTTAATAAAAAAAAAAAGGAAAAAAACATGAATGATGTCCCCCGACCTGCCGGGAAAAATCCCACTGACTGCCACCACTATCTTCTCCTTATGACTGCTTACCTGTGAATGATGGAATCAGCCGATGACAGCTCAGTTTAACCCTTTAACGCCTAAGCCTATTTCTGACATTTGGTGTTTACAAGTTAAAATCCATATTTTTTGCTCGAAAATTCCCCAGAGCCCCCAAACATTATATATATATATATATATATATTAGGGCTGTTACTGATTACAATTTTCGTGTTCGATTAATCGTTTTTTTTTTAATTGATTAATTGACTAATTTCAATTAATTATAACGCACATACAGATCCAACTACTTTTAGCTGATCTCCTTGCATTGCAACTCTGCATTAGTCAGTGGTAAATGTGGTATACACTATATACAATCACCCGACACTAGTTAGTTTCCACAATCCATGACTTAACTTCACAGTTCACACAAATCCGGTTTAAATTCAAACTGTAGCACTGACGTAAGTCATTTTTTTTCCACAGTAGCGTGACAATCCCTCCACCTCCGGTCTAACTAATCACTCTCACCTTATGGCATTGTCCCCTGTGCAAACAGGTGGTCATGCAAGCGGGTAGCAAAAGGGTATAACACGGACCATAAACTTCTCTCACGCCTCCTTAGATCTCAGCAAGGACGCAGGTCATGGGTAGAAAGAAAAGATCTAAGTGCTCACCGCTTAAGTATAAGATTACATTTTTGTGTTCAAACACAAACTACTCCCATAAAGATGATAAAAACACAGCATGTAAAGCCGACAATCATGTTAGTTCCGTAGGGCAGCAGCGGGTGACGTCATGCTTAGCTCCTTCCCCGTACGCGTTACGTTCAATCAGAACTTCAGCGTCACCGGACTCCTCCCCCCTTCCCTTCGTTAGCAGACGGAGGCACTTGGGGAAGGGGGGAGGAGTCCGGTGACGTCGGAACTCCCTGAAGACCCGGAAGCCGGCGGAGAGGTGAGTATCGATCAAAAAAATTTACGTTTAATCGAGGAATTAATCTTTAATTTCCACATCCCTAATATATATATATATATATATTTTAGCAAAGAATCTAGAGAATAAAATGGCGATTGTTGCAATATTTTATGTCACACGTTATTTGTGCAGCAGTGTTTTAAACGCAACTTTTTGGGAAAAAGGACACTTTCATAAATAAAATAAAAACGAAACAGTAAAGTTAGCCAAATTTTTTTGTATAATGTGATGTTATAATGTAATGTAATGTGAGTAAATAGATACCAAAACACCTCATGCTTTACAATTGCACACACTCATGGAATGGCGACAAACTACCTAAAAATTTCCATAGGCGACACTTTAATTTTTTTTTAAGGTTACCAGGTTAGAGATACAGAGGAGGTCTAATGCTAGAATTATTGCTCTCGCTCTAACGATCGCGGTGATACCTCACATGTGCGATTTGAGCACCGTTTACATATGCGGGCGCGACTTCCGTATGCGCTTTCTTTGCTGCGCAGGCTCGCGGGGACGGGGGCGCTTTAAAAAAAATATATATATTTTTTCTTATTTATTTTATTTATTTTTATATTATTAAATTGTGTTTAAAAAAAAAAATTGATCACTTTTATTGCTGTCACAAGTAATGTAAACATCCCTTGTGACAGTAATAGGTGGTGACAGGTACACTTTATGGAGGGATCGGGGGTCTAAAAGACCTCCAATCCCTCCTTTGCATTCCAAAGTATTCAGATCACAGAAAACTGAGATTCTGAATACCGTATATTTTTTTAAATCCGGCGCCATTGGCAGCCGAGTAAACAGGAAGTGGCGTTGTGTGACGTTGCTTCGGTGTTTATATTCAGAAGCCATTTCCGGCTTCGTGCCAGTCTGTCTCTAGCCGCCGGAAGTGTCGGATCGCGGATCGGGGTTTCCCGGTGGGACGGGAGGCCCAGGAACAGCGGCGGGAGGCGGCAGAAGGGGGGCATGTCCCCTCCCGCTCCTCCGGGATAACAATTGAGCGACTTTTAGCCGCATTGGTTGTTATCCCCTGATAGCCGATCGCCCGCTCTAAAAAACGGTACCGGGATGATGCCTGCAGCTTCGAGCATCATCCCGGTATAACCCCTGAAAGCCGAGGCCGCATATCTGCGTACACCCGGCGGGAAGGGGATAAACAAAGGGGCGGGATCTCCTGGGTGATGTCATTGACCAATAATGGATAGGATCATTCAATCAGTTTATTACATATACAGCACAGTTTAAATGATCAGTGTAAGGGTGCTCATTCATTGATTGATTGGCTTTGAATTAAACTGATTTAATTCAAACTATTCTGATCGGTCTGGACAGGGAAGTCCGATTGTAGAAAAGTAAATAACGCAATATGATTGGTAACTGTAAAGCAGACAATTAATATACTGTATTGTATATACAATCATTCTGGCCACCATAAGATATACAATTTTAGTTGCTGCATTTCACCTTAAAATCGGCACTGAACGCTCTTTACCCTAAAAATCCCAAAACGAACGATCCGTGCTGGAAGTGAATATGATAAAACATAGAATGACACACAGATAGAAGAGTGTCTCCTTTATCTGAAAACAGTATTCTGTCTTTTATATTGACCCGGCAGCCTTTGCTGTCCGTAGCACCCGCCATCCGTCTGTATCTTCCGGCGACTTCCATTAAGATCGTGTTTTGTTTCCTTCCCAAACTCCCATCCTCCGCCTCCAAGCGTTTTTACAGTTTTTTTTTTTTTTTATTATTGTAAAAAAATGTTTACGGACACAGTTTAACATGAATAACTGTAAATATGATGGCTACGGGGAAGGTCAAGCTGCAGAGAGCAGTGCGATTCACGCCGTCCCACGGCTTTTATTGGATTCTCGAATTGAAAATGTTGGTTGGTGACACTCTTGTATATCAGCATAATTTAGATCATCTTCAGCCTCTGGGGATAAAGATTACAAGGCTGGTTGGGGAAGGCGATTCGTAACACAGAGATTAAAATCGAAATGAACTTTATAAAGTGTACTGCAAACTGTATTCACAGAGAGAAAAGAGATTGCAAATTTATATGGCATCCGATGATGACTGCTTAAAGCAAACCGGTCCTGTGCCTAGGGGCTTTCCTTCCTTCCTTCCTTCCTTCCTTCCTTCCTTCCTTCTTTCTTTCTTTCTTTCTTTCTTTCTTTCTTTCTTTCTTTCTTTCCCTCCCTTCCCTTCCTCCTTCCTCCTCCTTCCTCCTTCCTTCTTCTTCCTTCCTTCCCTTCCTCCCTCCCTCCTCTTCCCTTCCTTCCTCCTTCCTTCCTTCCTCCTTTTCCTTCCTTCCTTCCTTCCTTCCACCTTCCTTCCTTCCTCCTTCCTTCCTTCCTTCCTTCCTTCCTCCCTTCCTCCCTTCCTCCCCTTCTTCCCTTTCTCCTTCCTTCCTTCCTCCTTCTTTCCTTCCTCCCTTCCTCCTCCCTTCCTTCCCCTTCCTCCTTCTTTTCCTCCTTCTTTCCTTCCTCCCTTCCTTCCTTCCTTCCTTCCTTCCTTCCTTCCTTCCTTCCTCCCTTCCTCCTTCCTTCCTTCCTTCCTTTTCCTTCCTCCCTTTCTCCTTCCTTCCTCCCTCCCTCCCGCTTTCCTTCCTTCTTCCCTTCCTGTTTGTTTCTGTGCCTAGGAGTTTAACCTTCCTCCCTCTCTTTAGTTCTTCCTTGCTTCTCCTCCCTCATTTCCTTCCCTTGTTTTCCTTTTCCTTTCTTCCTTCATTTCCTCCCCTCCTTACCTTTCCTTGTCTTTTCTTTCCCTTCGCCTTGCCTTTGCCCTATACATTATATATATCTCCACATATACTTATTAACAATAACAATGTACCTGTACTATAGCAGTTCACCTCTGCACCAGATCACGTATATACAGGTATAAGTGATCTGACTCCTCCGGGTGGGAGGAGGTGAAGTGGTTAATAAGTAGTAATTTTAATCATTTACATAGAAGTCAGATGTATTTTCCTTTGCAGATTGCCCATCTGAGGACTCTTGGAATATGGACATCTGTCGATAGACTAATTGACTATATGGCCATGGCAACAGCTGTTTCAAAACATGCATCTTGCTTACAAATTAAAAAAAAAAAAAAAAAAAAAAAAAATATATATATAGATAGATAGATATATAGATATAGATATATATCTATAGATATATATATATATATATATATATATAGAGAGAGAGAGATATAGATAGATATCTATATCTATCTATATATATATATATATATATATATATATATAGATAGATATTTATATATATATATATATATATATATAGATAGATATATATATATATATATATATATATATATATATATATATATATAGATATATATATATATATATATATATATATATATAGATTAGGGCTATGGAAATTAAAGATTAATTCCTCGATTAATCGTTAATTTTTTTGATCGATCAAAATTCTTTTGATCAGTACTCACCTCTCCCCACGTCACCGGACTTCTCCCCCATTCCCCAATTGCCTCCGTCTGCTAATGAAGGAAAGGGGGGAGGAGTCCGGTGACGTTAAAGTTCTGATTGAACGTAACGCGTACAGAGGAGGAGCTACGCATGACGTCACCCGCTACTGCCCTACGGAACTAACACGATTGTCGGCTTTACATGCTGTGTTTTTATCATCTTTATGTGAGTAGTTTGTGTTTGAACACAAAAATGAAATCTTATACTTAAGCGGAGAGCACTTAGATCTTTTCTTTCTACCCATGACCTGCGTCCTTGCTGAGATCTAAGGAGACGTGAGAGAAGTTTATGGTCAGTGTTAACCCTTTTGATACCCGCTTGCATGACCACCTGTTTGCACAGGGGTCCATGCCATAAGGTGAGAGTGATTAGTTAGACCGGAGGTGGAGGGATTGTCACGCTACTGTGGGGAAAAAATGACTTACGTCAGTGCTACAGTTTGAATTTAAAGCGGTTCTGCACTGAAGATTTTTTTTTTTTTTTTTTTCCAAATCTTTAAAATCGATGTGTTTAAAAAAATAAGCTTACCTTTCCTGCCTTCTCCCGTTATCCATGTCCGTTTTTCATTGAAATCTTTCTTTATATTCCTAATCTTCGGCCAGTGTCATTTTGCTTGTGGGCATTTGAAACCCACAAGCAATCACTTCCTCCAATTCGTCACTTCTAAGGAACCAGCATGCATTGCTGGTCCGCGCGCACGCTCAGTAGCTACAGCTACGAGCGCTGAAATGTGTCATGTTTCCAGGACAACGGGCGGCGTCTTAGAATGTTACCGCCCCCGTTGTGATGTGAAGCTCTCAGTACAGGGAGAGAGCTTCACATGATAGGTTAAGCGAAATCACGCGAGATTTCGCCTCGGATAGGAGCAATGACTCCTGGGATTAGTTATACGATATCCCAGGAGACAGTGCGGAGATCAGATCGGAAATAATGGGCTGGGATTGTGTGAGCAGAAAATGAGGCGGTTTGGTTGGAATGTCAAGCGGCGTCCGGGTGTGTTGTGCTATGCGGAGGTGAAATCTTATCATCAAGCTTTATGTTGTTATCATTCTACGAGTGTACAGGCGGCTTTTGTTTTATTGTTATATAAAACCCAACTTGTCACCGGTGGCGACCTAAAGAAGCACCTTCCGGTGATATACAGTCAGTGCTGCACAAGAAACAATGTCACTAGTAAAAAATCCAAGAGTCTTTCTTTCTTTCTATCTATCTCTCTATCTATCTATCTATTTATCTATATAAGGTCTATCTATCTATCTATCTATCTATCTATCTATCTATCTATCTATCTTAGGTCTATCTATCTATCTATCTATCTATCTTAGGTCTATCTATCTATCTATCTATCTATCTATCTATCTAAGGTCTATCTATCTATCTATCTATCTATCTATCTATATAAGGTCTATCTATCTATCTATCTATCTATCTATCTATCTATCTATCTATCTATCTATGTATCTATCTATCTATCTATCTATCTATCTATCTATCTATCTATCTATCTATCTTTCTTAGGTCTATCTATCTATCTATCTAAGGTCTATCTATCTATCTATCTATCTATCTATCTATCTATCTATCTATCTATATATCTATCTATTTTAGGTCTATCTATCTATCTATCTATAGGTCTATCTATCTATCTATCTATCTATCTATCTATCTATCTATCTATCTATCTATCTATCTATCTATCTATCTATCTAAGGTCTATCTATCTACCTCTTTTCTAGCCCTTCCTGGTAAAGGGTGACGACGCTCTGTCTCTGTCACTTAGTTGTGCCCTGTCACATGGGCTTCCTCACAGGGGTGGTCCACTATTGTCACCATCCGGGAACCCGCCCTGAGAAATGCCAAGCAGAATTTACTGGAGGGTATATAGACACAAAGTGGGTGCAAAGGAGATCAGAAACACTGAGAAGCAGCATGTATGAAAGAATGAAAAAAAAAGTACTTATAAAAAATAGAGGGTGTGGAAATGAGACCATGAGAAAGCGCAGAGGTCTCTCTAGCTGAGTTCAGTTAGAGAAAAAGACTGCACACTGCACACGCGCAGTGTGTATATCCCAGGAGCAGCTGCTACTGAGAACAGCTGAAGCAGGCAGAGTGCATGCTTGGATTGCAAAGCCCAGAGTGGCCTCTAGGGTGTGCATTATGTCACGGAATCGCTTCCCACACTCCGCTTGAGTGCTTCGGTCATATACCGCTTCCTCCAGTCTGAATATAGATATTAGATATCATTGCCGCATATTACACTCAAGAACTAGGCAGTACTCGTGTGGCTGCAAAGCTGGAACATGAACCGTTTATTTGAACACAGGTACAGAGATATACACGCAAAAGACAATCCCCCCCCCCTCTTTTGCATAATGAAACAGGGCGGGGTAGACTTTACCTCCACCAATAGCATGACCAGTAGACTGTCTTTGGGAGGGGTTGCTGGAGAAATCCCCCCCCCTCCCCTCTTACAGCTAATCCACAGAGACATATACATCCCATAATATGTTGCTCCCAAGGCAGACACAAACAATAGAACAATGGGATACAGCCACACTTCAAACGATCTAGTAAAGTGTCTACAACAGTATATGAGACAATATACAAAATATCTACCTATCTAGATAGATAGATATACAATTTCCCAGTGTGGTTGTACAGTGAGTCTGACTAGTGCAGATCAGACTGGGGTTCTCGGTCACCATGTGTCCCTAGTAGACACAGGGTAACTTACACATAGGAGGGGTCGGGGGAGCTGGACAAGGAGTTTCCAGAGCTCTTCAGGGTAAGCTGGGTTCCACAACCCCCCCGCCCAAAGTGACTCCCGTCACACATTACTGTAATGTTCAGGCTAGGAGATGAGGGGCCAACGTTTTTCGTGGAGTGCCCCCCCCCCCCAACACCTGCATTTGTAATGGGAGGAACTTCACCATTTACAACAGGAGTAGCGCATTACTCACAGGATATACAATTGCATAGGGGATTTTTAGAAAATCATCCTGACGGTCAACTTGCCCTTTAACCCTTGCAATTTGGGGAGGGGCCATCTTCAAAGGGTGGGGCTTTAAAAGAAGCGAGCTAAAGACATTTTTTGTATTTTATTTCAGAGTTGTTCTTAAATCTCTGGCATGCAAAACTCACTAAAAATATGTTTTCATAAAAAAAGAAAAATAATAATAAATATAAAAAAGAAAAAAGAAATAATAGTAATCTCAACTCCAGTGAAGCTGAAGTGAATTTAAATAATGATTAGATATCTGCAATTTGCAGTTTTTTAATTAACAGTGTTTTTCTTCACTTAACGCCGTTATAGTTGGTGTAAAAATAACTGTCCAAAGAGCTTTCACGTTCTACAAAAAAAAACAAAAAAACAAAGTCTAATACATAGCGATGGGGAGATTCATTAAGGAAGGGCTTTAACTTTGAAATAATCATATAATTAGGGTATCATTTTGGGAAGTGGTTATAAAAAAAAAAAAATGTCTTTGCCTCGGGGGGGAGGAGGATTGCATTATAGAAAGATACAAAGTAACGGTATATTACAGAACCGCTGTACTCCATCTAAGGTAATGAAGCAAAAAGACATAAAATGATATGAAAGATGATCACAACATATAGAATTTTTACTGCAAAAATATTTACCGCTCTCGTTTCTCTCAAATCGATCTAAAACTTTACAGTGTTATAAAATAAAATTTAAGCGAAATTTCAATCTCTTCCATATATCAAAGAGGAAAGAGCTCGCTAGCACTGAGTTCCGCAAGAGCTCTACAATGTGGCGTCCAACAAAAATATGGACGAGGCCAAGGGTATAACAGAAATCCAAATGTTTAAAGTGAAAGTAAAGTTAAAAAATAATAATAATAATTTAAAAAAAAAAGTATATGACACAATATGTCAGCAGAAAAAAAATTCCTTACAGCTTAAAGAAAAACTCTAGGCAAAATGTTTATTTTTTTTATTTTTTCATGGAATGAAAATTTTTGTGCCGAACTCGAAAATCCAGGAATACTGAAAATGAAAGTTTTAAAAAATATATATATACTTAAAAAATGTTATTATTTGATTGATAACCACTTAAGCCCCAGACCATTTTGCTGGCTAAAGACCAGAGCACTTTTTGCAATTCGGCACTGCGACGGTTTAACTGACAATTGCGCGGTCGTGCGACATGGCTCCTAAACAAAATTGACGTCCTTTTTTCCCCACAAATAGAGCTTTCTTTTGGTGGTATTTGATCACCTCTGCGGTTTTTATTTTTTGCGCTATAAAAAAAAAAAAGAGCGACAATTTGAAAAAAAAAACACATTATGTTTTACTTTTTTTAATAAATATCCCCAAAAAATATATAAAAAAATTATTTAGGCCGATACTTATTCTTCTACATATTTTTGATAAAAAAATCGCAATAAGCGCTTATTGATTGGTTTGCGCAAAAGTTATAGCGTCTACAAAATAGGGGATAGTTTTATAACATTTTTATTATTTTTTTTTTTTTACTAGTAATGGTGGCGATCAGCGATTTTTATCGTGACTGCGACATTATGGTGGACACATCGGACATTTTTGACACATTTTTGGGACCTTTGTCATTTATACAGCGGTCGGTGCTATACAAATGCACTGATTCCTGTGTAAATGACACTGGCAGTGAAGGGGTTAACCACTAGGGGGCAGTGTAGGGGTTAAGTATGTCCTGGGGAGTGATTCTAACTGTGGGGGGGGCGTGGCTATGTGTGGCACGCCACTGATCACCGATCCCGATTGCTGTAGAACCCTGCTGCCCAACCTGGGGCCTGAGGGCTGCATTTGACCCTTTGGTTTATATTGTGCGGACCTCAGCAGTCTGTAGTGAGAACATTGATTAGGGTAATGGCACTGATCTTCACTAGTCTCATATAACATGTTTCCAGTTTAGTATTGTCTTCTGCAGCAAATCCCCAGCCAAAAAAGTTGCTCTATCTGATCCTCATTTCCTCTATTGGGTCTTAAGTTTCTATACACAAATGTTTTGCCTTTAATTTTTCTATTTTAACATCTTCACGCTGGCCGAACGCATATTTGCGGCCATGTTTAAAACACTAATGCCCCGAACACACGTAGGATTTTCTGATGGAAAATGTTTGATAGGAGCTTGTTGTCGGAAATTCCAACCGGGCGTAGGACATTTTCCATCGGAATTTCCATCACACAAAATTTGGGAGCTGGTTCTCAAATTTTCCGACAACAAAATCCGTTGTGGTAAATTCCGATCGTGTGTACAAAATTCCGACGCACAAAGTGCCATACATGCTCGGAATCAAGCAGAAGAGCCGCACTGGCTATTGAACTTAATTTTTCTCGGCTCCTCATACGTGTTGTACGTCACCACGCGCTTGATGCTCGGAATTTCCGACCAACTTTGTGTGACCGTGTGTATGCAAGACAAGTTTGAGCCAACATCCGTCGGAATGTCCAATCGTGTGTACGCGGCATCACTGTGCGCTCCCCCAGCACGGTACGGCTACTGGAAAGCTCCCGATGCATACTAGCCACCAGGAGCTTTCCGATCACGTGACCGCTGTGACTGCCAATCACAGTGTTCACATGACCCGAATGCCTGCCTCTTGACGTTTAGAACCCTTAAAGGGCCGGGAGGCGGCCCTATACTTTATTTATACTTTTCACTTTTTATTGCGAACCCCTAGGAATACTAGTCCTTACTCATTCACATTGAGTGGAGCAGTATTTGGGACCGCCCCCCTTTTTAAACCCCCGTGGCAAGGTACAACCCCATCTTGAGGGCATGTGGCCTGGTATGGTTCAGGAGGTGGGGGTGCACACTCGTCCCTCCTGTTTCCTGGCTGTCAGTAGTCACAATAATATAAAAACGTATCAGTTCTGCACATAGAGGTCCATTTTAATACTTCTTCTAAAAAATGCCGATCAGAGATTTTACCTCCAATAGCAAACCTCTCTTGGCACTGGCACAATGGATTCTCCTAGGAGGCCTTAGCATATATAGAAAGGAGAGTGCACAGATCTGTTGCAATATTAAAGGATAATCTTTAATCTCTGTAATAAGTAAAGGACTTCACTGACATTTTACAGGTGAACAGAGCGGCTCTGTACAGTAGAACTAACGGGAAAACTTTTTTTTTGTTTAAGTTTTGATTAGAGCGGAGAGGGATTAGAACAACTGTCTGGGTTTTATTGCTGTCTGTGTCCTGTTTACCATTATCACTGAGAGTCAAAGTTAAAATAAATCGCAAATGTTGGGTATTCACGAGAATAGTAAAAGAGGGGAAAACTTCCAATAGGGACACCAGTGCTGGTAACAACCAAGAGCTCCTTTACTTAGGAGGGATTTCCTCTCACTTCCTGGCCTGGCTACGGGACAGGAAGTGAAGGTATACCTACCCAATGGAGACACATCGGAAAAAAAAACTGACATAGGTATTAACCCTCCCTTCCCTCCCTCCCATCCAAAATGAAAAGTAAAGCGTTTTTAGCTTTACTTTAAGCTTATGTGGGAGCAGGTACCCTGTTTCCCCGAAAATAAGACCTAGCGTGATTGTCGGTGATGGCTGCAATATAAGCCCTACCCCCCAAATAAGCCCTATCTCAGGGCCTATTGATCCAGGGATGGTCAGGTGCCGTCTCATCTGAAGGGAGAGGCCCAGAAACTGAAGGGTCCAGGGGAGGACTCTTTCAAGAGAAGACCGTGCGCAAATGGCTGGTATCTCTGGATCAGCCTGCAGGACGCAACCCGGATCATTATACCTACAGTACCGCCGGTTCGGCTGAAAGAGACTGGTATTGTATGGAAATATTCTCAAATCTCTCAGTGACGCTTAAGTTTAAATTCACAAGTCTGTGGCAGAGACTGTGTCAAATACCCCACCGGCTGCTAGGTCCAGTGAGAGGGGCTTATCCGGTGGTGGCTGGATCTAGTGAGTGGAACTTGAACTTGATCTTGATCTAGAAAAGAGATCTTAAACCCGCAGTACCAGGTGCCTGAACTCATCCTTAACCCTCTGACCCTTTTTATTGAAAGACTTTGCTTTTATTTTGAATAAATAACCATAAAAAGGACTAAGTATTTGAGGTTCAAATTTTTTGGGCCACTTTCCACGGGATCCCCAAGACGGAGAAGCAAGCTGGTGAGGTAACGGTAAGCCCAAATAAAACCAGCAGCTCCTTTGGGAGTTAGTGCTACATTTAAATCACTTTTTATTGCTTTGTACCACAGCTGAAGTGTAAACAAAACAGTTGCGGTAGGTATTGGTAATTGGTATTGGCGAGTACTACAAAAAAAAGTATCAGTACTCATACTCGTAAAAAAAATCTTTTTATTTTTCCTTGTACCCGATTGAGTATTCTTTACAAAGTGAAACTTGACAGCATTTACATTTACTAAGTAAAATTAGTGCAACGGCACTTGTGCCTATAGTAAATCCACCCATCTGTTTCCTTTATGTAGTGCACCCCATGTAGGAGCCGCTGGTGAACTGGAATCATGATTGAAGAGTTTCACTTCATTTACTTAGCTATGGGAAGCTCCACTTTCAAAACGAACAGCTTGTTTGCCTTTAGTAAGGGCTCTTTTAGACTTGTGGTTGGTGGGCAGTAAACTTGCACTTGGAGGGGGTTGAATTGTATTTCTACAGCCCCCCTCTTAAGCTGCAAAGACAGGCACATGGGGGGTGCTCACATGCTGTGGCCGCCATGCTGTGCTTTATGGCGGTGGAAAAAAATTATTCCCCCATTGTAATAGTAATGGGAATGAATGTGGCGCTTACCAAATAAAGAGATACATAAATAAAAAGGGTTAAAACCCTTTGCCGTCGGTATTACCGCAGTGTCCCATTGAAAGCCCTCCGGCTTTCACACTGGAGTTAAAGGACCCACTTTTTTCAGGCGCATTACAGGCGCTATTTTTAGTGCTGTAGCGCCTGAAAAACACTTAGGTGTGAAAGGGGCCTTAATACCGTTGGCTTCCAGCAATCACGTCCCTTTGTGTTACCCTCGGAATGAATCCTGTCACATCCACTGTAGCAACCTCCAGGTCACACAGTTAGTCTCAGCTCAGGGATGGTAAGCCTTTAAGGGAAGGAATGAACATAGCCCATAGTGTAGTATTGATTAAAAATATTTTAATAAATAATAATACACTTACATAAAGAAAAACGAATATCAGCAATTTGAACAGGATTGTTCCGACCTCGGCCGCGGTCCGAACCCTAGCGTCAGCTGACTCTCCTCCCTCACGCGTATCGTCACACCACGTGACTTTCTCAAAGGGGTGTGTTTCCACATCCACATCTACAAAAGAAAACACAATTTTTAAGAAAGTTTACGATTTTGCGTTAGGCTGCATTTAGAGTCTTGGGCTATTGGTTTGACACCCCTGGTTGCACTCTTCTGGAAACCTTTTCCACCAGATTTTGGAATGTGTCTGTTGGAATTTTGTGCCTTTTCAGCCAAAAGAGCATTTGTCAGGTCAATCGCTCAGGTCAATCTGAACCTGTAGACTCTGTTGTTCTCCATCCACAGTAAATGCTTTGCAGCACGCTCCGTTGACAGTAATGGATTAATCCTTGAGACAGTAACTCTCAGAAGTGGCCCAGTGAGGATTCAATGTGAATGGAGAGCAACAGAGTCTACATTAGACATGTGCACAACAAAAAAAAATGTGTTTATTTTCGTTTAGTTTTTTTCGTTTCCGTTGATTCGTAACGATTCGTAAATTCATAAGTCGTCGGTGTTCGTATTCGTAACGATTCGTATTTTCATAAGAGTTATTTTTTCGTTGATTCGTTTTTCCGTTTAATCAGTTTAATTTTCGTTTATTCGTTTATTCGAAATTTGGACGCATTCGTATTCGTACTTTCGTAACATTCGTAGATTCGTAATCGGAGCATATTTCATAATCTTATGTAATGTGTATGCTATTATTACATTTTAAGAGACACGGAAAATTAAGAATCGAAAAAAAAGTTACGAATGTACAAATTTTTTCGTTCAATCCATTCTAAGCACGTTAAGCAGCCCCATTGTAAGAGACACGGAAAATTACGAATCGAAAAAAAAAAAAAAAGTTACGAATGTACGAATTTTTTCGTTCAATCCATTCGAAGCACATTAAGCAGCGCCATTGTAAGAGACACGGAAAATTACGAATCGAAAAAAAAAAAAAAAAAAAAGTTACGAATGTACGAATTTTTTCGTTCAATCCATTCGAAGCACATTAAGCAGCGCCATTGTAAGAGACACGGAAACTTACGAATCGTAAAAAAAAAAAAAAAAGTTACGAATATGAAGTTCGAATAAGGGACGCGGAAAATGACCAATTCAACAAAAAAAAAAAAAGTTACAAATGTACACATTTTTTCGTTCATTTTGATTTTCGTTGTTCCTGTTTTCGTTTTTCGGATTTTCTTCTTTCGTAGATTCGTTGTTTCTAATTTGGTTTCTTTCGGATTTTCGTTGTTTTCGGATTCATTCGATTCGAACGATTCGTTAAAATTTTTAGCGAATCGTTCGTTCATTCGTACGATAACGAATGAACGAATATAACGAAAAAAAAAATGAAAAACAAAAAAAAACGAAACGAATTGCACATGTCTAGTCTACATGTACAAATTGCCCGTAGCAACTACTAAGGATGGATCTACAGACATCCAGACTGACCATATCCTAAAGAGCACATTGACCCTATTTGATGTCATGAGGTCTTTGGATCTGGTTAGTATGAAATTCAGTTAAAGGTGAAGGATGAACTGTATGGAGGATACTAGAAGCATTTGTGTAGTGAAAATTGTCTAATTTCCAGAATGTCAACCGGAATAAAGCGAGCGTATTTATTTTGCGTTTTATCTGCTATCTCAATCAACACCTGCTGCATTATCTCCGATTCCTGTGCGTGTCCTCTATTGCTCTCTATGTCTTAGAAAGCTTTCTAAGATCACTTCTGAAAAGCCCCCTCAGCCTTGTACAGAAAGCATATTAAGGTCAATTAAACCGAACATTTTATACATTGCTTGGCATGGCCTGTAAACCACGCTGGTGACCTCCACTGTACATGTCGGCATCATTATACCGATAAATAAAAAAAGGTATGAGAGTATGTTTGTCTATTGCCTGTAACATCATAGGACGTACTCGTGGCGCAGCATGGCGGTGCGGCATGAGTGTTGGGAATTCAAGGTTATCTGTTGAATGACTTCGTCTCAGAGATAATGCACTTGACATTTAAAAACAGAACTTCAGAAATGGGAAATAAAGCAGATAAAAAAAAAAACTGAAAATCGAAATACAAAAGTCAGTTTCACAGTAAGTGAATGTTCGGTTATTGAAAAATACGTTGGAACAGTTTTTTTTTTTTCAACATGAATATTAATAGGTTCAATGTTAAAGGATCAGTCCTAAAATATAATAATAATAGACGAGATGTGAAAGAGCCAGTCCTAGTCCAATATAGTGTATATAGTGCAGGTGTGTGTAATGTACAATATAGTGTATATGTAGTGTGTAATGTTTGGTGGGGAGCCTCCCAGTGTAATTTTGGGGGGTGGGGGGAGGTCTCCTGGTGTAGTATGGGGGGAACATGGGAGTCCTCCTGTAAGGCATTGGCTGAGGATAGTTAAGCTGTGCATGATACATAAGCCTAAGTATGTATGGGGGGGAGTAAGGACTGTATTAACCACTTCAGCCCCGGACCAATTTGCAGCCAAAGGACCAGGCCCCTTTTTGCGATTCGGCACTGCGTCACTTTAACTGACAATTGCGCAGTCGTGCGACGCGGCTCCCAAACAAAATTGGCGTCCTTTTTTTCCACAAATAGAGCTTTCTTTTGGTGGTATTTGATCGCCCCTGCGGTTTTTATTTTTTGCGCTATAAACAAAAATAGAGCGACAATTTTGAAAAGAATGCAATATTTTTTACTTTTTGCTATAATAAATATCCCCAAAAAATATATAAAAAAAACATTTTTTTTCCTCAGTTTAGGCCGATACATATTCTTCTACATATTTTTGGTAACAAAAATCGCAATTAGCGATTATTGATTTTTTTTGCGCAAAAGTTATAGCGTTTACAAAATAGGGGATAGTTTTATAGCATTTTTATAAATTTTTTTTTTTTTTTACTAGTAATGGCGGCGATCAGCGATTTTTATTGTGACTGCGACATTATGGCGGACACATCGGACATTTTTGACACATTTTTGGGACCATTGTCATTTATACAGAAATCAGTGCTATTTAAATAGCACTGATTCCTATGTAAATGACAGTGGCAGTGAAGGAGTTAACCACTAGGGGGCGGGGAGGAGTTAGTGTGACGTGTTGTGTTTTTTTTACAGTAGGGGGGCTTGGCTGTACGCATGGGCGTCCGCAGAACTTTTTTCAGGGGGGGGCATAATTTTAAGGTCACCCATGCTCTGACCTTTTTCGACAATGTCATTATCACGGTCAGAGACTGCAGACATAGTACAAGAGACTGTCAGTGACTGCATACATGGCTCAAGAGACTGTAAGAGACTGTGGACATGGCACAACAGATGACCAGAGACTGTATACATGGCCCAAGAGACTGTCAAAAACTGCATACATGGCTCAAGAGACTATAAGAGACTGCATACATGTGGAGGGTGTCAGAGAGAGACAGGGGGTGACAGAGAGAGTGAGGGGGTGACAGAAAGGCATAGGGGGTGACAGAAAGAGACAGGGGGTGACAGAGAGAGACAGAGGGGGTGACAGAGAGAGAGAGGAGTGTGACAGAGAGAGACAGAGGGATGGGGTGACAGAGAGAGGGGGGGGGAAAAGACAGAAGGGTGACAGAGAGAGAGGGGGTGACAGAGAGGTGTGATGGGGGTCAGAGAGAGGGACCCCCTAGCCCTGTCTGCAGTCCCTCAAGTGCCCCTATGTCCCAGTGGTGTGTGTAATGCTCAGTACGGTACTTTGCATGCCAGTAGGATGTCCAAGATGGCCAGCAGCTGGCAAGACCCGTTTTCATTCTGGGTGAGGACAGGGCCAGCCGCCAGTGCTAGGATAAAGACCGAGTGGGGAACAAACTTCTGATCCGATCCCTGATTCCAGGGGGGGGCACTTGCGGACGCCCATGGCTGTACGTCTGACCTCATTGATCGGCTTTCCCGATGACAGGGAACAGCCGATCAATGACAGGCAGAGTAGGAAGCGCGGGGAGAGGTTTGTTTACACAGACCTCTCCCCGTTCTTCAGCTCTGTGACCCGATCGCGGGACACCAGCGGCGATCGGGTCCGCTGGTCCCACGGCCGTGGTCACAGAGCTCCCGACCGCACGCGCGACCCCACGGCTAGGCAATTAAAGGGGACGTATATATACATCCTTTTGCCTAGCCGTGCCATTCTGTAGACGTATATCTACAGTAGGCGGTCGGGAAGCGTTTAATGCATATTGTATGGGGGGGGGGGGGGAGAGAGAGGACTATATGTATGCATATTGTATGGGAGGAAGTGAGGACTGTATGCATGCATATTGTATAGGGGGGGGGGGTGAGGACTGTATCCTCCCCCCAAAACTTGTGTTGTACTCCCCTCATCTTGTGAAGCTTCCCCTCCCTCTTTACCTTGTGCCCCCCTTGTGCATCCCCCCACCTTGTGGAGCTTACCCATAGTTGGTACAAGTTGATGTTTTCCAGGAGCATCGGTCTCCAATTCACCCAGTCCTGCATGAAGTGACTTCATGCAGATTGTGCTCTCCTCCCCCGTCAGGTGTGCCCTCACCTTAAGGGCTTAAATTTTAAGCCTGAAATACTTTATAACAGCCGGGGGTCTTGATTCTTTCTTTTACTCCTGTACTTGCTGCTGTGGATACCTCTCACTGTTAGTCTCCTGCTCACACTGGCTGCTCTCCTCTCTCCAAGATGTCTCCACCAAGCCTCCTCACATATCCCATAGGGAGAGTAATAAAGGCACACAATAGTGTAATACCGCCTACAATAATGTTTAATATTCTTAAAAACATGTAATACATTAAACTCATATTTAATAGGATAAAAAAAAAACGCTCTTTAAAGTGCTGGCAGTGCTGTAGTGATGAGGGGGATAGGATCACCTGTTCCCGGATCTGCAGCCCCGGTAGTGCAATGTTCGGATTCTCCTACACCTCCTCCCCTGGCTACCTCCTGCTTTCTGTGCGTCAGTCAGTCAAAATCCGACCGGTTTTGTCACTATCTTTGTGACTTCCTCTGGGGTTGAATATGTGCTGGGGGGAGAGGGCTAGTGCTGGAAGGGGGGGGGGTTGCACATGTGCTGGGGGGGGAGAGGGCTAGTCTTGGAAGGGGGGTTGAATATGTGCTGGGGGGGAGAGGGCTAGTGCTGGAAGGGGGGGGGGGGTTGCACATGTGCTGGGGGGGAGAGGGCTAGTCTTGGAAGGGGGGTTGCACATGTGCTGGGGGGGAGGGCTAGTGCTGGAAGGGGGGGGGTTTGCACATGTGCTGGGTGGGAGAGGGCTAGTCTTGGAAGGGGGGTTGCACATGTGCTGGGGGGGAGGGCTAGTGCTGGAAGGGGGGGTGGATATGTGCTGAGGGGGAGAGGGCTAGTGCTGGAAGGGGGGATTGGATGTGTACTGGGGGGAGAGGGCTAGTGCTGGAAGGGGGGGTTGAATATGTGCTGGGGGAGAGGGCTAGTGCTGGAAGGGGGGTGGATATGTGCTGGGGGGGGGGGCTTGTGCTGGAAGGGGGGTGGATATGTGCTGGGGGGGGGGGCTTGTGCTGGAAGGGGGGGTTCATGGTGACCTTGTATACATGGAGGTCTGCTTCCAGTATCAGCTAGACCCTGTACCGTGAGCCTCCTGGCCAAATCCTCAGCAGACTTTGCTCCAAAACTGTTCCTGCAGCTTTAGTAGTCTAACTCTCCCCGAGCTGAAACCGTGCAGACTCGTCTGGATTACCTTGGTGGGGGAGATAACCCCTCCAGGCTGGGTCACTCTCCAACAGACAAAGGACCCTACTGTTTCAGGTCCCAGACCATTTATACTCTTCAGTCTCCTGCTGATAACTCTCCCAACCAGGAATTGGCTGAGGTTGTACGAATAATCAGCCCAGGGTCTGCCCCTTCCAGCCCACTGAACATAGAACCTACTGGAATACAGGTGAAAGTAGGTGAGGCTGCAGCTGCAGAACCCAGAACATCCTGTAACAATCAAATCCAGCTCCACCGATTACAGTGAAACCCAAAAATAACCAAATATGCCTGCACCCATTAACACCTAACTAGGAAGGAGCTGGGACCAATCCTATTTAAGTTGTTCATAACTGACCTGGAGGATGGGGTAAACAGTTCTCTGTATTTGCGGACAATACTAAGCTAAGAAGGGCAATAACTTCTCCGCACATCTGAAAAAATTAATGGGGTGGGCAACTACATGGCAAATGAGGTTCAATGTAGAAACATTTAAAATAATGCATTTGGGTGGCAAAAATATGAATGCAATCTATACACTGGGGGGGGGGGGGGGGAGAACCACTGGGGGAATCTAGGATGGAAAAGGACCTGGGGGCTCCTAGTAGACGATAGGCTCAGCAATGGCATGCAATGCCAAGCTGCTGCTAACAAAGCAAACAGAATATTGGCATGTATTAAAAAGGGGATTAACTCCAGAGATAAAACAACAATTCTCCCGCTCTACAAGACTCTGGTCCAGCCGCACCTGGAGTATGCTGTCCAGTTCTGGGCACACGTCCTCAGGAAGGATGTACTGGAAAGGGAGCGAGTACAAAGAAGGGCAACAAAGCTAATAAAGGGTCTGGAGGATATTAGTTATGAGCAAAGGTTGCGAGCACTGAACTTATTCTCTCTGGAGAAGAGACGCTTGCGAGGGGATATGATTTCAATATACAAATACCGTACTGGTGACCCCACAATAGGAATAAAACTTTTTAGCAGAAGGGAGTTTAACAAGACTCGTGGCCACTCATTAAAATTAGAAGACAAGAGGTTTAACCTTAAACTACGTAGAGGGTTCTTTACTGTAAGAGCGGCAAGGATGTGGAATTCCCTTCCACAGGCGGTGGTCTTAGCGGGGGGCATCGATAGTTTCAAGAACCTATTAGATAAGCACCTGAACGACTGCAACATACAGGGATATACAATGTAATACTGACATATAATCACACACATAGGTTGGACTTCATGGACTTGTGTCTTTTTTTCAACCTCACCTACAATGTAACTATGTAACATACTATATTTAACCTTTTTTTAAGCAGGTTTGGACCAGGGTACCCGTACGTTGCAGGATTTAGGTGGTTATATTGGGATGATGCCTTCTGCTGCTTTTTCAGACTCTCCCGTCCCACCAGGAGACCCGATCGACCAGCCGGCTGATCGGAGAACGGAACAAAGCCTGGATTTGCTATGATTGGCTCTCGGCTATGGTAACCGGCAAGATTAGTGAAATTGTTCTTAAATCCAAAGGCATATTCACTCATCCCTAATGCCCTACAGATATACAGTTTCATAGTTAGTAAGGTTGAATAAAGACACCAGTCCATCCAGTTCAACCTGAGTGAGTGTCTACAATTGTCCCTATCCCTGTACATTGCACACTCACATCGGTCCCTACCCTCAAGGAGCCCACAATCCAAGGTCCCCATTCATATACTAGGGCCAATTTTTTTGGACAGAAGCCAATTAACCTACCTGCATGTCTTTGGATTTTGGGAGGAAACTGGAGTACCCGGAGGAAACCCATGCAGGCACAGGGAGAACATGCAAACTCCAGGCAGGTAGTGTCGTGGTTGGGATTTGAACCAGTGACCCTTCTTACTGCTAGGTGAGAGTGCTAACCACTAAACCACGGTGCCGCCGCACTGTGCCACCATTGTGCTGCCGTACTGTATAGTAAATAAAATAATGGTCTTACATAAAATTAATTGTAAGAACTGTGAAAAAAAACAACAGCTCTTAAGCAATGTGTGAATATACCTATAGAATAGCTAATTATCTTGCAAAATCGCGTCAAAGCCTTGTCTTCTTCTGTGGTGACAAGTTCCCGAGTTCCCATATCTCCACATCTACGACCCTTACACGCTCCGTTATCAAGATGGACTCGCCCAAGCTATAGTTTGCAGAAATGTTACAATTCAGCTCACCAATTAACTTTCCTGAACTTTGCCTGTCCTAATGATAAATGGAATTGTGAGAAATTTGCAGAGTTACCGTATATCACAGCAATTTCTTGGCAAATCCCGAGAAGATGTTACTTAGATATCATATTTCAAAAAGAGCAGAGGAGGAAAAAAAAAAAGTAACATTGCCTGCTCCCCGGAGCGTGATGCAAAATCTGTTGGAGCGTTTCAATAATTTTACACCACGATTTCACCCTCTCCATCTGGTGTAGCACCGTTCTAATGATCTCACACCTCATCATTGCGCTGATTGCTGAAGGGTGTAAATGTGTTGGGTTACGCCGGTGGGATCACAGAGATATCATCACAGTCCAGATATAGCTAATATTGCTGCACGGACACGTAACCTTACTGGATAAAAATAAATATGTTACTTATACTTATAGCATTAATTGGTAGTCTACGTAAAGACAAAACAATTTTCAGTTTTGGAGGTAAATAGCTTATACACATGGGTGGCCAGCAAAAGCAGGTAGTTGGGTAGGATAGTATGACCATACAGGTTATGGTGGGAAAGCTCTTAGGACTTGCTCTCACATGCGGCAGCCCTTGCCCCCACTCTGAAAAGTGGTCCACCACCAATCTCTACTAGCTATTAATGGCCACTCATATGAATGAGCCCTAAAAGAACCAAAACACCAACCAAATCAGTAGTAGCGCTATAGTGATAAGGGCTACTTCTCATGTTCAGCAGCCATTGCCAGCCCACTGAAAGTGATCGGCGTGGACCACATTTCAGAAGGGAGAGCAAGGGTTGACGAACACCATTGCACCATAACCTGTATAGTTAAACTGTCTCATTTGGTTTGAAGCCCTACTGTACTGATTTGGTTGTAGAGTTTTTTGGTTCGAGAGTTTTTTGGTTCCTTTAAGGCTCAGTCACAGGTGGCCTTTAAAAGCAGGTAGCTAGGCAGGACAGTATAACCCTACAGGTTATGGTGAGAATGCATTTAGGGTTCGTTCTTATGTGTGGCAGTCTTTGCCCCCTCTTCTGAAAAGCAGTCCACCACCGATCACTTTTCAGGGGACTGGCAATGAGCCCTTCTCACCATAACCTGTATTGGGTCTGAAGCCCTACTCCACCGACTTGGTTGGATAGTTTTTATGATTTTGTTAGGGCTCATTCACATGGGTGGCCAGAAAAAGCAGGTAGGTTGGTAGGACAGTGTAACCACATAGGTTATGGTGGGAAGGGACTTAGGGTTCATTCTTATAGGCAGCAGCCCTTGCCCCCACTCTGAAAAGTGGTCCACCACCAATTGCTTTTCAGAGGGCCGGCAAGGGCTGAAGAACGTGAAAATGAGCCCTTCTCACCGTAACCTGTATGGTAAAACTGTCTCATTGGGTCTGAAGCCCTACTCCACTGATTTGGGTGGAAAGGTTTTGGTTCCTTTAGGGCTCATTCACATGGGTGGCCATTAAAAGCAGGTAGTTAGGTAGGACAGCATATCAATAGAGGCTACGGTGAGAAAAGCACTTAGGGATTATTTTCATCTGAAGCAGCCCTTGCCCTGTCTTCTGAAAAGAGGTCCACTGCCAATCACTTTTAAGGGGGCTAGCAAAGGCTGCTGAACATGGGAACACGCCATTCTCACCATAACCTGTTTGGATATACTGTCTCATTGGGTTTGAAGCCATACTCCACTGACTTGGTTGGAGAGTTTTTATGATTTTGTTAGGGCATATTTACATGGGTGGCCAGGAAAAGCAGGTAGTTAGGTAGGACAGTGTAACCATACAGGTTATGGTGAGAAGGGACTTGGGGGTTGTTCTCACATGCAGCAGACCTTTCCCCATTCTGAAAAGTGGTCCACCATCAATGGCATGGGCTGCCAAACATGAGAACGAGCCCTAAGTCACTTCTTACCATGACCTGGTTATACTACCCTACCTAACTATATAACAATATTGTTACTTTCCTGATATCTATTTACTATATTTATCGGCGTATAACACGCACCCCAAGTTTCGGAGGGACTTTTAAGGAAAAAAACTTTTAGGAGGGAAGTTTAAGGAAAAAAAATTACATTTAAATGCCCATCAATGCAGCCTTGTCAGTTCCACCTGCAGCCTTGTCAGTTCCACCTGCAGCCTTGTCAGTTCCACCTGCAGCCATGTCAGTTCCACCTGCAGCCTTGTCAGATCCACCTGCAGCCTTGTCAGTTTTACCTGCAGCCATGTCAGTTCCACCTGCAGCCTTGTCAGATCCACCTGCAGCCTTGTCAGTTCCACCTGCAGCCTTGTCAGTTCCACCTGCAGCCTTGTCAGATCCACCTGCAGCCTTGTCAGTTCCACCTGCAGCCTTGTCAGTTTTACCTGCAGCCTTGTCAGATCCACCTGCAGCCTTGTCAGTTCCACCTGCAGCCATGTCAGTTTTACCTGCAGCCTTGTCAGTTCCACCTGCAGCCTTGCCCCATTTCCACCTGCAAAATTTAAAAATGGCGCAGCCGAGATACAGAGCTGGATGTCCTGTGTATCTCGACGGCGCTCGATAGTTCTCGTCGGCTTTCGGCCGCTCTCGGCCATTCTCGGCGGCTCAAGCAGGACTGCGAGAGCCGTCTAGAATGCCCGAAAGCATCCGAAAGCCTCCAAGAATGGCCGAAAGCAGCCGAAAGCCTCAGAGAACGCCCGAAAGCCTCCGAGAGCGGCCTAAAGCCTCCGAGAGCGTCCGAAAGCCGCAAGAATGTCCGAGAGGCTCAGAATCGGCGGAGGATCGGCATATAACACACACCCACGATTTTCCCCTGATTTTTAGGGGAAAAGGGTGCGTGTTATACGCCGATAAATACGGTATCTATTTTGGTCCCTATTTTTCTCTACAGAAGGCTTGATAGATTTTTTTGGATTGCAACAAAGCAAGCCGTTTTTTGTTGGAAAACCATGGCGTGTGGTTGACAAAACCTTCATATTAGCATCATGACATCTCTGTGGGTAATCCATATATGACAATAGCCAGACGCTTCAAATTAGGAGATAAAAGTGTCACTTAAGCCTATTTACAATAACCCCGTGAGCGGCGATACAAATACTCAGCTATTACAATTTGAAGCTAAATGGATGTAGAGGTTAAGAGTTACAGATCCCTTCAGAGGAAGACCAAATACTGGAATTTGAAGTGTTTTTTCCTATACATCAAAACAGATGTTTAAAATGGGATTATGCGTCAAATGTACATTGAAAATTTAAATGGATACATCTAGATGTACTTAGCCTTTGCTAGAGATGTAGACAACTAAATGGTATAACACCATTAGCTAGCTTGCAGAACATTTTCCATCAGTGCACATTTTACATTATTATTATTATAATGTTTGGCTTAAGGCTGGGTTCACACTGTTGTGGCGCATTGACACATATTTTGCCGCTTATGTTGTGTTAGGACAGCTTATTCTTTTAAATGGGCTGCCTAATGCACCAAAATGGACCAAAAAAGGTGCGTATACCTTTTTATGTAATGCAGCAAAACACAAAGCATGTTAGTACATTATCATACATTGTGTTGTGCTGCACCACATGCTCATTCGGAAGCGGTGTGTGCTTGCTATTAAGAATGAATGGGACCATAATGCTACAAAGAGCAAAATTCATAACAACAATGAGAACCCAGCCTAAAGGACAATTTTATATTTAGAAAAGTTGTCCTTCATTGCATCACCCCGAGCGCAGGCAGTGTGCTTTTATATGTAGCACCCTCCTAGCATAGGTGCTAGGCAAACTTAGCTATGGCTCCTTTGTCATCAAGGGAGCAGTGATTGATTAGTCTGGCCTGTTCAGGGTCTAAAACGTTGGGAGTTTCACTGCTTCCCTCTGCTTCTGGAAGAAGCTTCCAAAGTTTAGGTCGGGAGATTCGTGTGCTATTTTTGGGGCCACCATTAAAAATAGCCTGTTTCCTTGCTCTGTATGAACAAAGCCCAAGTTGGCCTCAAAGTGTCTATAAAGCCATACTATTTTTTTCTCAAATTGTTGGAGGGTATGTGTGCTACTTTTGGGGACACCATTAAATTTAGCCTGCTGCCTTGCTCTGCATGGACAGAGCACAAGTTCATCTCAGTGTATCTAGCAAGTTAAACCATTTTGTTTTGTTTTAAAGTGGTAAATTATTAGAACCCCTGTCTGGTTTTTAATTGCTATTAACTCAATTCCTGTCCCACTGACAGCCAGAAAAAAACAGGGCTTGCCTGTGGATGCCCACTCCTTTAGTCTGACATCCATCCATCAAGACATTTTAATATTTGAATAACTTCTCCCAAGAGTCAGCCCACTGCTTGCATCAGGCCTGAGATGGTTTTAGAAAGTAATGCAAAATGCCCGGCTGGCTCCTCCCACCTGCTGGTGGCACTACGGTTCTCTGGCAGAGGGTTGTAATTCCAGTGTCCACTAGCGGGTGTCTCCCAGCAGACCCCAGTAATCATTTTCCACCTGATGCTGGCTGCTGGGAGGGTATTTAGATCACTGTCAGGACCTAGAGGACACCCGCTGGTGGACACTGGAATTACAACCCTCTGCCAGGGGACCACAGTGCCACCAGCAGGTGATCCCGGGCCAAACAGTATTAAATGAAAATGGAAAGGTTTCATTTAAACACATCATTAGCATTTTGAGTGGTGAGGAAGGAACCAGGGAAGGCAAAATATAAACAGATTAAATTTCATCCTTACGGTAGACTCACATTAATTACAGTGTATTCCTGCATGTTACCTGCTTGCTTCATCATATCACTAAATAATGTCCTGTAGTTTTCTTTATGTAGATGACCTTCCCCGCGCTCCGTTTTCTTGCCCATTCAATCATTTATAAAACCAAGTCGTTACTGTCTAATTATATCATTAACATTTTATGACACGAGATTTCCTAAACTTTGCATGCATCTGGAGTATGAGACTATTAATTTCAGCATTACGGCTTGGAGATCTGAGCACTGCGGAATGCCAAAACAAAAATCCTCACGAGCCGAGTTTAAAGGCTAAATAATCAGGGTAATTATGGTTCGGTATGTAGGATGGATGCGAGCGATTATTTATAAATGGGTCAGTGTCCTCTGTAATGTGACAATCTTTTTTACAATGAGAAGTGCTGGCTTTTGCAGATGGCAGTTTTGTTTTGGAAGGTTAGAAAAGTAGAGGAACCAACACTGGTAAGAGAAAATATTGAAAATGAATCCAGGACATTATCAGATTGCTCTTGGGAATTTTTTTTAGAGTTAAAGTCCAATCAGGTTTTAAGTAAGAGGCCAGCCATACATGGTGCAAATTTCTTTCCTGCAACCATGGCAACACTGACATCCCTCCTGCCGAGCCATTGTCTTCTCATGGTGGGCGGAGGAAGCCGCCCCCGTCTGGAGAAGACAGTGATTAATGCTAGCGGCTATAGCAGCCGCTAGCGATAATCACAAGAGAATCCGGCAGGCTAGTTGTACCCAAGTTGATCAATCGATCAAATTAGTACATTCAGCCTACCCATTTTGAATCTCGGCCGGTTCCTGCTGAACCGCGATTTGGACTGTGTATGGCCGGCCTACATCAACTAAATACATCCCAGGTACACAATACAAAAGGTGTTCAACGTCTTATAGTCAACTTCTATAGAAGACAGCCACAGAGTAGAACAAATTGTACCCTACTTTCTGTATGGAAGCACTGGTCTCTCTGCAAAGGTTCAATGCACTTTCTGCAGCCGCAGGCTCTCCTGACACCGGGGGTCTGCGCCACGGATGCCCACACTGCACCACCAGGGAAGCTCCCAGCATGTGGATGGCCAGGTATGTACCCCATGGCCATCCACATATAAAAAAATATGCCCAATACACAAATGGGCACTGACTGGCAACATTATGGATCAGTACAGACAAGTGATGCCCAGCAATGCCACCCATCAGTGTCATCAGTGCCATACATCAGTGTCCATCAGTGCCACCTCTCAGTGCCCATCCATGACCATCAGTGCCCACCTATCAGTGACCATCAGTGCCACCTATCAGTGCCAACCATAAGTACCCATCAGCGCCACCCATAAGTACCCATCAGTGCCACCTATGAGTGCCCATCAGTCCGGCATACCAGTGCCACCTATCAGTGCCCATCAGTGCCGCCTATCAGTGCTGCCTATCAGTGCCCATCAGTGCCACCTCATCAGTGCCACCTCATTGGTGCTACCTCATCAGTGCCCATCAGTGCCGCCTTATCAGCGCCCGTCAGTGCAGCCATATCAGTGCCCATCATTGAAGAAGAAAACGTACTTATTTACAAAAAAAATTAACAGAAACAAAGAAAAACTTATTTTTTTCTAAATTTTCTGTCTTTTTTTATTTGTTGAGCAAAAAATAAAATTTGCAGAGGTGATCAAATACCACCAAAAGAAAGCTCTATTTGTGGGAACAAAATGATAAAAAATTTGTTAGGGTACAGTGTAGCATGACCACGCAATTGTCATTCAAATTGCGACAGCGCTGAAAGCTGAAAATTGGCCTGGGCAGGAAGGTGTCTAAGTGCCCCCCGGTATTGAAGGGGTTAAGGAAGAAAGAACAGACATACAGATATACAAATAGATCAGGAATGAAGGGAGGATTTTTTATTAGAGTAGAGAATATTTAAAGCTATCAAGTTAAAGTGATTTTCCCCAATGACATTATGAATTTCATGACACATATGTACCAATATAAATGAATTCCCCTTCCTTCTGCATTATAGATTCTGTCTGGGTAGGACTCCCTCACATGTTGAATTACATTTGTCTTTGCTATATTTATATCATCAAATATTTAGCCCTTTCCTGTATCTTTCCCCCTGTTCAGACACACTAATATAAATTAAACACTGGATTGAATATAAAAGGTTATAAATGGATATGTAATATAAACACTATAATTAATTCATAGGTAAATGTGTGAATGTCACCAGTACATGGGTAGAGTTCTATATAAATGCTTGTCACTGATATTGTCTGTACACCCGTAATATGAGGATCACTTACAACCAATGAGTGCTGAACAAATCCTCAACAATAGACTGAGAATATAAAGTGAGTTATATTAGATTTTGTCAGCCAGTTCAGCTGATTTACTTAAAATGGGGGGAAAAACTCCTTGTATGACCTTTGAATGTGACTACGCTTAGATTAATCAGATTTTTTTATAACTACAAGATTTTTTTTTTTTACTGAATAGATTTATTTAATTTAAAGTGGATGTCATATGACATTATGATGTCATAATGTAGAGAATACAATTTTCTTTCATTTGAGCCCAGTCTTGCCACACAGATTTACTCCAGCCCTGAGAAATCCTCTTTTATTGTTCAGTTAGAAATATCTTGACAAAATGCTGAAAACTTTGTCAAAAACGCCCCCTTGCTGTGACTGACAGGTGATTTACATATCTCATGCACTAGCCTGAGACAGGCACATCCTGTGTAATTATAAAAAGTGAGAAATTCACCCCTCCCCCACATAACATTCCTTTCCATCACCCAGGATTTGTTATCTGTGATCGGGTGACCTCAGACACACACACTGCACTATAACAATCATCAGATCACTGGATGTTCTACTCTGCCCAGCTCTGACTACATACATCTCCCCTATATTCTTCTTGCTGTTCACTCGAGAATAAATTTGCCACACAGATTTTTGGGTGGAACTCCACTTTAAGAACGGAGGCTGTGTGACGCAACGCTGGTCGCCGGAAAATCACTTAGAACCCCCAAGAGACCCTAGAGAATTAAATGACGGTCATTGCATTATTTTATGTCACGCTGCATTTGTGCAGCAATTTTTCAAACACGATTTTTTTGGGGAAAAAAAAAAAAACACTTCCACGAATAAAAAAAATAAAAAAGAAAAAAAACAAGAAAGTTAGCCCAATTTCTTTGTATAATGTAAAAGATGATGTTACACCGAGTAAATAAATACCTAACATGTCATGCTTCAAAATTGCGCACACTCGTGGAATGGCGCCAAACTTCAGAACCTAAAAATCGACGATTTAATTTTAGTGTTATGCACCGTACACGCGGTCGGAAAATCTGACCACAAAATCCATGGGATTTTTTCCGACGGATTTTGTCCGACACTGGTGTTGCATACACACGGTCGGACAAAGTTGTCGGAAAATCCGATCATTCTGAACGTGGTGACATTTGTTGCATACGACGGAACTACGTAGAGGCTAGTAGCCAATAGCTTTGGTCTTGTAATGTGATCTGAGCATGCGTGGCACTTTGTCCGTCGGAATTCGATACACACGATCAGAAAAAGTCCGATAGGACTTTGTTGTCGGAAAATTTGAGAGCAGGAGATAAAAGTTTGTCCGTCGGACAATCCGATGGAAAATGTCCGATGGTGCCTACACACGGTCGGAATTTCCGACAACATTGTCCGATAGGACAGAATCCATCGGAAAATCAGACCGTGTGTATGGGGCATTAGAATTATTGTTGTTGCTCTAACATTTGCTGCGGTACCTCACATGTGTGGTTGGAACGCCGTTTACATATGCCTATGCGACCTACCGATGTATTCGCTTCTGCATGTGAGCATGCAGAGACGGGGCACTTAAAAAAAAAAACATATATTGTTTATTTTATTTAAATTTTTTTATTTTTACACTTTTCCTTTAAGTGTTGTTTTTTTTTTTTTTTATCGCTTTTATTCCTATTACAGGGAATGTAAATATCCCTTGGAATATAAAAAGGGCATGACAGGTCCTCTTTATAGAGAGATGTGGGGTCTATAAGTCCCCAGATCTGTACTCTAGGCTGAAAAGCCTGAGATCCAAAAAAAAAAGCCATCTTGGGCTTTTCAGCTAAAAAACGGCAGTGTTTGCATGTGCTGGTGCTGGAAGTGACATCATGACGTCGCTCCCGGCATCCAAAGGTCATAGAGATTGCTGGGGACCATCTGGTCCTCGGTTAGCTCTATGGCAAACGGCCGCCGACCTCCGAAGGTCATAGAGATTGCTGGGGACCATCTGGTCCTCGGTTAGCTCTTTGGTAAACGGCCGCCGACCTCCAAAGGTCATAGAGATTGCTGGGGACCATCTGGTCCTCGGTTAGCTCTATGGCAAACGACCGCTGACCTCTGAAGGTCATAGAGATTGCTGGGGCCATCTGGTCCTCGGTAAGCTCTATGGTAAATGGCCGCTGGCCGATCCATTCTTCGGCCTGCAGGGAGGCAGGAGGGGGGGGGGGGGGCGTCCCTTCCCGCCACCTGGAAAAGTGATCAAGCGGCTAAACAGCCACTATGATTGTTTTTATATTGCAGGGAATCACCGGCAGAAAACAATATCAGCTGCAGTTGCGGGCACCATTCAGATTTAACCACTTAAAGTCCAGGACATCATATGAGGTCCACCTTGGCAGGGAACATTAGATATTGGAAATCCAAGGAACCCAAACCCCAAGCTTTTATTTTTATTGAATTTCTTTTTTCTTTTTTACATTTTTCTTGACTAACTTGACAAAAATCTATGAACCACAAATTTTTTTTTTGCATATTTTAAAAGTTTTCTATAAAGTTTGCTTTACTTTACTTTTTTTCACTGGGTGCTTTCTAGGTGCACGTTGTGATGTCATTGACTTGGCTTTGTTTATTAACAAAGTCATGTGATCATCATGTCAGCGCTGAAAAGGAGATCACTTGGCTATGAAAAAATATATAAAAGAAAACGAAAGCAAGTTTTATCTTAGGTAAAATTTGAAGTTAAATCAATATTAAGGAAATTACCCCACCTACTCTTGCTAATAAACAGATATTGTTCTGGAGGATCCGTGAAAACCCAGTCTGAAATCTGTAAATGCCGAACATTCTGTAGCTGTGAACCCATTAAAGTCTATGGGACCCAAATCTTGTAAAAAAAATTCTGGTCTTTTTTTTGGCTAGATTTGGTCAATGATATCACCCAAGATCCCCAGCATGTATGTGACTTCATTTCACTTGTTATAAGCCCTTTGCCACCTTTATACTGCAGAGCTCTGACTGGGAGAGGGAGAAGAGGGGAGCCAATTAGCCCATGTGATAACCAGTGTTAATTTTGACATCAAATTTCGATTTAGTTTCTAATTAATCTTTTGACTAAAATGCCATTTTAGTTTTAGTCGTATTTTAGTAGGGATGAACCGATACCCTTTTTTTTACAAGTACGAGTACCGATACTTTTTTTTTTTGACTCATGGATACCAATTACCGATACCTACCACAACTGTTTTGTTTTCACTTCAGCTGTCAGCAATGGTACAAAGCATTGAAAAGTTATTTACAAATTAAATTATTATTATTTTTTTTTTATTTTGCGCTTTTTCAATGTGAAATGTGTAAATATATGTTAATATATATATATGTAAAAATATTCACTAACAAAGCAAACTAAAAAAAGTTTTAATTGTTTCTCGTTTTTAAAATAGACGTGAACAAAAAAAAAAAGCAGAAACATAATAATTAAATGGAGGAAAATAGGGAGTTAACCACTTAAGCCCCGGACCAATTGTCAGCCAAAGGACCAGGCCCCTTTTTGCGATTCGGCACTGCGTCGCTTTAACTGACAATTGCGCGGTCGTGCAACGTGGCTCCAAAACAAAATTGGCGTCCTTTTTTCCCACAAATAGAGCTTTCTTTTGGTGGTATTTGATCGCCCCTGCGGTTTTTATTTTTTGCGCTATAAACAAAAATAGAGCGACAATTTTGAAAAAAATGCAACATTTTTTGCTTTTTGCTATAAGAAATATCCCCAAAAAATATATAAAAAAAACATTTTTTTTCTCAGTTTAGGCCGATACGTATTCTTCTACATATTTTTGGTAAAAAAAATCGCAATTAGCGATTATTAATTGGTTTGCGCAAAAGTTATAGCGTTTACAAAATAGGGGATAGTTTTATAGCATTTTTGTTAATATTTTTTTTTTACTAATAATGGCGGCGATCAGCAATTTTTTTTGAGACTGCGACATTATGGCGGACACATCGGACATTTTTGACACATTTTTGGGACCATTGTCATTTATACAGCAATCAATGCTATTTAAATGCATTAATTCCTGTATAAATGACAGTTGTAGTGAAAGAGTTAACCACTAGGGGGAGGGGAGGGTTTATGGGCTGTGACGTGTGTGTGTTTTTTTTACATTAGGGGGCGGGGCTGACGTCTGACGTCATTGATCGGCTTTCCCGATGACCGGGAACAGCCAATCAATGACAGGCAGAGTAGGAAGCGCAGGGAGAGGCTCCCTGTTCTTCAGCTCCGTAACCCGATCGCGGGACACCAGCGGCGATCGGGTCCGCTGGTCCCGCGGCCGGGGTCACGGAGCTCCCGACCGGGTCGCGAGCGCGCCGCTGGTGCGCGGGCGCGCGACCCACGGGCAGGCAATTAAAGGGGACGTACAGGTACGTGCTTTTGCCTGCCCGTGCCATTCTGTAGACGTATATCTACATGAGGCGGTCGGGAAGCGGTTAATTAAGAATGATTAGTGTAAATTAAGGGTTATTAAGGGGTTAAACAGAGGAACATTTGTTCATCCCTTTGATCTGCAGATGAAGAAACAGAAAGATACAAAAAGAAGCAATGTTTCTTTTTATTTTAGCGTTTCAGCTGCTGAACAATGTTGTTAACAAACATTGCCGGCTACTTTTTTTTTTTTTTTTGACAGCTCCAATTACCGGACTTCTTTAACACTGGGGAGACCCACCGACAGCTCAAAGAACCGAGCCTGAAAGTATCGGTTTCAGGTATCGGTACATTTGCATGAATACCGATACTTGTGCAAATACTCGGTATCGGCACAGATACCGATACTAGTACTAGCACAGATACTGCATCCCTATAATTTAGTCACCTGAGTTGTTTCAGTTTTAGTCATATTTTAGTCGACTAAAATCTCTAGTACATTTTGGTCGACTAAAAGCTAATAAGTTTGGTTAATTTTGAATGCATTATTTCTTCAGAACTGCCAAACATTATCTACTCCGGGAGTAAAAAAATCGAATAACATGTTTAATATTTATGGTATTAAGGTTTGAACATGCACTACAGACATAGATTTAGCCATTGTGATATAAATTCAATTTGGTTTTAGTCATAGACTTTTGACTAAAATGCCATTTTAGTTTTAGTCGTATTTTAGTCATCTGAATTGTTTTATGCCGCGTACACACGGTTAGACTTTCTGGTAGAAAAAGTCAGACAGAATATTTTCATCGGATATTCCGATCGTGTGTGGGCCTCATCGGCCTTTTTTTTTTTTTTCGGAAATTCTGACGGACCTAGAAATAGAACATGTTCTAAATATTTTCGACGGAATCAATTCCTATCGGGAAAACTGTATGCTTTTCAGACGGACCAAAAACTACGCATTCTCGGAAGCAAGTACGAGACGGCAGCTATTGGCTAGACATGTGCACAATAGAAAAATTAATTTAGTTTCGTTTTGTTTCTGTTTGTTTCCGTTGATTCGTAACGATTCGTAAATTCGTAAGTCGTCGGTGTTCGTATTCGGACTCGTTCGTATTTTCGTAGAGTTATTTTTTTCGTTGATTCATTTTTCCGTTAGTCGTATTTTCATTGTATTTTGTATTCGGACGCATTCGTATTTTCGTAGATTTAGTTACATTCGTACTTTCGTAAGATTGATTTATTCGTACTTTCGTAACATTGTTTTCGTAGATTCGTAATCGGAGCATAATTCATAATTTTATGTAATGTGTATGCTATTATTACATTGTAAGAGACACGGAAAATTACGAATCAACAAAAAAAAAAAAATTACGAATGTACGAATTTTCTCGTTCAATCCATTCGAAGCACGTTAAGCAGCGCCATTGTAAGAGACACGGAAAATTACGAATCAACAAACAAAAAGAAAGTTACGAATGTACGAATTTTTTCGTTCATTTTGATTTTCGTTGTTTCTGTTTTCGTTTTTCGGATTTTCATTCTTTCGTAGTTTCGTTGTTTCTAATTTAATTATTTCGTATTTTCGTTGTTTTTATATTCGTTCGTTTCGATAGTTCGTTATTCGTTAGAATTTTTTGCGAATCATTCGTTCATTCGTACGATAACGAATGAACGAATATAACGAATTTGAACGGAAAACAAATTCGTAACTAAACGAATTGCATATGTCTACTATTGGCTACTGGCTATTGAACTTCCTTTTTCTAGTCCTGTCGTACGTGTTGTACATCACCGCGTTCTAGACAGTCGGACTTTGGTGTGATCGTGTGTAGGCAAGACAGTTTCAGCGAAACCCCGTCGTAAAAACCGTCAGAGTTTATTCCGACGGAAAAAACGGTCGTGTGTACGTGGCATTAGTTTTAGTCGTATTTTAGTGGACTAAAATAGTATTGATTTTGTTGACCAAAATATTTTATTCAACTAAATTAACACTGGTGAATACAAGGAAAGCTGATATAAACAGGGATCAGAGGGAGGAGCTCATCACTGCGCTGCTTCTTCATTTGTTCGGTTGCACCCTGGGGGCGGGGTCCATGACAGCCTGGGGTCCAAGGAAGTGGGCTGACTGTCATCCATGCGGGAAGACTGAGGACATCTAATGGTGGAAAGTAAGTACTGTGGGGGACAGCTGAAGGTGGAACATAAGTATTGCAGTAAAAGTTTTTTTTTTTTTATTTAATCCAATAATAAGTTATTATTTATTATTATTATACTTTGATTTAACAGATTATCGTATTATATTGAAGCCATCATTTATTTTTTATTTTTTACCAGATACAATTTATGCATTACATATTGCGTGTCTGTAAAGAGCTCGTCAATCTCTCTTGAGATTTGTTGACTCTTTCAAGGACATTCATTACAATAACCATCAAGGTGGGCCTAGATTCCGAACGGATTCCGTGCAACATGAATGCATTACTCTTTGCAGGAAACAAATGCATTTGTGTGAAACAGCCGTTCCTGATATTGGAATAGCATGTAATATGACCTTTCCTGGTACTGCTCACAGTGTGTGGCTACAATAACTCGCCTCGATGCCCCCAATCTTCCCATTACAGCCTTATTGCCTTTACACAGGCTGCAGTCCCATCATTTCTTTTGTTCTTTCATTGTATTTGTTCTGTGGAAACATTTGGAGATATATGCAAAAAATAAATAAAAAATCCATACGAAAGAAAAAAAGTCATTTCAATTGTTTAACAAAAATGTAGTAGTTTTGTACATACTTTTGTTGTACAAAAAAAAAAAAATATATATATATATATATATGTAGCGCTACCCCCAGTTAAGAGAGCCGCTGGTTTGTTTTGGGTCCCTGAGTACAGCTCCACCAACCCCCGGCAATTTGGCTCTACCCGCTCTGGCACAGTTAGTAAAGGGGTACGTTCCTATGCACATAAAACTTAGCTTATACTCTAAGTGTAATTGGTATGAACTCACAAGCAGACTGCTGAGATAAGAATAACTGGCTTTACTTTTGTCAGTAAGGAAAAAGAATAGCAACATGCATTTAAACATATATCTTACAATACTTTAGCAGGTCCCTGCAAAATGCACTTTAAACATGTACACAGGTATATGAATCTAACAATGGGGAAAACGGAGCGCCAAGTGTGGCGACCGTCTGCTATACACCCCTGAGGTGCAATAAATCTATCTGCGCCTACCTAATGGACCAGGCCTGATCCCTAGCAATAGAGCTCAGTCCTTGTACTAGTACAGTGTTCTTCACCGGCAATAAATCTGTAGAGGTGGTGCACATGTAGCTTTAAATGGTGTCATTTGTAATCCACAAAAAGTAACATTGCTGCTCTGAGGTAAATTGCGCCTAGGCAGTTCAGTAGGCATAAAACATGTGTGTCAATGCAGGATGAGCCTTCAGGCTCTCTCACCAATCCTTGGGGTACCGTCCTCCGATCCGGTCCCTCTAATGGCGGCTCTGGTCTCTTCAATGGCGGCGTCCGGTCTCCTCAGTCACAGCCCTGCACTCCGGTCATCAGCTCCGTCCGACCGACAGTAAGGGGAAGTCTCCGCTCCGCTGCTGTGGATTCTGAGGGGTGAGAGTCTCACTCCATCGGCTGCAAGGCCCAGGCTTCAGGCCTTCAGCTCCGGTCCGCACAGGTGTCTCTGCTGGCTGCAGTCTCCGCGTCACACGCTCTGTCAGCAGAGGCAGGCCAGTCCTGTCAGGCCTCAGAAGAGGAAGTGTCCCAAGAGAAAGAGGCGGTCTCCGCTCTTCCTTTTTATAGCCTCCCCCAGCAGCCTCCCGGGCGGAAGTCAGCAGCCCTGGGGCCTGGGGAATTCTGGGAGATGTAGTCTCTAACCATAAAAGGGGTAGAACCCCGCTACACACTCCCCCCACTTTGAATCTTTGGTCCCCAAAGATAGTGTTCAAACTACAAACTTTCTCGGGAACAACATTTTCACATAATTTGGACAGAGGAGCTTCCCACCAATTGGCAGGAGATGGGGAGCTGTCCTGTCTACAGGTCACTTCAGTGTGGGCGACCTGTTTAACTGTGCCAGAGAGTGAGCTGGGGTTGCCCTCCACTAAATGAACAGCGGAAGGGTCAGGGCTCTCAGCACTTCTCCTTGCTGTGGTAACAGAGTCCTCTGAACTTTCTCCCATCTTGGGGTAAGTTAGCTTCTTGGGAGGCTTCACAACTCTGCGAGCTCTCTGTTCTCTTGGAACTTCTTCAGGAACACATTCTGGCAACATCTCTGGTTCTGGAACATCTTCTTCTTGTTCTGGGTAGAGACCAGGGATATCTTCCCAGCACTCAGGCACATCACTGAATGGCACAAACTCTGTGGCTTCTGGGTTCAATGTGTTATCTTCCATACCTTCAGTAGGTGGAAGATCTATGGCGGAATTTCCTGGAGTTGAGGAAGGCCATAGCCATTCAAGTTCTCCTCTTTCTTCTTCAGGTTGGGGGTCCTGTCCACCCCTGACTTGGGATGTTTGAGACCTAGTGTTAGGCCTGGGGGTATCCAGAATGGAAACAGATTCAGGTAAGTCTCTTACTGGAGGCATTCTGACTGCTTCAGTGAGTGGGAGCAAATGATTCCTATGCCAGGTCTTCAAAGGCCCCACTCTTCCTTCTGGCTTCAACTTGTAAACAGGCAATCCTGGAAGTTTCCTACAGATGATATATGGTTCTGATCTCCATCTATCAGCAATCTTGTGTTTCCCAGGGATCCCTAGGTTTCGTAGCAGTACACGGTCCCCGGGCTGTAGGTCCTGTACTCTAACTTTCAAATGAAAGTTTCTCTTATTTCGGGCCCCCCTCTGGTCAGAGGCCGCTTGAGCTTTCTCGTAAGCTATCTTCAGACTGCGCCTCAGTCTGTCCACATATCCTTTGTGGGAGGCAGCAGAGGCATGGTCTAAAGAAATGCCGAAGGCCAAATCCACTGGCAATCTTGCTTCTCTCCCAAACATAAGTCGGTAAGGGGAGAAACCTGTCACATCACTTGTGGTGCAGTTGTAAGCATGCACCAGAGCTGAAATGTGTTGACTCCAATGTTGCTTCTTCTCTGTTTCCAAAGTCCCCAACATGTTCAATAAAGTCCTGTTGAACCTTTCAGGCTGGGCATCACCTTGAGGGTGATATGGTGTGGTCCTAGTCTTCTCTACTCCCAGAGAATCTAGTAGCTTCCTGATCAGGCGACTCTCAAAGTCCCTTCCTTGGTCTGAATGGATTCTCTGTGGCAGTCCATAGTGAACAAAGTACTTCTCCAAAAGTACCTTGGCTACTGTAGAGGCCTTCTGGTCCTTGGTTGGGAAAGCCTGAGCATAACGAGTGAAATGGTCGGTTACCACCAGAACATTTCCCAATCCGCTCAAATCGGGTTCAAGGCAGAGAAAATCAATGCATACCAGATCCATTGGGCCTTCACTCTGTAGGTGGCCCATTGGGGCAGCTTGATGGGGTAATGTCTTCCTCTGAATGCATCTTGCACAGGAATGGCAATACTCCTCCACTTCGGCCCTCATGCAGGGCCAATAAAACCGGTCTCTGACAAGTTGGAAGGTTCTCTCTGCTCCTAAGTGGCCATGCTGGTCATGTAAGGCAATCAGCACAGTCTCTCGATGCTTCTCTGGGAGAAACAACTGCCACTTGTCTTCTGGTCCATCAGAGGGGCCCCTTCGGTAGACTACCCCCTGATGCACCTGTAACTTGTCCAATTCTCTCCTCAGTAGGCGAGCTTCTTTAGAAGGGTGAAGGCGAAGTCCCTCTGGACTCTTGTCTTCCAGGGCTTCCAGGACCAATCTCCCCATGGGATCTTCCAATTGGTCACACCTCAGCTCCTTCTTGGACAACTTCGGCAGACACTCTTCTGCCAGCTGAGTTACCCCACAGTAACACTTTGGGACTCCCACTGTGGTAACTCCTATCTCTTCAGCTCTGGATCCTCCTCTGGCTTGGAGTTCAGCCCCCTGACAAAGGGCTCGCACTCCATCTGGTGCCACTTGGGTCCAGTCTTCCCAATCACTGACCATGACATGGGATCTTCGGGACAGGGCATCTGCATCCCTATTTCCAGCCCCTGGTCTGTACTTGAGACTGAAATTGAATCCAGACAACGCCGCCAACCATCTGTGTCCAGTTGCATCCAGCTTGGCGGTGGTGAATAGATAGGTCAAGGGGTTGTTATCTGTCTTTACAGTAAACTCGGCCCCATACAAATAGTCTCTCAGTTTGTCAACAACTGCCCATTTGAGGGCTAAGAACTCCAACTTGTGGGTGGGATAGTTCTTCTCGGAGGGGGTCAGGCTCCGGCTCACATAAGCCACTGGTCGTAGCTGGTCTTCATACTCCTGGTAGAGTACTCCACCTAGGCCCTCATGGCTGGCATCAACATGTAGCTCATATGGTCTAGTGGGATCAGCGTAGGCCAAGACTGGGGCTGTGGTGAGACTTCTCTTCAAGGTTCTGAAAGCCTCTTCACACCTTGAATTCCACTGGTCTTGGACCGACTCACTGGACCTCCTAGGCCCCATTCCATCCTCCTCTCCTTCTGTCTTCAGCAGCTCGTTGAGGGGTTTGGCAATGCGGGCAAATCCATCCACAAACCTGCGGTAGTAGGAGCAGAACCCCAAGAAAGACCGAAGTTCTGTAACTGTTGTGGGCCTTGGCCACGAAGTAACTGCCTCCAGCTTCTCAGGGTCTGTAGACACTCCTTTTTCAGACACTATGTGTCCCAGATAGTTCACAGAAGACTGATAGAACCGACACTTCTCTGGAGAAAGTTTAAGTCCCTCTTCACTGAGCCTCTTCAGTACTTTCTCCAACCTGGCTTCATGCTCTTCCAAAGTCTTTCCAAAGACAATGACATCGTCCAGGTACACAAGGACTTCTATGAGGTTCATGTCTCCAACTGTCCTTTCCATTAGGCGTTGAAACGTAGCAGGAGCTCCAGATAGGCCCTGAGGCATCCTGTTGAACTCAAAGAATCCCACTGGGGTTATGAAGGCAGTCTTTTCTCTATCTTCTGGATGCATGGGGATCTGGTAATACCCACTCTTGAGGTCCATCACACTGAACCACTTAGCTCCAGATAAACTCTGCAAGGCATCCTCTATCCTTGGCGTGGTGTACTGGTCAGGAATGGTCCTCCTGTTGAGAGTTCTGTAGTCAATGCAGAGCCTCAATGACCCATTCTTCTTCCTGACTACCACAATTGGGGAGGCGTAGGGGCTTCTGGATTCCCTAATCACTCCCGTCTTCTTCAATTCCGCAAGCTGCTCCCTCAGATCCTCCAGATCTGCTAGCGGGACTCGCCTCACTCTCTCTCTGAATGGCTTGTCCTCTTGCATGCGGATTCTGTGGGTGGCACTCCTCGCACACCCCACATCAAACTCATCTTTAGAGAAAATCTTCTCCCATCTGGTCAGCTGGGCCTTGGCTCTCTCTTTCCAAGCTCCAGGTAGGTTAGGGTTTTCCATGGAGAGTTTCTTCCAAACATCTTCTCCTCCACCCGTCCCCTTCACTTCTGACCAGCCAACTGGGACAGCAGGGCTCACCTGTCCCAGAAGCATCCTGGCAGGGATCTCCACAGGCTGCTCTGTGGGGTTCCTCACACTGACAGGGACTCTTCCTCTAGCCTTCTTCAGGTCCTTCAATGAAATCACTTCTGGTATCACTTCCAGACCGGAGTGACCCTCCATTGGGTCAGGTTCCAACATTACAAAGGGGCCAGGCTGCTCCCAGGTAAGTTTCACCGTGGCTCTCATGCAGGTCACCTCTCCAGGCTGTAACACTGCTCCTTCTTTTCCAAGCCTCCATACCCTTCCTATCCCCTCACTTGGGTCTTCTGCTCTAGGACCAACCGCTGATAGGCCGCCTTCAGCATGGGATGGATCTTGGGGGCTGAGAGATTCTCTTTCTTCACCAGGGGGGTCAGAAGCCTTCTGACTAGGTCCGTGTTCGTCCCTATGATCAGGGAAGTCTTGCTGGTTCCTGGTGGGCGGGGACACACCACTGCTAAGGTGTCGAACACTTCAGACTTCCCAGCTACGGATGGGTCAAACGTCAATCGTATGGGTAAGTATCCATCATAGGGGAAACTCTGAGTTCCCAATCCCCTTATCTCCAACTCTTCTATCTTCTGTATAGGCAGATGACTCAGGTATCTGTCATAGAAGTCCCTGTACAACAGGGTCACTTGTGCTCCAGTGTCTAGAAGGGCCTTCGTGTACACTCCTTCCACTTGGATGGGTACAGTAGGAGATGGACCAACTAGCTCCTCTGGGTAGGGCCTAGTTGATGCTGTCCTCTTCTTTGGACTCTTTGCTTTACCAGCACTTGATTTGCACTTGCTCCTTTCTTGAGCCTGGTATGCATTGATTTTCTCCCTCTTAGTGGGAGTGTGAACCCGTTGAGGGATATTGTCATCTCTCACTTTGAAGAGTTCACGCTTGGGGGTGCTGTCTCTCTCCGGAGGGGTCTTGCCCCCTTTCTCTGGAGTGCACCTTGGTTGAGGATCCCTGGGCCCCTTCCGAGGGGTTTGGTCTCCTCGCTCACAGCCCTGCACTCCGGTCATCAGCTCCGTCCGACCGACAGTAAGGGGAAGTCTCCGCTCCGCTGCTGTGGATTCTGAGGGGTGAGAGTCTCACTCCATCGGCTGCAAGGCCCAGGCTTCAGGCCTTCAGCTCCGGTCCGCACAGGTGTCTCTGCTGGCTGCAGTCTCCGCGTCACACGCTCTGTCAGCAGAGGCAGGCCAGTCCTGTCAGGCCTCAGAAGAGGAAGTGTCCCAAGAGAAAGAGGCGGTCTCCGCTCTTCCTTTTTATAGCCTCCCCCAGCAGCCTCCCGGGCGGAAGTCAGCAGCCCTGGGGCCTGGGGAATTCTGGGAGATGTAGTCTCTAACCATAAAAGGGGTAGAACCCCGCTACACATATATATATATAACAACAAAAGTATGTACAAAACGACTACATTTTTGTTAAACAATTGAGATGACTTTTTTCTTTTGTATGTATTTTTTTTGTGTGTGTGTGTGTGTGTGTGTATATATATATATATATATATATAATATATATATATATATATATATATATACAGTTTCACATTTTTAAATTTTTTTTTTTTTTTCACATTTCTCATTTTGTCATGTTACAACCAAAAATGTAAATGTATTTTATTGGGATTTTATATGATAGACCAACACAAAGTGACACATAATTGTGAATTGGAAAGAAAATGATAAATGTATTTTTTTTACAAATAAATATGTGAAAAGTGTGGGGTACATTTGTATAGCGCCCCCCGGAGTCAATACTTTGTAGAACCGCCTTTCACTGCAATTACAGCTGCAAGTCTTTTTGGGGATGTCTCTACCAGCTTTGCACATCTAGAGAGGGACATTTTTGCCCATTCTTCTTTGCAAATTAGCTCAAGCTCTGTCAGATTGGATGGAGAGTGTCTGTGAACAGCAATTTTCAAGACTTGCCACAGATTCTCAATTGGATTTAGGTCTGGACTTTGACTGGGCCATTCTAACACTTGAATATGCTTTGATCTAAATTCTAAACCATTCCATTGTAGCTCTGGCTGTATGTTTAGGGTTGTTGTCCTGCTGGAAGGTGAACCTCAAATTGAGTCTTAAGTCTTTTGCAGACTCTAATGCCGTGTACACACGACCGGACTTTCCGTAAGAATAAACTCAGACAGTCTTCCCGACGGAGTTCCGACGGAGTTCCAACCGAACGGACTCGGGACTAGAAATGGAAGTTCAATAGCCAGTAGCCAATAGCTGCACTTGTATCGTATTTGGTTCGTTGGACCAGCATACAGACGAAAGGTTTTCCAGATAGAAGTTGATTCCGTCAGAAAGATTTAAAGCTTGTTCTATTTCTAGGTCCGTCTGAATTTAAAAAAAAAAAACGATCGGATTTTCCCACACACGATCCGAATATCTGAGGGAATGATTCCGTCTGACCTTTTCTGCCAGAAAGTCCGGTGGTGTGTACGTGGAATTACAGGTTTTCTTCTAAGATTGCCCTGTATTTGGCTTCATCCATCTTTCCATCAACTCTAACCAGCTTCCCTGTCCCTGCTGAACAAAAGCATCCCCACAACACGAATCTGCCACCACCAGGTTTCACGGTGGGGATGGTGTGTTCAGGGTGATATGCAGTGTTAGTTTTCCGCCACACATTGTGTTTTGCTTTTAGGCCAACAAGTTAAATGTTGGTCTCATTTGTCTAGAGCAACTTCTTCCACATGTTTGCTGTGTCCCCCACATGGCTTCTCGCAGATTGCAAACGGGACTTCTTATGACTTTTTTTCAACAATGTCTTTCTTCTTGCCACTCTTCCATAAAGGGCAGATTTGTGGAGAACACGACTAAAGCCCCATACACACGGTCGGACTTTTTCATGGATTCTGTCCGATCGGACAAGGTTGTTGAAAAATCAGACCGTGTGTATGCACCATCGGACAGTGTTCGTCGGTTTGACCGACGGACAAAGTCTTATCTCCTGCTGGAAATCTTTGCCGTCAACACGGTCCGATCACACCAAATCCGATCGTGTGTACGGTTGTCCGACCGGACAAAGTGCCACGCATGCTCAGATCACATTACAAGACCAAAGCTATTGGCTACTAGCCTCTACGTAGTCCCGTCGTAGGCAACAAACGTCACCACGTTCAGAATGATCGGATTTTCCGACAACTTTGTCCGACCGTGTGTACGCAAAACCAACATCGGACAAAGTATGACGGACATGGTCCGACGGACCTGGTCCGCGGATTGTCCGACCGTGTGTATGGGGCTTTATAGTTGTCCTGTGGACAGATTCTCCCACCTGAGCTGTGGATCTCTGCAGCTCCTCCAGAGTTACCATGGGCCTCTTGGCTCTTCTCTGATGAATGCTCTCCTTGGCCGGTCAGTTTAGGTGGACGGTCATGTCTTGGTAGGTTTGCAGTTGTGCCATACTCTTTCCATTTTCGGATGTTGGATTGAACAGAGCTCTGTGAGATGTTCAAAGCTTGGGATAGTTTTTTATAACCTAACCCTGCTTTATACTTCTCCACAACTTTATCCCTGACCTGTCTCAGTATAATTTATACTGAGATTATACGGAGAATGCATTGAGGTAAAAAAAAAAAAAAAATTAAAGTTTTACTAAACCCACAACAGTAAATCAGTCTGTATATGCAGTAAAGTATGCTTGTTATATTAACAGTAGAAGAGGTTAATCTTCTGCATTTTATAAAATGGCTGTTTGATCCTGTCTTCTCTGATCCTTCTTCTACTGACTCCAAAACCGGTCCGGATAAGGCAGAGTTAGTGGAGTCAGGCTGCACATGCTCAGTTTGGTGCGTACTTCTAGAGAGTTTTTTTTAACTTTTTTATTGAGAGGGTGCATGTGATCAGCACAGGGCCAATCAGTACTGTCCAGACAGAGGGCCAGGGGTCCTGCATCCTGATAGGACAGCCAGTACAGTATGAAAACACACGACCGGACTTTCCGGCAGACTAGGTCCGACGGTCTTCCCAATGGACTTTCGACTGAGTTTCGACGGACTTCCGAACAAACGGACTTGCCCACACAGGAACGGACTAAGTCCGTTCGAAAGTCCGTTCGTTTTGAACGTGATGACGTACGACAGAACTAAAAAAGGAAGTTCAGTAGCCAATAGCTGCCCTTGCGTCGTATTTGGTCCGTCGGACCAGCATACAGATGAACGGTTTTCCCTATAGGAATTGAGTCCGCCGGACAGATTTGAAACATGTTCTATTTCTAGGTCCGTCTGAATTAAAAAAAAAAAATAAACGATCGGATTATCCCACACACGATCGGATTGTCCGACGGACTGATCCTGTCCGACCTAGTCTGCCAGAAAGTCCGGTCATGTGTACACGGCATTAGGATACACGCACTATGAAAATCTACATCTGCTTTTGCATTCAAATTTACATTAGACTTCATTCCGGCCTCTTGTGATCAGTTTTTTTAGCTTGTAACAAGATTTTGATCAGAAATATAATTAGCTATTGTTCCAAAAACATATCTGTTTTGCTGGAATCTTAGGTACCAGGTTATACATATTCATATAAGCAGATTCCCTAGAACGCTCCTTTGAAAGTTCCTCCTTTAAGTACATATCTTACTCGATCTACTAATTTCTTCCAGTCCTTGTTAGTCCCGAGGGGTTTAAACGATTCTCTATTAATAACAGTTTGTTTTGGGCACAATAGGTAGCGGACAAGCTCCGGATCATAAGTAGCTTTGTTATATCTTTTTCTGTCAAAAATAGACTATTTTATCTAAAAACAGCAGAGGGCTCACGGGATTTCACAAAGATGACTAAACAAAGGTCAGAACTCGGAGATTATACAAAGTTTTCCAGGAGAAACTTTGAGGCAGAGCTGGCGGCACATCAAAACCGATTAAACCTCATTTAGAAGAAAGCCAAAAACAGTCAATGTGCCTTTTGAACTAGAATTTATTTAGTACAGGATGTCAGACACATTTCTTGTTTTTTTTTTTTTTTTTTGAAGAGTTGGGAAAGATTAGTCAACTTTGCCTTTGTAAACTTTACACCTAGAGCTTTTTTTTTTTTTTTTTTAAAGCCCACAGCGTGTGAAACACACTCAAAAACTTCACCCGGTGGCAAAAAAAATGTGCACACACATAAGGAGGTGACTAAGGATGGGCCCGGTGTTCGATTCGAACCCATGTTCGAATCGAGCACCGGGCGTTCGCTCGCTCGGCGAGCCCAGAACTATTGGGGCCGCTCGCATCAAATTCGTGTGATGCGAGCGGCCCCGCAATGCATTGCGGCCCACGCAGTGCAATGCTGGCTGATGATTGGCCAAGCATGCACTGTGACCCTGCATGCTTGGCCAATCACAGCGCCGGCAGCGAGGAGAGCCATAATTGGCTACAGGCAGGATGCCTGTAGCCAATTATAGCTCAGGGGCTTTAGTACACGCCCCACGGTGCCGGCGGCCTCGCATATTCTGTTTCAGTCAGTGTGCTGCTGACAATATGTGCTTTATTTCTGGGGATATGTGTGTGCGTGCTGTTAGAACAGCATTGCAGTATCACATCTGGGGGGTGTCTATAGGTGGCCTGTGAAGGGGGGCAGGTTTCCTGTGCTTAGAACTTTCCCTGCAAAAAAGTGTCATTTTTGCAGGAAAAAAGCTATTTAAAAGCACTCGCGGCTAATGAATTGAGGGCTCCTGTAACACAGAGAACTGTCATTCATTAATAAAAAACAAAAAAAAAAAAGCGTAGGGGTCCCCCCTAATTCAATAACCCGGCCCTTCAGGTCTGGGATGGATATTAAGGGGAACCCCAGCCAAAAAAAAAAAAAAATATGGCGTAGGGTCCCCCTCAAAATCCATACCAGACCCTTGAGGTCTGGTATGGATTTTAAGGGGAACCCTAGCCAAAAAAAATGGCGTGGAGTCCCCCTCAAAATCCATACCAGACCCTTATCCGAGCACGCAACCTGGCAGGCTGCAGGAAAAGAGGGGGGACGAGAGCGCCCCCCCCTCCCGCCTGAACCGTACCAGGCCACATGCCCTCAACATTGGGAGGATGCTTTGGGGGCCTCTTCCCCACAACCCTGGCCATTGCTTGTGGGGGTCTGCGGGCGGGGGGCTTATCGGAATCTGGAAGCCCCCTTTAACAAGGGGACCCCCAGAGCCCGCCCCCCCCCCCCCTGTGTGAAATGGTAAGGGGGTACAAAAGTACCCCTACCATTTCACCAAAAAAGTGGCAAAAATGGTAAAAATGACAGGAGACAGTCTTTGACAATTCCTTTATTAAAATCTTCTTTCTTCTTTCTTCATCCTTTGGTTTCTTCATCTTCTCCTTCCGTCATCTTCTTCCATCTTCTTCTTCCATTTTCTTCTTCCTCCGATCCGCTTCTTCTTGCGCTGGTCTTCTCGTCCTTCTCGTCCGGCATCTTCTTCCGTCGGCGTCGGCGTCGGTGTCTCTGTCTCTTCTTGGGCCGCTCCGCGCAATGGGAGGCTCCCGCTGTGTGAGGCTCCGTCTGACAGGTCTTTTATAATGGAGGGCACCTGGTGACCCCGCCCCCTCTGACGCACGGGGACGTCATGGGGAATTCCATGATGGCTTTCCCCATGACGTCAAAGGGGGGCGGGGTCACCAGGTGCCCTCCGTTTTAAAAGACCTGTCAGACGGAGCGGAGCCTCACACAGCGGGAGCCTCCCATTGCGCGGAGCGGCCCAAGAAGACACCGACACCGACACCGACGCCGACGCCGACGGAAGAAGATGCCAGACGAGAAGGACGAGAAGACCAGCGCAAGAAGAAGCGGATCGGAGGAAGAAGAAAATGGAAGAAGAAGATGGAAGAAGATGACGGAAGGAGAAGATGAAGAAACCGAAGGATGAAGAAAGAAGAAAGAAATTTTAATAAAGGAATTGTCAAAGACCGTCTCCTGTCATTTTTACAATTTTTGCCACTTTTTTGGTGAAATGGTAGGGGTACTTTTGTACCCCCTTACCATTTCACACAGGGGGGGGCCGGGATCTGGGGGTCCCCTTGTTAAAGGGGGCTTCCAGATTCCGATAAGCCCCCCGCCCGCAGACCCCCACAACCAATGGCCAGGGTTGTGGGGAAGAGGCCCTTGTCCTCATCAACATGGGGACAAGGTGCTTTAGGGGTCTTAGACCCCCAAAGCATCCTCCCAATGTTGAGGGCATGTGGCCTGGTACGGTTCAGGCGGGAGGGGGGGGCGCTCTCGCCCCCCCTCTTTTCCTGCGGCCTGCCAGGTTGCGTGCTCGGATAAGGGTCTGGTATGGATTTTGAGGGGGACCCCACGCCATTTTTTTTGGCTAGGGTTCCCCTTAAAATCCATACCAGACCTCAAGGGTCTGGTATGGGTTTTGAGGGGGACCCTACGCCATTTTTTTTTTTTTTTTTGGCTGGGGTTCCCCTTAATATCCATCCCAGACCTGAAGGGCCTGGTTATTGAATTTGGGGGGACCCCTACGCTTTTTTTTTTTCATTTTTTTTTTTTTTTTTTTATCAATGACTTTTTTATTATGAATGAGTTTCAATGAATGACTGTTCTCTGTATTACGGGAGCTGTCAATTAACATTAGCCGCGAGTGATTTTAAATAGCTTTTTTACTTTCAAAAATGACACTTTGCGCAGAGACAGTTCTAAACACGGGAAACATGCCCCACTCACAGGCATACTAAAGACACCCCCCAGGTACGAAATTTAAAGGAATATTACACTTTTATTGTTTCAATTTAAGCATTATTAAAATCACTGCTCCTGAAAAAACGGCCGTTTTTAAAACTTCTTTTTGCATTGATACATGTCCCCTGGGGCAGGACCCAGGTCCCCAAACACTTTTTATGACATTAACATGCATATTAGCCTTTAAAATTAGCACTTTTAATTTCGACGTTTGCATCCATTATAACTAATAGGGTTCTAAAGCTCGCACGGACTTTAGGTCCGTTCGCGGGTTCTGGTGCGAGCCGAACGGGGGGGTGTTCGGCTCATCCCTAGAGATGACACAAAAAAGTGCAACGGGTACACAAGCCCTCTAAAATCAGAGGGCCTTGCCCTGAATCCCTTGGGGTGTTAGGCCCCTGACGGGGACAAGGGTACTTACACTTGGTCCATCTGGCCGAAAACCAGACGGACCCCATTCTCTGGAGGGTCTGCCGAAAACAGACCAACCCAAGTACTCGGTGGGGCTCCCCCTGAAGGGAGACCCTGTGGGAGAGGGTGAACTAAGCCAAAAGGCCATGTCCACCCCCTCCCAAGACTTTCAGGGCAGGCCCGAGGACCTGCACCCTACCAGTCACACAGTGTAACAAACCGTGTACAAACCAAAAAAATACAAAAACGTGACATGCAAAGGAAATAAATAAAAGAAAGTGGGGGAGAAGGAAGTAGAGGAGAGTGAAAAGGTGGCCATTGTGCAAAACAATGGCCAGGCCCTCCGGCCAGGAATAAAAAAGGCCCGGCCCAGGAGGCAGGTGCTAAAAAAGCGTGTATATGGTGCAGTGTCCGTGGTGCCACAAAACAGAGTGACCCTCACTGCCACTCCAGGGGCACATACACCATAGGCTTTCAGTACCAACCCTGACCAACGACCCAGACCACAGCAGCCCCCACCCCAGGCAGGAAGGTCTGAAGTTCTGGCAGCTTGGGGAGAGCCCTTTACCATCGGGCTCAACCCTCACTCCCATCACTCCTACCTAATTACACTGGGATGTACAAACCGCTCCCCCCCCCTCAAAAGGAGGTGCTGGTATTCTCTCCCAAAAAATTGTTCGGAGTTAGAACTACCCCAATCCAGGCCAGGAGGCCAGGAACCCGACCCTCTGGCCAGACCCAATGCAGCAGCCATCCTCACCAGGAGCACCCTTCCAGATGGCTCAGACTCAACCATAGGTCTGCCCCCAGTATCTGTCGGGCAGCATGGCATAGTCCCTACAAAAACCGCCCTTCCAGGTGCAATGACACCATTGGATTTGCCTGCCCTCCCCAATGGGAGCAGCACAGCGCCACCTCTGTCAACTGATAAGAACACTCATTACACTTGATCTTAGCCAAAAGGCCGAGAAGCAATTCACTTTACACCTAGAGCTACCTTTCTCAAGCTGTTTATCCCAGAGGAACCCTCTAAATAATTTTTAGGTCTCAGGGATCCCCTGCTAACACCAGTTCATTTGGGGTCAGTGAGAAAATATTTCTTACATTGGTTGTCAGCATAAGGAATCCCCTTTACATGTTAATCAGGGGTTTTTCACTATAATTTGGGGAAATAAAAATTCTCATTCCTGCTCCCCCAAGGAAGACAAAGCCAGCAGTAAATTCTTGACAGCAGCTCTAGTTTTTCAAGTTTTTTTTTTGTGTGAGGTTCTGCATGCTTCAAAAATGTCACCTGTGAAAATATGGAATTGGTAATTTTGGTGGTTTCTGCACTTTTTTCATAGAAAGGTGTTGGTTTGTAGACGAGAGCGATCGATCTGCACAGCTGGAATGTTTTTTGTTCATTATCTGTCAGATGAAAGATATTTTTACACCTCTTTATCTGTCTGGGTAGTGCACAATACATATGCATAATTTCTCCACCTTATTATGTGGCACCAAAGCCCCGTGAAAAAAATATGTATTAAAAATTATAATAATAATAAAAAAATAAATGTTGGGAAGTGCTCCAACGGTGGGTAGGTAAGGTACACCAACCCAGATTTGAGCTTCGATGTTCTAGCTCTCACAACTTTACTCAAAAACACACAGAAAGGTGACAAGCTAAGTGGACCCCTCTATTTGCTCTGCTGGGTGAATAGTACCCCTTCAGAGAAGCTTGGTGGGGCTCCATCTACTCTATGGGTGACACCCTGGGTAAGGTGGAAACCCCTAAATAGAGTAGGACTTTAAAGTGATTGTAAAGGCTCAAGGTTTTTTACCTTCATGCATTCTATGCATAAAGGTAACAAAAAAAACTTCTGAGTGCAGTAGCGCCCCCAGCCCCCCTAAAACTTACCTGAGCCCGTCTCGATCCAGCGATGTACATGAGAGCCTTGGCTCTCCCGGGTCTCTCCTTCCTCATTGGCTGAGAAAGCAGGGGTAGCCATTGGCTCCACTTTGTCAATTACAGCCAGTGAGCCAATGAGAAAAGAGTGGTGGCGGGGCCAAACAGCGCTCCGTGTGTGAATGGGCTCATAGAGCAGCGTCTTGGGAGCAAGCCTGCTCGGGTGCCCCATAGAAAGCTGCCTGCTATGGGGGCACTAGGCAGGAGAGAGGGACCAGGAGCGCCAGTGGAGGACCCAAGAAGAAGAGGATCAGGGCTGCTCTGTGCAAAATCATTGCACAGAGCAGGTAAGTATATAACATGCTTGTTATCAAAAAATAAATAAATAACCAAACCTTTATTATCACTTTAAAGTGTGCCAACAATGGGATATATGAAGTTACATCAGAATAAAAGGCAAACAATTTTATTACAATTAGAGTGCTTTCACACTGCCGCCGCCTGGGCGTCCGGGCTTTACCGTAGTTTTAGCGGCGCTATTCGGCCGCTAGCGGGGCAGTTTAGTCTATCTCTCTCTCTCTATATCTATCTATCTATCTATCTATCTATCTATCTATCTATCTATCTATCTATCTATCTATCTATCTATCTGTCATGAACCTTGAAACACTGAAGTATTTCTCCTTTGATTCTATTACACAGTGGGTGGTCTTCTGCAATGTCTTAAGGCTAACCCCCTCCAGACGTCTTTGTGGTCTGGAAGGAATGCATTGTTCTGTGTTTGACCATTTGTTTATGTACTTTAATTACCTCCTGGGGCTTCTCTGGGTCATTACACCTTATCAGTACTCCTATTCAAGCTATCCGACCAATCCCTGCTGACCCTGTTTCAAGTCCTAATTTGCATGGCCAGAGGACCTAATTGAGAACTACAGTCTTCTTTACAATTGACCAATAGGAAAGTGGTTGTTGGGGACGGGTGTTCAAACTGATGTGTACAAAAGTGTGTTGTGTATCCAATAAAAGGAGATTCCTGTTTGAACTTACATACAGCCTGCCTGGTGTTCAGAGCCATCACAACTGGATTCGAACAGCACATAGCTGTAGTTCGAATCCCAGAGCATCGCATGGCTGAACCATCAGATGTTGCGATCTGCAATCTGATTCCATAGCTGCAGAGGAGTGTCGGGAGAGTGGAACCGAGCGAGCAGGGGCTATCTATCTACACTATCTATCTATCTACCTCCTCTATCTACCTATCTCTCCCTCTCTCTCTCCCCCCTCCCCTCCTCTCTCTCTCTCCCCCTCTCCCTCTCTCTCTCTCTCCCTCTCCCCCTCTCTCTCTCTCTCTCTCCCTCCTCCCACCCCCCCTCTCTCTCTCTCCCTCTCTCCCCCTCTCTTTCTCTCTCTCTCTCTCCCTCTCGCCCTCTCTCCCCTCTCCCCCCCTATCTCTCCCCCTCCTTCTCTCTTCTCTCTTTCCCCCTCTCTCCCCCATCTCTCTCTCTCCCCCCTCTCTCTCTCTCTCTCTATCTATCTATCTATCTATCTATCTATCTATCTATCTATCTATCTATCTATCTATCTATCTATCTACCTCCTCTATCTACCTATCTCTCCCTCTCTCTCTCCCCTCCCCCTCTCTCTCTCTCTACCCCCTCTCTCTCTTTCTCTCTTTCTCTTTTCTCTCTCTCCTCTCCTCTCTCCCCCTCTCTCTCTCTCCTATCTCTCTCTCTCTCTCTCTCTCTCTCTCTCTCTCTCTCTCTCTCTCTCTCTCTCTCTCTCTCTCTCTCCTCTCTCTCCCTCTCTCTCTATCTATCTATCCATCTCTCTCTCTCTCTCTCTCTCTCTCTCTCTCTCTCTCTCTCTCTCTCTCTTCTCCTATCTCTCTATCTATCTATCTATCTATCTATCTATCTATCTATCTATCTATCTATCTATCTATCTATCTATCTATCTATCTATCTCTCTCCTATCTATCTATCTCTCTCCTATCTATCTATCTCTCTCCTATCTATCTATCTCTCCCTAAATTTCTATAAATATATAACAGCCCAGAATTCTACAGAGAAGAATCTGGATGTAATATGTTGGCTCTTCACTAATAAGCTATAAGAATGCGTGTTGACTTTTCCCCTCACTTACATAGAGAACGTTCGCTCTACCATGGGAAAAAAGCTTCTGTGTCATCTAAAATATATGTATATTTAATTTAATTTGACAAGACTGCAGGGATCTTATCATGCTAGGCTAGTCGTGAGTTACCTCCCTGTTACATTTTCTTTTATATTGGTGAAAATCCAGCTAAAAGGCTGAGCCATAGCCGGAGAGGCAGCCGGAATCCTCCGGGGACTCGTGTAAAAGACGGTTTCCTTGCTGCATGCAGACAGGCTTGAGCTATCAGCAGCATCTGACAAGACCGCTCTGCAGGAAAACCAGGAGCCGGTCACATCATCCTCTGAAAAATCCCTCTATGTAATGCAAGACCTTTCAGAGTTACAGACAGATTGTAGGAGGCCATGTAATATACTGAGACCAGTGGCAAGGGGGCAAATGTCCAATGGCCTCTTATGTTATTACAGGTCAGTGCGAGCGGTAAGTTGGCTGTTGACTAATTAACTGCTAATTAACCGCTCAACCTGGCCATTTTTTTGCAATACGGCACTGAGTTACTTTAACTGACAATTGCGCAGTCGTGCGACGCTGTACCCAAATAAAATGTATGTCCCCCCACACAAATAGAGCTTTCTTTTTGGTGGTATTTGATCACCTCTGCCGTTTTTATTTTTTGCGCTATAAACAAAAAAAGAGCGACAATTTTGAAAAAAAAAAATGTTTCCTTCTGCTATAAAACACACCCAATAAAAAATGGAATGGAATCAAATTTCTTCATCAATTTAGACCAATATGTATTCTGCTACATATTTTCGGTAAAACAAATCACAATAAGCGTATATTGATTGGTTTGCACAAAAGTTATAGCGTCTACAAACTATGGGATGTTTTAATAGAATTTTTATTTATTTTGAATTTTTTACTAGTAATTACTAGCAGGGAAGGCTTTGAGTAAGCACTCCTGGTAGTGTGAAACGCGTTAGAGAATTTTGGTTTGGTTTGGTTTGGTTTGGTTTGGAGTCTTTCAATCTATTGTCATTAGTATGTGCCGTGCCTGCACCTGGGTCTCTCTATCTTAGGAGAAGCTGCAAACCTCAGTTGTGTGGATTATCCTGGAGCGGTGGTTCCCCTACCTACTAGCAGGGAAGGGGTAAACATTAGGGGCGATCAAAGGGTTAAGTGTGTTCCCTGGGAGTGCTTTCTAACTGTGGGGGAGGTGCTTTCACTAAAGGAAAACAGAGATCCGTGTTTCTTTGGAAGACCAATGTGTCTTGTCTCCACTAAAGGCCATATACCCCCCCAACTCCATAAAAAGAAAATCCATACCAGACTTGATTAGGGTCTGGTATCATTTTGGAGACGGGCTCCAGGCTATACCCTTATCCAAGCATACAGTCTGGCTGGCCTGATAAGGAAGGTTCAGCAAACATGTGCCCCCCCCCCATGTCAGGCCACATGCCCTCAATATGGGGAGGGTAACTTGTCAGGGGGGCCCCCTTGTCAAGGCACCTTGCCCTCATGTTGATGGAGACCACGACCTCACCCCCACAACCCAGGTTCAATGGACTTAAGAGTTTATGGGAACCTACTGGAATTTGGAAGTGCCCTTTAAGGTTAAGGGGGGGGGGGGGCTTAGATACTGTATCTGCCCCCCGAACAAATGATTTCACTATCAAATTAACCACTTTCATCTGCAGCAGCCAGTGATTTGGGCAGGGAAAATGCCTAATCTAGCTATTTAGCTTGTTCTTCGAACTTTAAACACCTAGAGTTGGGATGGAACTCTTCGTTGACCCAAACCCAAAGTTTATGTCTTTTGGTTATGCAGGCACAAATCCCTTCAGGTACAAAATCTTGTGGAAAGCCTTCCTAGAAGAGTGGAGTTATAGCTGCATAAGGAGGAGGGATATGGACAACTGCATAATACTGGCTGTGGTTCAGGAATGGTATGTCCAACCACCTCAAATAGATGTGACGGCCATGTGTCTATAGGTTGCTGTGTACTTATTAAAAACTGCCCTAATAGGGATGTATAGTACTTGCTTACCAGGGCAGTGAAGTCCCACAGAGGGTGTCCTTTGAACCACTTTTACCAGCTCACTAATATGACTTACAATTCGAATGTTCACCATGTGAAGCGAGTAATGGACTCCATTCCACCAAATTACTGCTAGAGTGGATTTTAGTCGCTCGTCTCTACTCAACTGCATTAAAACACAGCGGTGGCTTGTAAGTCAGACGACAGTTGGAAGCCGTCCTAGAAGCATAGAGGAGCTTTGTTCTGCTTTAACACAATTCTTAATTTTCAAAGAGATCAGCTAGCACAACCTCTGCAGGGAGAAAAATCAAGCATGACATGTTTTGCAAAATTTTAATGCACAATTACTGTTTAGCTGCTGAATTTAATGGCTGCGACAAAATAAATAAAAAAAAAAAGACAAAATAGTTTTGGCACCCAATCCGTCGGTAGTTAGTAACACCCCCTTTGGCAAAAGTCGCAGTCTCCGAACGTTTCTTCCAGTTATTGCTTCAGGAGTTTTTGTTCACTCTTTTCCTGACAGGTCGCTTGTAGTTCAGACATATTCTCAGGTTATCCTGCTCTGCTGCTCTGACATCCTACTGCAGATTTTCTGTAATATTCAGGTCAGACGACTTGGGCCTAAAACTGAAAAATATACAAAAGAAAAAAACAATTGGTAATGGTTTGAGTCCAGATACAGCACCAAAAACAATTTAGTTGATATGTTTCTGCTAGGCCAGAACGATGGACAAAATCTGTAATTGTACTTCTTTATGAATAAATAATAAAAAATGCATAAACATAAAATATATCCCTATGTAGCACCCTCTACTTTTAGGTAGGTGCTATATTAGTATTTTTCTAGTTGCAGGACTAGATACAGGTAAATTTAGCCAGGCCTGTGTTTCTATTCCAGGCCTGGTTGTTTTGATTTGGGAATGGGAATGTCAGTATAGTGGGGGGTGTGGCCACCTACACTCAGATATCCTCTCCTGCTTTCAGTGGAATTGTTCTGGGAGGGAGGCTGGACTTGAGACCTGAGTGGAAGGCAGCTCACGTGGGGGGCTCTGACCAATCATTAATTTGCATTGGCAGGGGGCAGGCCTCCCATATAAGCTGGGGGTCACATGCTTCCAAGGAGGAGTTGTGGAGCACAGGAAAGACAGCATGGCATGCTGAGGTGCTGTGCCGGGCATCCCCACACGGGGATGTGCCGAGTGCGCGGAGGAGGGATGGAGGAGCCGCGGGGAAGGAGCTAAAGTTAAGGATCCTCATCTCTGCGGAGTGCATCAGGTGTCTGTGACCGGGGAACACAGTGCTTGACTGTAAAGAGGATCAAGTGGATGAAGTAGGGGTAAAGTGGCAGAAGTAGACCAGCTATCAGATTTCTGTGACCCGGGAACACAGGACTTTGATAGGAAAGGAGAAGGTCAGTGTAACGTTGAAGAAGCAGAAGTACTGAAGAGTGTAGCGTAGCATATTTTGTGGCCGGGGAGCACAATATGGACAGAACTGGACAGGCTGGAGCAATAGTCTGTCGTTTAACATGTGCCAAGTTCAAGTTTGCAACAACTTCCAGAGACTGTGGGTCTGTTAGTTCTTTGAAGATGGAAGATAGGCGGTATAGGCCTTTGGCTCTTTATTTGTAGCAGGAACACCACATCAGTCTAATACAGGGGAATTAGTCAGAGTGATTCTTCTTGTTTAACTGGAAGGTGTGAGTAGTAAATCTTCTTTTAAATAGATAACAGAAGAGGCAATAGTCTGCAGTAAGGACTCTAATGCCGCGTACACACGGTCGGATTTTCCGACGGAAAATGTCCTATCGGACAATGTTGTCGGAAATTCCGACCGTGTGTAGGCTCCATCGGACTTTTTCCGACGGACAAAGTTTTAGCTCCTGCTCTCAAATTTTCCGACAACAAAGTCCTATCGGACTTTTTCCGATCGTGTGTAGCGAATTCCGACGGACAAAGTGCCACGCATGCTCAGATCACATTACAAGACCAAAGCTATTGGCTACTAGCCTCTACGTAGTCCCGTCATAGGCAACAAACGTCACCACGTTCAGAATGATCGGATTTTCCGACAACTTTGTCCGACCGTGTGTATGCAACACCAGTGTCGGACAAAATCCGCCGGAAAAAATCCGATGGATTTTGTGGTCGGATTTTCCGACCGTGTGTACGGGGCATAATGCCGCCTACACATGGTTGGAATTTCCGATGGAAACAGTCCGATGTGAGCTTTTCATCGGATTTTCCGACCGTGTGTATGCCCATCGGTCTTTTTCTGCCGGAATTTCCGACGGACTTTAGATTGAGAACCTGTTCTTAATTTTTCCGACGGAAAACCTTTCTATCGGATTTTCCGATCGTGTGTATGTAATTCCGAGACGCAAAATTCCGACGCATGCTCGGAAACAATTTGACGCATGCTCGGAAGGATTAAACTTCCCCTTTATAGTGCTGTCGAATGTGTTGTATGTCGCAGTGTTATTGAGCGTCGGAATTTGGTGTGACCGTGTGTAGGCAAGACAGTTTGAGAGAAATTCTGACGGGAAAACCATCAGAGCCTTTTCCAATGAGAATTCCGACCGTGTGTACGCGGCATAAAGGGGAAATCCATTAACAAAGCCAAGGCCATGAACGATAACCGATCCTTCTGAAATCTTAATGGGCATCTCATACATCCCTCATATCTCTCCAAGTTTATCCCACTAAATAAAAGCAAGAAAACGAAGCAACTGATTGATTATTGACTTTTGGGTGATTGATAAGGTGTTGGCAGCAGGGTGATTGGTGGATTGCTACAACCACACCCGCAGCCCCTACGGGGGTACCGCTACACCTAAAAAGAGTTGGGTTGAAGGGGTGGGCACTTACACATTAGATATATTCATATGCAGGATAAAAGAGTAATGTTCTTAAGGTCATCATAAACCCAAAACAACAGATCATTTCCCTACTTCTAAATCCATCCCTTCATCTTTATCTTTCAAACAAATTACACCTATCGACACATTTAGTTACTTGGGGAAATTCAATTTCAGGTTCATTAAAGTCCTCTCAAAAGGTGATATTTCAGTGGTGAATGCTAGATGGTTTCTTCAATCCCTTGGGGGCTTTATTGATATGATCCCTGCTTTGGCCATTATGATGGGCTTCCACCATCTCTTCTGGATTTTTATTTACTTGCTATCATGGAGATTATAACAAGAGAATTTGGAACACTCAGAGGTGAACAGGAGCACCCAAAAGTTACAGATAAACATAAACAGAAGTGGAAAATATGACAAGAAGACCAACTCCATATTGAGGTCCATGGTTTGGGAACATATGTCCAACAAGCTTAAAACAGTGTGATGATCAGGTGTCCACAAACATTTGAACATGTATTGTATGTCTCTGGTTTGTTGGAAGCAACCTAGAACTCCTGTAGAAGACCAAAACCAGTTCCACGCTACTAGTGACCTATTAGAAATCAGATTCAGAATCTTAAGGAAATATTTCATAGGTAGGATGAAACATGATGTTCTTAAGATCAGCATAAACCCAACAGAGTATATAACCCCAACTACCTGATATTCTTTTCTGTCTCGCATGGATTCTATTGCTGAGATCTCTGTGTGGATTTCCTTGATCTTCATACCTGTTGCGCTCTTTATGAGGGGTTCCCATCATCCCTGTGCTGGGTTCCTGGGTCTGTACACCTGCTGTGCCCATTATGAGGGGTTCTCACTATCCCTGAGCTGAGGGCCTGCATCTGCACACCTGATGTGCCCATTATGAGGGGTTCCCACTATCCCTGTGCTGTATTCCCTGGTCTGTACACCTATTGTGCCTATTATGAGGAGCTCCCACCATCCTTGCTGGGTTTATATTTATTTGATATGATGGTGAATATAACAAGAGGAGATGGAACACACAAAGGTGGGCAGGAACACCCTCAACTGCCTGGTGGTCAGGAACAGAGGTGGGAAGTGTGGCAGAAAGATCACACTTTTAAAGACCAACTCCATATTAATGTCCATGTAATGTCCTACAAGATTAAGCAGATGTCTAGCTTGGCTTTTCTACTGGTCGACCTGGGAAAAAAATACTTCAACCCTTATACCGAGACTATTACACAGCTCTAATTGTGCACAATTGTAAACTGGCACCTGTTTTGTTTTGATTATCGTGAATGGAAAAAAAAATGGATCTTCCTCTTTAAGCACTCCTAGCCCCCTTACATGCCACATTTGGCATGTCATTTTTTTGGGGGGGGAGTGGGGGCTTCATTAGGAGGGGGACTTCCTGTCCAACTTCCTCCTTCCGCCCAGGGACCGCCTAGGCTACTCCTCCTTTCGTCTTAGGCGGCCCCTTCCTCTAGGCGATCTCCTGGGACACGTGACAGGTCCCAGGAGATCGCCTCTCCAATCCGGGAGTGCAGCGCGACTCGCGCATGCGCTGTGCATGCCCGGCCGTGAAGCCGAAAGCTGTCACGGCCGGGTGCCAAGAGTGGCAATGGAGGCGGAGAGGAGGGGGAGAGGAGCGGCGCTCCGTTCGGCCGCATCTCTGGACCGAGGAGCAGGTAAGTGTCGGTTTATTAAAAGTCAGCAACTACACTTTTTGTAGATGCTGACTTTTAATAAACATAAAAGGCCTGGAACTCCACTTTAAAGCTAGCAATCTAACAACCAACCTAAATTGTCCAAATGTCTCTGACAGATGAGAGTGGTGATGTGTGCTAGAAGTTATCTGGAAGCATCACTTTTGTAAAGAGGTCAGACATTGTACATGAACTTATTTCATCTTTGCTGTACTCTTATCTGATTTCTTTAGTGACTTCCACTCTCTGAGACATTCTTATCTGCTTTTCTCTCTTGCTGTCAACATGCAGAGAGAAGGAATAAAGGAGAACAGAGGGCGATGAAGCTACAAAAACAATACAAAGCGTAAATACACAGCATCAACCTTGCTAGGGCAGTAAATAGGTAGAATATTGTAGGGATAATTTCATGTCACATATATGTGATATTATAATGTAGGGTGTGTGGGGTCACCAGCTTTGTACATAGTAACACACACAAGATGTATATTTTACCTTAATCCATGTAGAGTCTGCGGAAGTATCCTTATGGGTTATGGCTCAGTAGACTGGTAGCACCATGCAGCAAAATCCCGATCTCCTACTATATGTCTCTGGCAAGAGGAAGTACTCACAGCATAATAGGATTAGTGTCTACACAAACCCTACTAAATGATTTATTAATTAAATTATTAATTATTTATAATTAATATAACCTCCTTACATAAAGAAACCTTCTTCATTTAATATGACTCTACCTGAACTCTGCATGTCCTGACCTCTTCCTTTTTTCAGACTATGCTTTTGTCAGGTTGTAGGGTAAAGAGTCAGTGGTTGCAAGTGAGGCATCTGTAAACTGGTAGCACCATGCAGCATAAAAGCCAAACCTCCTAATGTTGGTCACTGGCAAGAGCTAGTGCCCACTCTACAGTCGCATTAGTGTCAACACAAAGCCCACTCAATGATTTACAAAAGGTTATAACCTCCTCGCATAGAAAAAAGCTTGCATCTTTAATACAACTCTGCCCTGACCTCTTCCTCTTTACAGACTATGTTATTGTTGGGTGGCTTGGTAATGAGTCAATGGTTGCTATTGAGGCAAATTAAGGCCTGGAAATCAGTAGCACCATGCAGCAAAATCTGGAACTCCTACTGTTGGTCCCTGGCAAGAGCAAGTGCCCACCATATGGTAGCATCAATGTCTACACAAAGCCTACTAAATGATTTACAAACAATAACCTCCTTGCACAAAACAACTTCCCTCCTTTAATATGACTCTACCTGAATTCTGCCTGCCCTGACCTTTTCCTCTTTTCAGACTATGCTATTGTCAGGTGGTTGGGGAAGGAGTCAGTGGCTGACAGTGAGGCATCTAAGGCATCTAAACTGGTAGCACCATGCAGCATAAAACCCAAACCTCCTAGTGTTGGTCCCTGGCAAGAGCTAGTGCCCACACCAGTGTCCGCACAAAGCACACTTAATGATTTATAAAGGGTTATAACCTTCTCACACAAAAAACATTCCACCTTTAAAACAATGCTGCTTGAATACTGCCTGCCCTGACTTCTTCCTTTTTTTTCAGACTATGCTATTGTCAGGTGATTTGATAATGAGTCAGTGGTTGGCAATGAGGCAAATTAAGGCCTGAAAACCAGCACCATGCAGCAAAATCCAGACCCCTACTGATGGTTCCAGGCAAGAGCAAGTGCCTATCTCCTGTTAGCATCAGTGTCTACACAAAGCCCACTAAATGTTTTACAAAAGATTAATACCGCCTCACAAAAAAACCTTCTTCCTTTAATATGAATCTACCTGAATTCAATATATATATAATTTTTTTCAAAATTGTCGATCTTTTTTTGTTAATAGCACAAAAAAAAAACTTAGAGGGTATCTAATACCATCAAAAGAAAGCTCTATTTGTGGAAAAAAATTACATACATTTTATTTGGCTAGATTGTTGCATGACTGCGCAATTGTCAGTAAAGCAACGCAGTGCCGTATTTCAAAAAATGGTCTGGTCATGATACATTAATACAACTCTGCCTGCCCTGACCTCTTCCTTCTTTCAGACTATGCTATTGTCAGGTTTTGGTAATGAGTCAGTGGTTAACTTGCCAGCAAGGCAAATTAAGCCCTGCAAACTAGTAGTACCATGCAACAAAATCTAGACCACTTACTCTTGGTCCCTGGCAAGAGCAAGTGTCCACTGCATGGTAGCATCAGTATCCACACAAAATGATTATCAAAGGTCATTACCTCACACAAAACTGTCACCTTTATATCTACTCTCCTTGAACATTGCCTCCCCTGACCTCTTCCTTTTTTCAGCCTCAGTGTCCACACAAAGCCTTCTAAATGATTTCCAATGGTCATTACCTCACACAAAACTAAAATAAAAAAAAAAAAACTGTCACCTTTATTACTGCTCTCCCCAAACATTGCCTGCCCTGACCTCTTCCTCTTGTCAGCCTCAGTGTCCACACAAAGCCTCCTAAATGATTTCCAAAGGTCATTACCTCACACAAAAAATAAAAAATGGTCACCTTTTATTACTACTCTCCCTGAACATTGCCTGCCGTGACCTCTTCCTCTTTTCAGCCTCAATGTCCACACAAAGCCTACTAAATTATTTCCAATGGTCATTACCTCACACAAAACAAAAACAAAAAATAAAACTGTCAACTTTATTACTACTCTCCCCAAACATCGCCTGCCCTGACCTTTTTCTTTTTTATGCCTCAGCCTCAATGTCCACACAAAGCCTCATGAATGATTTACAAATGTCATTACATCACACAAAATAAAAATTAAAAAATAAAGCTGTCACCATTATTACTACTCTCCCTGAACATTGCCTGCCCTGACCTCTTCCTTTTTTTAGCCTCAGCCTCAGTGTCCACACAAAGCCTCCTAAATGATTTCCAAAGGTCATTACCTCACACAAAATAAAAATAAAAAAAATAAAACTGTCACCTTTATTTCTTCTCTCCCTGAACATTGGTTGTCACCAGCTTAGGTTCAGAGCCAGACTATAGTTAGATGAGTGACTGGCAAGATCCAGGAGAAAATGTAAATCCACTTAGCGAGTACCGGTGTCCCTTGAGTCAGTCAAAATGCAAAGTTTTCATGTTTGACCGGAGCGTACCGTTAAATGTGTCTTATTCGGAAATTTCAGGGATAAGCTCGGGGTTTAGTCTGTCCTCTTCTTTTATGAATTATCTTGTTACTTTCTGTTAGTCTTCGCACCCTCAAGCTGCATCGCACGACCTCTTGTTCTAACATTAATGGGACTTTTATGCAAAACAGCCCATTTTAATGCTTCAGTGCGTCTCGGAAATCTTAAATCTTTTCAAGGGCTGCTTCGAATACAACAAAATTGTGAATAAAGCAAAATAGGTGAAGCGTATCCTCGGAGGAGAAAGTTGTAACTCGCGGGGAGATAACTCTTCCTGTCAATGTCTCCCACAGCCGGCATTTAAGGCAAAATGGTGAAATATAAAAGTTAATGTTCATTTCTTTTTACTTTTTAAACACGAATAAAATTAAAACAAAAGCTGCATTACCCAAAAAAAAACCCATTAACATTCCAATGTGCTGTAGATACCTTTCTTCAATTATCTCACATTGTAATAGCTTTGGATTTCTGTCATCAGCCATTTAGGGCTAGTGAAAGTCTGAGAGATGGGTTCTTAAATAGGATTATTAACCACCTCAATACTGGGCATTTTCACACCCTTCCTGACCAAGCCATTTTTCAGCTTTCAGGGTTGTCACATTTTGAATGTCAATTGCGCGGTCCTGCAACACTGTACCCAAATGAAATTGTTATCATTTTGTCCCCACAAATAGAGCTTTCTTTTAGGGGTATTTGATCACTAGACATGTGCAATTAGTTTCATACGAATCGGAAATTCGTACGAATTTCCTGAAATTCGTACATTAGTACGAATCCGAATTACGAATTTTTACGAATTCGAATTCTGTACGAAATACGAAATTTCGTTTACGAATTTCGGATCCAAATTATCCGAATCCAAACTACCAAATAACTTATCTCAACTAATACGAAAGAAATTATAGTGGATATAACAAACGAATCGAATAAATTTGGGATTCAGTAAAACGAATATCGACACTATGAATAATTACGAATTATCCGAAAACGTATTAACGTTACATAACACAAGTCTATTGTCTATTGTTCACCAATCACAATACGAAATTTCGTATTCGTAAACTAAATTTCGTATTTCGTACTTCCTCTGAGTGATTGGTGAACAATAGACAATAGACTATGTGTTAATACGTTTTCGGATAATTCGTTATTATTCGTAGAGTGTCGATATTCGTTATCCAAATTAACAGAAACTTTTAAAATTTACGATTCGTACGAATCCGAATTAAATTTCGTGAACAATAGACAATAGACCTGTGTTATGTAACGTTAATAAGTTTTCGGATAATTCGTTATTATTCGTAGAGTGTCCATATTCGTTATCCAAATTAACGATTCGTACGAAATTCGTATTTCGTACGAATCCGAATTAAATTTCGTTCACGAATTACGAAACAAAACACATTTTTTGACGGCTCCCATGTCTATTGATCACCTCTGCTGTTTTTATTTTTTGCGCTATAAACAAAAGAAGAGCGACAAGTTTGATAAAAAAAAACAATATTTTTTACTTTTTGCTATAATAAATATCCAGTTTTTTTTTTTTTAAACACACTTTTTCCTCAGTTTAGGGCGATACGTATTTTTCTACATATTTTTGGTAAAAAAAATTGCAATAAGCGTATATTGATAGGTTTGCGCAAAAGTTATAGTGCCTACAAAATAGGAGATAGATTTATTGCATTTTTTATTATTATTATATTTTTTTTTTTACTAGTAATGGCGGCGATCTGCGATTTTTATCGTGACTGCGATATTGCGGCGGACATATTGGACACTTTTGACACATTTTTGGGACCATTCACATTTATACAGCGATCCGTGCAATGAAAAAGCATTGATTACTGTATAAATGTGACTGGCAGGGAAGGGGTTAACCACTAGGGGGCGCTGAAGGGGTTAACATGTTCCCTGGGAGTGATTCTAACTGTAGGGGGAGGGGATTGACAAGGGGAGGAGACCGATCTGTGTTTCTCTGTATTGCGAACACACCATCGGTCTCCTCTCCTCTGACAGGACCGTGGATCTGTGTGTTTACATACACACAGATTCACGGTCCTGCTGTGTTACCGGGCAATCGCGGGTGTCCGGCGGACACCGCGGCCGCCGGGCACGCGCACCGAGTGCCCAGTAACACGGCGGGCGCACGCCCCCTGGTGGGCCGAAAAGGCGAGGGCGTCGTATGACGCCCTCCCGCCACGAGAGCTGTGCCGCCTGGCCGTCAATTGACACCCGGTGGTCAGCAAGCAGTTAACAACCATTTCTCAGCACCCCCCCACCCCCTCAATTTACCTCCCCCCCACTATCACCATAATAGACAAATATTGAGCTCTTCACATACTATATTTCTAAATGGCTTTGTAATGGTGGCCATACCTTCTTCAACAAATGATTGTTTTCTTTTTCAATCAGTCTCTCGATAAGACTAATCAATCTATAGTAAACAACCTAATATATCAATACGACATGCATGAGGAAGAGGATTTTTGATCAATAGATAGATGGAAGATACGACCATAAGTTATTGATCGTACCTGCATTTTCAACATTCAATCTCCAATTCAGATTGTTCAAGAAAAAAACAATTAAATTCATGAACAAGTATCTCAGTGCGCCAATTGATTATTTGTTGAAGAGTGTGTGACCACCAATACAAAGCAATTTTTAAATGTGTAAAGACTTCGATATTTGTCTATGATGGCGACGCGATTGAAAGTCTTCCACCCTGGTGCATCAGCACCCCTGATTTAAGGGGGGCTCTGATGAGGAACCTGATGTAAGGAAGACTCTGATGAGGACTCTGATGTAAGGAAGACTCCGATGAGGACCCTGATGTAAGGAAGACTCTGATGAGGACCCTGATGTAAGGAAGACTCCGATAAGGACCCTGATGAAAGGAAGACTTTGATGAGGACCCTGATGTAAGGAAGACTCCGATAAGGACTCTGATGTAAGGAAGACTCCGATGAGGACACTGATGTAAGGAAAACTCTGATGAGGACCCTGATGTAAGGAAGTCTCCAATAAGGACCCTGATGTAAGGAAGACTTAGATGAGGACCCTGATGTAAGGAAGACTCTGATGGGGACACTGATACTGTATAAGTGGGGACTCTGATGTAAGTGGGACTCTGATGAACACCCTGATGTAAGGGGCAGACTCTTATATAGGGGCGACTTCAATGGGGACCCTGATTTAAGGGGGGCTAGGATGCGGACCCTGGTGTAAAGGGGAGACTCTTATGTAGGGGTGATTTCAATTGGGACCCTGATGAATCGGGGTAATCTAATGGGGGCCCTGATGTAAGGTGACTCTGATCTAAGGGATACCCTGATGTAAAATGGAGACTCTGATGTATGATGTGCTTATATGTAGGACTCTAATGTAAGGGAGATTCTGATAGGGTCCCTGATGTACACTATATTACCAAAAGTATTGGGACACCTGCCTTTGGAGGCCATAAACTTTAATGGCACCCCAGTCTTAGTCCGTAGGGTTCAATATTGAGTTGGCCCACCCTTTGCAGCTATAACAGCTTCAACTCTTCTGAGAAGGCCATCCACAAGGTTTAGGAGTGTCTATGGGAATGGTTGATCATTCTTCCAGAAGTGCATTTGTGAGGTCAGGAACTATTGGAGATAAGTCCTGACTCGCAGTCTCCGCCCTAAGAACACCTTTGGGATGAATATTAGGTTGAGGTCGAGACTCTGTGCTGGTCAGTCATGTTCCTCCACCCCAAACTCGCTCATCCATGTCTTTATGGACCTTGCTTTGTGCACTGGTGTGCAGTCATGTTGGAACAAATAGGGGCCATCCCCAAACTGTTCCCACAAAGTTGGGAGCATAAAATTGTCCAAAACGTCTTGGTATGCCGACACATTAAGGGTTGCCTTCACTGGAACTAAGGGGCCAATCCCAACCCCTGAAAAACAACCCCCCACCATAATCCCCCCTCCACCAAATGATGGACCAGTGCACAAAGCAAGGTCCATAAAGACATGGTTGAGCGATTTTGGGGTGGAGGAACTTGACTGGTCTGGACAGAGTCCTGACCTCAACCCGATAGAACACCTTTGGGATGAATTAGAGCGGAGACTGTGAGCCAGGCCTTCTCATCCGTGCCTGACCTCACAAATGCGCTTCTGGAAGAATGGTCAAACATTCCCATAGACACACTCCTAAACCTGGTGGACGGCCTTCCCAGAAGAGTTGAAGCTGTTATAGCTGCAAAGGATGGGCCAACTCAATATCTTGTGATAATTTGTAAAATATATAATGTGGCCCCTTAGTGAAAAGTTTGGAAACTCCGACTCCAAACCATTGATAACAAAACCAAGAAACGAGGGGGCGGGGGACAGTCAGTGACCAGAGGCAGGAAAGTATTTATGTTACACACAATAACCAATCAGATCGAAGCTGTTTTTTTTTCCCTTTTCGGTGGCCGGCACATAAAACTTCTCCAGCGGCATAAATAAGGATCGGTATGTTTTATGCACGGGAGGAAAAATTGCCAAAAGCAAAAAACAAAAACAGCTCTTTCTTTCTTCTTATTGAAATAAATAATTAAAAATAAGGTTGTGTAAAAGATGTAAAATTGTGAGTTATGCTCGCCCGGAGTCGCTCTACATTTAGATGTAAATTAGCTTGCTCTCTTAAAAATGAACACTTTCCCTTCAGGCAAAAGGAAGATAAACTACCCCGCGAGCCACTCCATGATATATGGGCCACTATAATTACACATTTTTTAATTAAAGTGAAATTCCCTAACTTGGCTGTAACTTACCAAGACACAAGGAGTAATTGATTCCAGCAGACCCTAGAAACAAACAAGACTTTATTTACAAAAGAGGAATGAGGTGTCTTTTTCTTTTTTTCTGGAGACAGGAGAACTTTAAAGTACATTTAAACCCAAAAACAAAACAGCAATATATTGCAGCTTACCAGTCCTAAGCAGCGGTAGCTGCAAAACATTTTTTTTTAGTATTATAATTATTATTTTTATTTATTTATTTTATTTTTTATTTAATTTTATTTTATTTTAATATTAAAGTGATATTAAAGGCTTGTTGTTGTTTTTTTTTTTTAAATAAACATTTTATTTTTTTATTTTTATTTTTTATTTTACTTTATTTTATTTTAATATTATTCCTAAGCAGCGGTAGCGGCAAAATATTTTTTTTTGTATTATAATAATTTTTTATTTTACTTTATTTTATTTTATTTTAATAGTTATTTTTTAATAACAAACATTTTATACTCACCTGCAGCCCAGATCCTCCTCTTCTTGGGTCCCCCACCAACCTCCTGCCCCCAGAGCAAGCCGCTGCTATGCACGTCCATTCACACAGCAGATTGGCCCTGTCCCCTCTCTCTCTCCTCATTGGCTCACTGGCTAATTAAACGTGACCCCCCCACCAAAAAAACAGTCCTTGAAAACATGGGCGTAGCATAAGCGGTTGCAGGGGTCACAATCGCAACCCTGCCCCTAGCTTCAGGGGGCCTCTGCAGCCTCCCTGTCATTTTATCATAGCAAGCAGTGATCTCTGTCCTCTTACTCTCCAGAAGTGATCTCTGTCCTCTGATCCTAAAGGGGGGATCCCTGTCTTCTGATCCTCCAGGGGTGATCCCTGTCCTCTGATTCTCCAGGGGTGATCCCTGTCCTCTGATCCTCCAGGGGTGATCCCTGTCCTTTGATTCTCCAGGGGTGATCCCTGTCCTCAGATCCATACTGTCCCATCATACTGCCCCATCAAAATTGCCCCATCAAAACTGCCCCATCAAAACTGTTCCCATCAAAATTGCCCCAACATACTTCCCCCATCAAAATTGCCCCAACATACTTCCCCCATCAAAATTGCCCCAACATACTTCCCCCATCAAAATTGCCCCATCATACTGACAGATCAAAATTGCTCCATTATACTGCCCCCATCAAAATTGCCCCATCAAAACTGACCCATCAAAATTGCCCCATCAAAACTGCCCTAATCAAAACTGCCCCCTCACAATTGCCCCTTCAAAATTACCCCATAATACTGCACCATCAAAATTTCCCCATCAAAACTACCCCATAAAAACTGCCCCATCATACTGCCACATCAAAATTGCCCCCATCAAAATTGCCCCCATCAAAATTGCCCCATCATACTGCCCCAACAAAACTTCAAGTCACGTTATAGTGACGTAACACGTAGGACAGGCAGACGGACACCGGAAGTGAAGCCAGGAAACGAGCCCGGCGTTCGTTTTTACACTACCTTTGTTTATCTTGTAAATGTGAGTAATACCGTTAATATATTTTCTAAATAAATACCAATTTTAAAAATAAATTACTACACCTAGAAGGCTCTATATATCTCTCTTATATGCGGACCTTTGTATACTTGAGCAATATCTACCGGCACCATATTGAGAAGGAGGTATATGCACCCATGCGACCCATAGGAGGAACGCGCAGGACTTACCTAAACCACCCCCTGAGTGACCTGCTCCCTATTTCTCTATGCTGTTAACCTTACAGCAGTAAGGTAACAATTTAGCACACCTACGGGTGTTGAACACACTGAAGATTCACCCAGCCACTGAAAAGTCATCAAAAGATTTATTTTCTGCTGTTACTATAGAACACCTCCACCGGATGTTCCTATAGAACATCACCACTCTGCACTTTGCACTTTGGACTACAAATTAGGGTCCATTTGTGTTTTGCACTTACACTTTATATGGACATTATCTACTTTACCAATTTATGCCACCCACTTGTATTATTTTATTTATGTGCCATATTTAATTATTTATTTATTTAGGCGCCATATTTATTTATTTATTTATATCTGGTTATTTCCCAAATTTCCAAATTTTCGCATTTTCGAAATTCGGGAATTCAAAAATGTGAAAATCCGAAAATTCGAAAATCTGAAAAAAAGAAAGAAAATCAGTTTATTTCGAAATAATAACTAACTATTAAAGTTAGGTTCACTAACAGCCAAATTTGAAAGGAAATTCCAATACCTATAATTTAATAGTTATTATTTTGAATTAAACTGATTTTCTTTCTTTTTTTCAGATTTTTAAATTTTCGGATTTTCAAATTTTTGAAATTCGTAATTTCGGAAATTCGAAAATTCAGAAGTTCCTAAATCCGAAAAATGTGAAATGCGGAATTTCGTAAATTTGTAAATTTAGTAAATTCGGAAATTTGGAAATTCAGAAATTCGCAAATTCAGAAATTTTGTAATTTCGGAAATTCAGAAATTTCGGAGATTCGGAAATTTCGGAAATTCGTAATTTCGGAAATTTGGAGATTTGGAAATTCGGAAATTTTAAATCATGGAAATTCGAAATTAACGAATTTGTCAAAATTTGTTAAAAAAACGAATTTGGAACTAAACAAATTGCACACGTCTACTCATTTCTCTCTTTTGGCTTTTTTAATAAAATTACCTGCTTGTCTTTGTCAGACTAAGATCTTCCTACCAGTCCAGCTTAATCCACATGCAGTGCAGCATAGGAGCTGTTACATTGTACAGAAACATACAACAAGAAGCTGCAGTCCCACCACAAGTTAGAGGAATTAAGTGGTTAGCTCTGGCAGCATCGGGGTCGTCTCTTCAATTCCCAACCACAGCACACCGGCCTGGAGTTTGCATGTTCTCCCTGCGCCTGCATGGGTTTCCTCCGGGTACTCTGGTTTCCTCCCACAATACAAAGACATGCTGGGAGGTACATTGGCCCTAGTATGAATGAATGTGAGTTAGGGAGATTAGATTGTAAGCTCCTAGGGGGTTCTGTAGAGTAGAGGGGTGAGGGGTGCAGGGTAGATGGGAGGTACAGGAAGAAGAGAGGGCTCCCACACAGGATTTAATGGAGGAGTAGAGGGCCGAGGACAGTGTCAGAGGGGGACCTGGACATTGACAGCCTGGAACGATCGGAGGGACCTGGATCAGAGCTGGGGGAGACAATCAGGGAGGCAGCAGCTGGGGGTGAGCGAGCACCAAGAAGGAGGGACCCAAGGACTGGGACGCATGGGAGGAACTCGGGGACACAGACACAGGCAGCGCTCTGCCTCCATTTCAGTCACGAGAGTCGAGCAGCGCCAGAGCAGCGATCACCGGGATCCGCCGTACACGGCACTTCTGACAGGGAGCCAGCACCGCTATCCCCGATCTACCCCTCCATCCACCTTACTACTACCCGACTGCCAGCCCCGCTCCTCCAACCAATCACCCTCTACTATCTTGAGGGCAAAGACGACCCTGCCTATCAGCAGAGCAAGGGGCAGGGGGAGGAGCTGTTATGAAAAGACTCCGCCAATCCCGTTGTCTGTGCAGATCTCCAGCATCTCCCGCCCCCTTGCTCTGCGCTGATAGGATGAAATCGTTGGTGGGGCAGGAGAGCCGGAAGAGGAGACAAACAGAAATGCCCACAGAATCGGGAAAGGCTGCATCGGCCGCGTAAATTTCATTCCGGGACACTGAATTTTCCCGGAATGAAGGTGCCCTGGGACCCGGGACAGACCTCCAAGATACGGGACTTTCCAGGGCAATACGGGACTTTCCCGGGCAATCCGGGACGCGTGGTCACCCTACTATGTAACTACCATGTAAATGGAAGAAAGAGATTCTGTGGACAGGTGTCTTTTATACACATAACGAGTTGTCATTAGGAGCACCTTCTTAAATTGACAGGACTAATCTGTGTACCACATGAGCACCTACTGTAGCCAGTCTGGAAGCCAGAATTATGGTTGGTTTGTAGGGGATCAAATACTTATTTTACTCACTAAACTTCAACTCAATTTATAACATTTGTATCGGGGTTTTTTTCTGGATTTTTGGTTGATATCTATATGATTTAACCGCTTCCCTGTGATTGGAGCAGAGATCAGTGACTGTCACACACAGCCACGCCCCCCCCACAGTTAGTAACACGCCCCTAGGACACACTTAACCCCTACAATGCCACCTCCTGGTTAACCCCTTCACTGCCAGTGTCATTTACACAGGAATCAGTGCATTTGTATAGCACTGATCGCTGTATAAATGACAATGGTCCCAAAAATGTGTCAAAAATGTCCGATATGTCCGCCATAATGTCGCAGTCACAAAAAAAAAATCGCTGATCGCCGCCATTACTAGTAAAAAAAAAATATTAATAAAAATGCTATAAAACTATCCCTTATTTTGTAAACGCTAACGCAAACCAACCAATAATCGCTTTTTGCGATTTTTTTTATTTACCAAAAATATGTAGAAGAATACGTATCGGCCTAAACTGAGGAAAAATAATTTTTTTTATACATTTTTGGGGGATATTTATTATAGCAAAAAGTAAAAAATAATGTGTTTTTTTCAAAACTGTCGCTCTTTTTTTGTTTATAGCGCAAAAAAATAAAAACCCGCAGGGGTGATCAAATACCACCAAAAGAAAGCTCTATTTGTGGGGAAAAAAAGGACATCAATTTTGTTTGGGAGCCACGTCGCACGACCGCGCAATTGTCAGTTAAAGCGGCGCAGTGCCGAATCGCAAAAAAAGTGCTCTGGTCTTAAGCCAGCAAAATGGTCCGTTCTGAAAGTGGTTAAAATACACCTATGATACAAATTATAGACCCTTGATTTCTTTGGGGACAAACTTACAAAATCTGCACTGGATCAAATAATTATTTTTCCCACTGTATATATATATATATATATATATATATATATATATATATATATATATATATATATATGTATATATATGCGTGTACATTACATTTTTAACAGATTAAACAGAAAATGGTATGGGCTGGAATTCTTGATATCCCCTCTATGGCCCCCCTTCCGTAATCATCCTTTTCCGCTGCCGTTCATGTAGAATAATGCACAGCCCTGAGCAGTAGATTTTCCTATCCCCGATACCTGTACATAATAATTTCTTAATAATTCATGTGCTTTTCATGCCTTACTGAGCTGGAAAGGTCACTGCAGCCACACTCATCATGAGAGTAACGAAACGTGTTCAGCCGGAGCTGGAATATTCTACACAGCAGTAATGGAGCAGGAACTAAAGCGTTCTGCCTTTTTACATCTGTCGGCTTTTGCTTGCGGTATGTTTTGCAAAAAAAGCTGCAAATTTAAAAATCAACAACAAAAAAAAAAAAAAAAACGTGTATATTATAATTACCAGATGGCCTAAAGAGGCATCAACCTAAATGCATTATTTTCAAAACCAGTTTAAGCTAAAGTAATTCTATTAGTGTTGGTGGATAAACGTGTTCCAGGAGATGATTAGAGTTGCAAATGTTTAAAGTAAAATGCCTGGAAAATTTGAAAAGTCACATTTGTTGGAGTCATTGCCCCCATAAACATGTTCATTTGAGGGCCAGTTCACACTACATGCAGTCCGGTGCGTTTTATTTTTTCTGCATCAAAAATGCATGTATGGTTTTCAATAGCATAGTTCACACTAGTGTTTGCAGTTCCAGTGCGTTCCATTCCAGAAAAAAACAGTAGAATGTGCTGCATTTTTCCTGCACTGGACTGTACTGGAATGCTGTAAAACGCATCAAAAGTGCACTGGAATGCACCAAAAACACATGGCAACATAGACGTCCTTGAATTTTGAAAAAAAATTGCGTTTGAAAAATTGCGTTTGAAAAATTGCTGTGCAAATACCGTGTGACATAAATAATTGCAACAACCACTATTTTATTCCCTAGGATCTCTGCTAAAAAAAAATATATATATATATATATATATATATATATATATATATATATATATATATATATATATATATATGTATATGTATGTGTGTGTATATATATATATATATATATATACAGTGGTGTGAAAAAGTGTTTGCCCCCTTCCTCATTTCCTGTTCCTTTGCATGTTTGTCACACTTAAGTGTTTCGGAACATCAAACCAATTTAAACAATAGTCAAGGACAACA
>CM053034.1:22749109-23004109 GCA_028564925.1 Lithobates sylvaticus
TCCCCACAACATGATGCTGCCACCACCATGTTTCACGGTGGGGATGGTGTGTTCAGGGTGATGTGTAGCGTTAGTTTCCACCAAACATAGTGTTTTGTTTTTACGCCAACATGTTCAATTTTGGTCTCATCTGACCAGAGCACCTTCTTCCAAATGTTTGCTGTGTCCCCCACATGGCTTCTCGCAAACAGGTCTTCTTATGGCTTTTTTTTCAACAATGTCTTACTTCTTGTCACTCTTCCATAAAGGCCAGATTTGTGGAGAGCACGACTAATGGTTGTCCTGTGGACAGATTCTCCCACCTGAGCTGTGGATCTCTGCAGCTCCTCCAGAGTTACCATGGGCCTCTTGGCTGCTTCTCTGATGAATGCTCTCCTTGCCCGGCCGGTCAGTTTAGGTGGACGGCCATGTCTTGGTAGGTTTGCAGTTGTGCCATACTCTTTCCATTTTCGGATGATGGATTGACCAGAGCTCCGTGAGATGTTCAAAGCTTGGAATATTTTTTACAACCTAACCCTGCTTTATACTTCTCTACAAGTTTATCTTTGACCTGTCTGATGTGTTCCTTGGCCTTCGTGATGCGGTTTGTTCACTAAGGTTCTCTAACTCGGAGGGATTCACAGAACAGCTGTATTTATACTGAGATTAAATTACACACAGGTGGACTCTATTTACTAATTAGGTGACTTCTGAAGGCAATTGGTTCCACTAGATTTTAGTTAGGGGTATCAGAGTAAAGGGGGGCTGAATACAAATCCACGGCACACTTTTCAGATATTTATTTGTAAAAAATTTTGAAAACCATTTATCATTTTCCTTCCACTTCACAATTATTTGCCACTTTGTGTTGGTCTATCATATAAAATCCCAATAAAATACATTTATGTTTTTGGTTGAAACATGACAAAATGTGCAAAATTTCAAGAGGTTTGAATACTTTCTCAGGGCACCGTACTTTCATCCGTGTTGGCACTGGTTAACCAGCTGGTGGTTGCTGCTGCACCCTTAGGCTATGCCCAGAAAGAAGTGCAAATATAAGCAATCACGCAAAACTAAAATAACATTTTTGGAACTAGTTGGCCTTTACGTAACTGGGGAAAATGATTACACTGTGCTTAGAATAGCACATATTTCACTTGGCCTCATTCATAAATTAATATGAATTTCCGGTATGACAAAAAGGTGAAAATGGTGGCAGTTATCACACATACTGCTCGCCCATGCGGCAGAAACAAACTGTTCTCACTTTCCTGCAACAGTGAGCAATATGGGGCGAGGCTGCATAACAGATGTCGCTATTCACAGCCTAATATATGGATAATGCACTCACACCTGCTTTAGTGATCTCTGTAGAACTGCCTCTAGATGTTCAGGTCTCAAATTAAATATAAATACGCACAAGAAAGAACCCTGCATTAATTAAATTTGCATTATTATAGTTTATCGTCAACATAATCGATTCTTTTAGTATAAATTCCGGAGAGGAAATTGACTTACTGGATTAAAGGAAAACTCACAAATTACTTAATTTTACACTACTACTACAAATACTTTTAAAAATATACTAAAGCACTGATGTGAATAAATATTAAAATATGTGAGAAATAAAGCGCAATTATTAATTTAAAACATTTACTACAAATATTTGAAATCATCCTTTGTACAGCTGATGACCATGGGAAACATCCAAGGGCTGAATTTACATTTAGGTACACTTGGCACGAGCCCATAGAAAAAAAAGGAGGGTTGTCTCTCCATATATATATATATATATATATATATATATATATATATATATATATATATATATATATATATATTTTCCATTATTGTTACAAACAGTCATCTTATATTCAGGATCTGAGGGCAGGATTCAGAAAACATGGAAATGTTTTATGTAAAAGGAGTGACCATATCAGAAGGTTGTTACTAAGGGCACCAAAAATTTTGTTTCTACAGACTAGTTAGAAAATTCAGATCCTGTTCTAACCTCTCACATTTGACTTCTTTTGTCTTCATTATTTTAGTCTAGACTTTAGTTTCCTCTCCTTCTCACCTCTCCAGTATTTTCTTACTTTTCTCCTCTCCTCATCCTACCTCTCCTTTTTCTTCTTCTCTCTCCTCACCCCTCCGCACCTTTCCTCTGTTCTCCTCATCTCTCCTAACCTCCTCAGCTCTCTTTTCTTCTCCTAGTCCTGAACTTTCCGTTGTCTTTTCCTCAACTATTCACCTCTCGTCTTCTATCCTCTCCTCTTCTCCTTGTCTATCGTCTTCTCTCCCGTCCTCCTCACCATTCCTGTTTTTTCAATTCCACTACCCTCCTCCTCAGCTCTCCTTTCTTCTTTCCTGTCCTTCTCCTCTGCTTTCCTGTCCTTCTCCTCTGCTTTCCTGTGTCTTCTCCTCTCATCTCCACCTCTTCATTTTTTTTCTCTCCTCCTCACCATTCCTGTTTTTTCTCTTCCACTACGCTCCTCCTGAGCTATCCTTTCTTCTCTCCTCTCCTTCTCATCTGCTTCCATATATCTTCTCCTCTTCTCTACACCTCTCCTCTCTCCTCCTCTCCTCCTCGCCATTTCTGTTTTATTCTCTTCCACTACTCTCCTTCTGAGCTCTACTTTGTTCTCACCTCTCCTCCTCATCAACTTTCCTCTCTCTTCTTTCCTACTCAACTCTGTTCTTCTATCTTCTTCTCCTCATCTCTTGTCTTCTCTGCTGACCTCCTTGCCATTCCTGTTTCCTCCCTGCCACTATTCCCCTCCTGAGTTCTTCTTTCTTCTCTCCTCTCCTCTACTTTCCTGTGTCTTTTCCTCTCCCCCTCACCTTTCCTCTTCATTACTCTCCTCTTCTCTTTTCTCTTCCTTGCCATTCCTGTTTTTTTCTCTCCTCTCTTTCTCCCCATCTTTCCTGTGTATGCTCTTCAACTTTCCTGTTCTTTTCACTCCTCTTCTCCTTGCTTCGCCTCTCCTCTTTTCTCATCTCCTCCTCACCACCACAGTTTCTTTTTTTCTCCTCTCCTCTCCACTCCTCTCCTTTCCTCTCTTCCTTACCTAATTTTTCCTCTACTCTTCTCTTCCTTACCTCTTTCACCTCATCCTTACAGTATATTTCTTTTTGTTTTCTCTCCAACTCATGTCCAGTGTCCCCTTATCTCCTTACTTCTCCTTTCCTCCATCATTCTCCTCTCCTGCATCCTGTCCTCTACCCCTGTGCATCTAGCAGCATACATTACTTGCCTTAACAGGAAGGTGCAGCACAAAATCACGTCATAGGATAGCATTTGTGTGTTGGAGAAAAGTCACCAGGTAGTTTACTTTTCTCTAGAGACAAGGCCATTCTCCAGCAGTGATGAAGGCCTTATCTATAAAATAGTGGCCTATCTGGGGGCTGCAACGGTCCTTAAAGGAGAGGGAGAAGTACCAGGTGACTGTTTGGCACTTCCCTGGGTTTTTTCCCTGCCTTTCCTAAATGAGAGAATTGAAAAGGAGATCCACTTAATCAAGATAAAAACTAAATAAAAGTTTGAAGGACCTTTGGCACAGTAAAGGCAGAAGACTGAGGTCCAGGACCGGCCTCTCTGGAAGTGGAAGAGGCCACTTTACTGAATGTAGGAGAGTGGAGTCAGAAAAAGGTCCACTTGCCAGGTTCTTGTTTACCATTAAAGAGAACGAGTGTGGTGGACTCACAAGGAGGGATGCATGTTTGTCATCCCTTGTTCATTATTTCGGGCTAACACAAAATATAAAACAGACTTTTCTGAAATGATTTAAATGAAGCTTGTTCCTTTTACAAAATGTCTCTGAAAAGTTGTGAGATAATTGTAAAGTTTGCAATGCTTATAAAAACATCTCTGAACGTGTTCTTTCCTCTTTTTATAGGATGTGCAGATAAGAACATGTATTTTATTGATAGGTAGCACTTTTATTATCACTATCTATATACTTTTTTCTCTCACTTTGAAAAGTAAAGATGTGTTTTGACCTCTGAATAAGAGAAGTAATCTTAAAAGCTTCTGTTGAAAATATATGTTGTTATGATGGGAAAAAGAGAAAATCTAAAGATGGGTGAACTTGGGTATTATCTTTGTGTCACGTGGTCTTTTTCTATTCACATTATATTTTAAAGTAAAAAGAAAAGATGTGCAGCCAATGCTTCCTATGTAAAAATAGACGTCAGGCTGTATATTAAAATCTGGAAAGCAATTGACTAAAGTTATGGATGTGATATACAATATATCTCCAAATGTATGTGGAGACCTGTATGTGGACATTATATCTCCAAATGTATGTGGAGACCTATATGTGGACATTATATCTCCAAATGTATGTGGAGACCTGTATGTGGACATTATATCTCCAAATGTATGTGGAGACCTGTATGTGGACATTATATCTCCAAATGTATGTGGAGACCTGTATGTGGACATTATATCTCCAAATGTATGTGGAGACCTATATGTGGACATTATATCTCCAAATGTATGTGGAGACCTGTATGTGGACATTATATCTCCAAATGTATGTGGAGACCTGTATGTGGACATTATATCTCCAAATGTATGTGGAGACCTGTATGTGGACATTATATCTCCAAATGTATGTGGAGACCTGTATGTGGACATTATATCTCCAAATGTATGTGGAGACCTGTATGTGGACATTATATCTCCAAATGTATGTGGAGACCTGTATGTGGACATTAAATCTCCAAATGTATGTGGAGACCTGTATGTGGACATTATATCTCCAAATGTATGTGGAGACCTGTATGTGGACATTATATCTCCAAATGTATGTGGAGACCTGTATGTGGAGATTATATCTCCAAATGTATGTGGAGACCTGAATGTGGACATTATATCTCCAAATATATGTGGAGACCATGACAGCTACCGATAAGGACACTTAACCGGATGATTGAGTTCAGGTGTTTACAGTGAAAAGTCTCGTTAATGCTACAGCACACAATGACCTTTTTAGACCTAACCATCACACCTACATTTTTGGACACCACACCAAATTATTGAGTTCAGGCGTTTCTGGTGAAGGGTCCTGTGTTAATGTTACAGCATACAAACACATTTTAGACCATTATGAACTTGGGGAAGACTCTTCTGTTCCAGCATTACAGTGCCCCTTTGCACAAAGCCAGTTCCTTTTAGAAAGGGTTGAACCAGTTTGGTATGGAGGAACTCAAGTGGCCTTCCTGGAGCCTTTACCTCAACTCTATCGAACACCTTTGGGATGAATTGAAATGCCAATTGTGAGGCAGGTCTTTTCATTCAACATGAACATCTGACCTCACAAATGGTCCTTGGGCTGAATGGCCAAAATGTTCATGGATACACCCCAACATCTTGTGAAGAACTGTCCCAGAAGAGTGGAGGATGTTATAGCTCTAATGAAGGAGAAGTGGGTCCATGTTAATGGATTTGCCCCTCTCTGTTGGAGCTATAACATGCTTTTGGAATGGGATGTTCAAAAGCTAAAATAGATGTAATAGGCAGATGTCCACAAACAAATTTAAAAAATAATAGAAAACAGGCAATTAGTGGATACGGGCCCTGCCTAAACTTATACAGTATATACAGTATATGTTTATCCACAAAGGCTTGGCTATACCAGGGCTCAAGTCCTGCGGGAACGCATGGGAACGGAGTTCCTGTACTTTTTCCACAACAGGAACTCAGTTCCCGTAAGCAGCCGTGTCCTGCAAGACTTTGAAGTATGCGAGCTGTGTGGCAGGTGCTACACCAGCAGCTGCCGACACAGCTGGCAATAGTAAGTGCCGCACACCTGACCATTCAGGCATTGCCAGTAGGGGTCCCCAGGACAACTTCCGCTTCGATCTACCTGTCAATCACAGCTAGCTGACAGGTAGATCAGGTCCTGCTGCTAAGAGATTGTATTTAGTCAGACCCCTCATGATGCCCTCCTCCCCGCCGGCCCCTCCTGATTTTCTGTCTCCTCATCTCCCCCCCCCCCCAGTCTCCTGCATACTTGCTCTGTGTGTCCCGCTGAATCCCCCCTCCTCTATCTTCAGTGCCATATGATGAGAGAACCCAGAGGAGGAGCACAGCTATTCTGCTCACAGGACATGCAGGGAGAGAGGTGAGCTGAGGGAGGAACATCAGTTTGGGGTGGTAAGCGGAGCACAATAACTGGCAAAGTTTAATGCCAGGAGGAAAGTTTATGTGAAGGGTTGGAATAGCAGCGAGTGTGTGTTGGAGCCCTGCAGAGTTTGCAGCTCCCCAAGCTAACATACATTTCCTAAGCAGGAACACATCACTATCTCCCCAAGCATTCTGTCCAGATAATGTGCAGTCCATTTATGACCTTTCCGTTTAACCCTGTGTTATCCAAACTCTGTTCAGGTAAACTCACCACATAAACACTCTATATACAAAATAAAATTCCCCAATAAAGATCAGAACATGATGTTCACATTCGCATGGAAGCACAATTGAATGAATGCTGATTATTCAGAGAATTACTGTATTTATGTTTATTGAGGATTGTTTTTTTATGTACTAACAGTTAAGCTTCATACACACAATACGACAATTGGATGAAAAATACCACTTTTGAAGCGTTCGTGCATATGAGCGTATCATTTTTTTTTTTTTTGGTGGGCGAGTGGATCTTGGGTGGGAGTTCCCACACTTTTTTCCCCAGGACTTGACCCCTGGGCTATACAGTGTATATTTTAACAATTTCTCAGGAACTTTGTTCATCAGCTGGTTTTAGACTTTAGGGCTTAAATGTTCCTTACCCAGAAATGTTGGTATTTATAGTCACCATAATTAGCAGACACCTTTAAACCCAACAAATTTTCAGCTTGGCATACTATGTGTGCCAACATTGGCCACTCCATTTGCTCCATCCCTTGCTCTGTCTCAATCAAAGGTGTCTGTTTATGAAGCAGTGAAATATATTCACTGCTTCATTCTCTGGCATTCTCAGAGGAGATCGTTCTCCTCTGGATGCCAGTTTATGAAGCGGTGTAGATCGCTTCACCTTTGGAGGAGTGAAGCGATCTACAAATGCTTCGAACACTGGAGAACCTGGTGCTGAGATTGCAGCTTCATAAACTGGCCTTTCTGTGTCAATCAATGAGGATTCTCAGTGTGCGGAGATCATCAGCGGGAGAACATGTTCAAACACGTTCTCCCCCCGATTATCTCTGTTTCATAAACAGTTTTTGAGCTGAGATCAGCGGCGGTCCTCGGGATCACTGCTGTTCACAGTTTCATAAACGGACACCTAATGCTGCGTACACACGGTCGGAATTTCCGATGGAAACAGTCCGATGGGAGCTTTTCATCGGATTTTCCGACCGTGTGTATGCCCAACGGTCTTTTTCTGTCGGAATTTCCGAAGGACTTTGGATTGAGAACCTGTTCTTAATTTTTCCGACAGAAAACCTTTCTATCGGATTTTCCGATCGTGTGTATGCAATTCCAACACGCAAAATTCCGACGCATGCTCGGAAACAATTCGACGCATGCTCAGAGCGTTAAACTGCCCTTTTATAGTGCAGTTGAAAGTTTTTTAAGGCGTGGTGTTATTGACCGTCGGAATTCCGACGGGAAAACCATCAGAGCTTTTTCCGACGAGAATTCCGACCGTGTGTACGCGGCATTAGACACCACAGTTTTCAAATGTTTGGTCATTCAGTGGTGTTGTAGAAATTTTATTAAGATGTATTCAATATGTATTGTCATAGTGTCTCCCAGTGTTAGTTCTACTTGTGGCTCGCTCATAAGAGCAAACCGGAATGAACCGGCACTGGTGAAAGACTATCAGTAGTGAAAAGCTTCCTGTGGATGTGGAGCGGTGTTCGTCCTGCGAGGATTTGTCCGCCAGCGATATGCGCAGATTTGTCTGTTAGGTGAGTATATATTCGCTCTGCAAAGACATTATCGGTTTGATTCCTATCTGCTTTCGCGGAGGGATGTACACTTTCTATGTGTCTGATCACCACGTGGAAAGGCCTTAGTGTGTCCCTGCAGATGGCCTCGCATCCATAGGAACGGTAGTCTAATCCGTCTATGCAGTGTGCAAGCCTGGTCGGAACAGCGTTCACTAACAGCCAAATTTGAAAATAAATTCCAATACCTATAATTTAAATAGTTATTATTAGTTAGTTATTATTTGGAATTTTTGGATTTTCGTCCTTCCAAATTTTCGGATTTTCTTTCTTATTTTCGGATTTTCTAATTTTTGAATTCCAAATTTCCAAATTTTCGAATGTAAAAAATTTACGAATTCCGAATTTTCGAATGTACAAATTTTTTAACTGATTTGTTCTACATGTTTCGCCGTGCGGCTTCTTCAGAAATATGCGTGGGTATTCAAATTGAATACCCACGCATGTTCCTGAAGAAGCCGCACAGCGAAACATGTTGAACAAAACAGTGTGGTATTCTTTGTTGTAGAAGAAATGTATCCATATATACCTTCCTCCTTTTATGTATTAGTGTTTACATAAAAATATATTTTTCTACTTACAAACTGTTGTTGATTACTATATAAATAGCACCCATAAAGTCCCATCCATTCCCCGACTAGGGGCTCATTTTCTCTATATATACAAAGGGATGTTGGTACTAATTGAAAAACTTTGGGAACTGATCACTTTAAATTCTTTAACTAATATAAATGTCTATGGACACTTCCATAAGGCTAGTTGATTATTGTAAGAAATACTATACTACTATTTCTATAGACAGAAGTTCTTATCTTGGCGCCATTGCACTTTACTCAGAGATCACAGTCTTCCTAATTGCTGAAAATGGTGTAATTCACAGATCCCCTCAATTATCACAATCTAGAAACACTTTGGAAAGAATGAAAATCAGCAGAAGGAAGAAATATGAATGGCGCCAAGTAGCGATGTGAGAATTAGATATGCAAATAATCGCAACCCTTCAAATGGCAGAAAAAAGTCTCACATTATTACAGACTGCTGTGACAAGTCACCTAGAAGGCCAACACTTATTTCACCGACAACCTTTGCTAATTGTTAAACTTCTTGGTTTCCACATACAGCTTTTTTTTAAAGCGGTTATAAACTTTCCAAAAAAAAAAAAGTAGAATTTCCCCTCTGCAAGGAAATGGCGTAACATGCTAGTAGGCATCACCTTACAACGAAGCTCTCCAGCAGCGCACTGTCACCAGGGCTTCCATCTTCTCCCGGGCTTCCTTCCTTCCGGGTTCACGGGTTCGGGCTGTTTGAATGGCCGCGCCGCAATGACGTCACTCCCACGCATGAGCACGGGAGCCACGATCGCGGCACAGAATGCCATTTCTTCAGAGCGCAGTGCACGGTGCACATTCAGGAGATATTCCTTGTACCTTCGGCACCGGCAACTCCAAAGACCTTGTTACCAAAATGTATTGGCTGCATATGAGCATTAACCACTTCAATACTGGGGGGCACTTATACACCTTCCTGCCCAGACCAATTTTCAGCTTTCAGCGCTGTCGCACTTTGAATGACAATTGCGCGGTCGTGCTACACTTTACCCAAACTAAATTTTTATCATTTTTGTTCCCACAAATAGAGCTTTCTTTTGGTGGTATTTGATCACCTCTGGGGATTTTTTTTTCTGCTAAACAAATAGAAAAAATAACATTTTGAAAAAAATATGTTTTTTTTTTTAGTTTCTGTTACAAAACTTTGTAAATAAGTAAGTTTTCTCCTTCACTGAGGGGCACTGATTGGGCTGCACTGATAAGGTGGCACTGATGGGCACCTATGAGGTGGCACCTATGAGGTGGCACTGATGAGGTGGCAATGATGGGCACTGATGATGGGCACTAATATGTAGCACTGATGGGGCACTGATAGGTGGCACTGATATGCACTGATTGGGAGCCAATGACTGCGCTGCTATCAATCTGCGCTGCTATCAATCTATCCAATCAAGAGCCGGGAACCCGTGGAGAGAGGGACGGCGGGGATGCGCCGACGGAAATTCGGGGCTCAGGTAAGTTAGGGTGCTGATGACTGCCAGGTGTTTTTTCACCTTAATGCATAGGATGCATTAATGGGAAAAAAAACATGAGCCTTTACAACCCCTATAAAAAGCAAATACTGACGCGTTTCGGCATGAGCCTTAGACCCCTTTCCAGTGCCGATCCTGACCTCCCTGGGGCCCTAAGCAAAATTCTGCTGAGGGGCCCTCTACCTGACCCGTGATGCCGTGAGCTATGTAAACCATTTGCCATTGCCACACAGTCACACCTGACACTTCAGCGCTCCCAATACAATCCTCCCTCCTTTAAACAAAACAGTCAAAGAATAAGTACAACAAAATAGAACAGACATGTATACAATATATATATCTTTACATATCTGAGTGTGGATCCCCCACTTACATCAGGGTCCCCAGAGAGCCACCCCTTACATCAGGATCCCCAGAGAGCCCCCCTTACACCAGGGGTCCCCAGAGAGCCCCCCCCTTACACCAGGGTCCCCCCCTTACACCAGGGTCCCCAGAGAGCCCCCCCTTACACCAGGGCCCCCCCCTTACACCAGGGTCCCCAAAGAGCCCCCCCCTTACACCAGGGTCCCCAGAGAGCCTCCCCTTACACCAGGGTCCCCAGAGAGCCTCCCCCTTACACCAGGGTCCCCAGAGAGCCTCCCCCTTACACCAGGGTCCCCAGAGAGCCTCCCCCTTACACCAGGGTCCCCCAGAGAGCACCCCCTTACATCAGGGTCCCCAGAGAGCACCCCCCTTACATCAGGGTCCCCAGAGAGCCCCCCTTACATCAGAGTCCCCAGAGAGCACCCCCCTTACATCAGGGTCCCCAGAGAGCACCCCCTTACATTAGGGTCCCCCGAGAGCACCCCCCTTACATCAGGGTCCCCAGAGAGCCTCCCCTTACACCAGGGTCCCCAGAGAGCCTCCCCTTACACCAGGGTCCCCAGAGAGCCTCCCCCTTACACCAGGGTCCCAGAGAGCCTCCCCCTTACATCAGGGTCCCAGAGAGCACCCCCCTTACATCAGGGTCCCCAGAGAGCCACCCCCTTACATCAGGGTCCCCAGAGAGCACCCCCCTTACATCAGGGTCCCCAGAGAGCACCCCCTTACATTAGGGTCCCCAGAGAGCACCCCCCTTACATCAGGGTCCCCAGAGAGCATCCCTATAAAGCTCAGGGTCAGAGGCTGCGAAGGGGGGGACAGGAGGTCAGAGGCTGCGAAGGGGGGGGGGGCAGGAGGTCCGAGGCTGCGAGGGGGGGGGGCAGGAGGTCCGAGGCTGCGAGGGGGGGGACAGGAGGTCCGAGGCTGTGAGGGGGGGACAGGAGGTCTGAGGCTGCGAGGGGGGGGGGGACAGGAGGTCTGAGGCTGCAAGGGGGGGGGGACAGGAGGTCCGAGGCTGCGAGGGGGGGGGGAAGGAGGTCCGAGGCTGCGAGGGGGGGGGGAGGAGGTCCGAGGCTGCGAGGGGGGGGCAGGGGGTGGAAAGGTTTTGGTTCCTTTAGGGCTCATTCACATGGGTGGCCATTAAAAGCAGGTAGTTAGTTAGGACAGCATATCAATAGAGGCTACGGTGAGAAAAGCACTTAGGGATTATTTTCATCTGAAGCAGCCCTTGCCCTCTCTTCTGAAAAGAGGTCCACTGCCAATCACTTTTAAGGGGGCTAGCAAAGGCTGCTGAACATGGGAACACGCCCTTCTCACCATAACCTGTTTGGATATACTGTCTCATTGGGTTTGAAGCCATACTCCACTGACTTGGTTGGAGAGTTTTTATGATTTTGTTAGGGCATATTTACATGGGTGGCCAGGAAAAGCAGGTAGTTAGGTAGGACAGTGTAACCATACAGGTTATGGTGAGAAGGGACTTGGGGGTTGTTCTCACATGCAGCAGACATTTCCCCCATTCTGAAAAGTGGTCCACCATCAATGGCATGGGCTGCCAAACATGAGAACGAGCCCTAAGTCACTTCTTACCATGACCTGGTTATACTACCCTACCTAACTATATAACAATATTGTTACTTTCCTGATATCTATTTACCGTATTTATCGGCGTATAACACGCGCTGGCGTATAACACGCACCCCAAGTTTCGGAGGGACTTTTAAGGAAAAAAACTTTTAGGAGGGAAGTTTAAGGAAAAAAACTTACATTTAAATGCCCATCAATGCAGCCTTGTCAGTTCCACCTGCAGCCTTGTCAGTTCCACCTGCAGCCTTGTCAGTTCCACCTGCAGCCTTTTCAGATCCACCTGCAGCCAGGGGCGGACTGACCGGTCGGTGACTCGGTCGCCGCCCGAGGGCCCGGAGCCATTAGGGGCCCGTGCGGCCCAACGAGAGGCTGCTTGAAGCGGCTGTAATAATACCGCTAACGGCGCGCTGCTCCCCGCCTGCCCCTCCTTCCCTCCCGTCCGATGGCGGGAAGGAGGAGCGGGCGAGGATCCGCGCGCAGTTAGCGGTATTATCGCAGGTCCTTCACTCCAGTGGTTGCTATGGGGGTGCGTGCGTTGCTATGCACCCGGCTCTGACATGGACCGCGCCGCATTGAGAGGGGTGCCGCGGCTCCCTCCTTCCCCTTCGGGATCTCTTCTCCTCTGCGTGATGTGCGGGGAGAGTGGGGGAGGAGGGAGAGAGGCAGAGACAGACCGTCCGACCCCACACACACCTCCACACGTGGCCGCAATGATCAGATCTCTGTCCCCACCAGCTGCACTCGCTGCCGCTTCCTCCTCGGCTGGGAGGAAGAGCCGAGGACGAGGAGGGACACAGACACCATCCACTACAGCACCTGCCCTGAGGTATGCAGAGGAGGGGAAGATAGTGGTTGGGGGGGGGGGGCATTGCCAGGTAATTATGCTGCCAGGAAGGGGGGGTAGAGGATATTTGCTAGGGGGTGATCTTTTCCCGCTCCATCCATTCCCCCTGATCCTATCCCCACTCCATCCATCCCCCATGATCCTATCCCCACTCCATCCATCCCCCCTGATCCTATCCCCGCTCCATCCATCCCCCATGATCCTATCCCCGCTCCATCCATCCCCCATGATTTTATCCCCGCTCCATCCATTCCCCCCTGATCCTATCCCCGCTCCATCCATTCCCCCCTGATCCTATCCCCGCTCCATCCATTCCCCCCTGATCCTATCCCCGCTCCATCCATTCCCCCCTGATCCTATCCCCGCTCCATCCATTACCCCCTGATCCTATCCCCGCTCCATCCGTTCCCCCCTGATCCTATCCCCGCTCCATCCGTTCCCCCCTGATCCTATCCCCGCTCCATCCATTCCCCCCTGATCCTATCCCCACTCCATCCATTCCCCCTGATCCTATCCCCGCTCCATCCATTCCCCCCGGGTCCTATCCCCGCTCCATCCATTCCCCCCTGATCCTATCCCCGCTCCATCCATCCCCCATGATCCTATCCCGCTCCATCCATCCCCCATGATCCTATCCCCGCTCCATCCATCCCCCATGATCCTATCCCCGCTCCATCCATCCCCCATGATCCTATCCCCGCTCCATCCATCCCCCATGATTTTATCCCCGCTCCATCCATTCCCCCCTGATCCTATCCCTGCTACATCCATTCCCCCCTGATCCTATCCCCGCTCCATCCTATCCCCGCTCCATCCATTCCCCCCTGATCCTATCCCCGCTCCATCCATTCCCCCCCTGATCCTATCCCCGCTCCATCCTTTCCCCCCTGATCCTATCCCCGCTCCATCCATTCCCCCCTGATCCTATCCCCGCTCCATCCATCCCCCTGATCCAATCCTGGCTCCAGCCATCCCCCTGATCCAATCCTGGCTCCATCCATCCCCCTGATCCCATCCCGGCTCTATACATCCTCTGATCCCATCCTGGCTTTATCGATCCCCTGATCCTATTCTGGCTCCATCCATTCCCCGATCCCATTCCAGCTCTATCCACCACCTCAATCCCAGCTCCATCCATTGTGGTAGGTTAAGGGGGGAGAGCCGCACTGATGCACTTTCCTGCTTAGTGGTGGGGGGTGACACCATGTATTACCGCACCAGGTGACACCAACCCTAGTGATGCCACTGCTTCACTCACCCCATGCCTGTATTATTACAGGCATGGAGTGAGTGAAATTTTTTTTATACTGGAGGGTCGCCAGCGGAGGGAGGGGGCAGTACAGATGTATGGGGCCCGGGGAACACTTCAGTATGCTCTCCCCACACTGTCCCCCCTGTATGCTCTCCCCCACACTGTCCCCCCTGTATGCTCTCCCCCCATACTGTCCCACCTGTGTGCTCTCCCCCCCCCACACTGTCCCACCTGTGTGCTCTCCCCCCCCCCACACACACTGTCCCACCTGTGTGCTCCCCCCCCACACTGTCCCACCTGTGTGCTCTCCCCCCCCCACACTGTCCCACCTGTGTGCTCCCCCCCCCCCACACTGTCCCACCTGTGTGCTCCCCCCCCCCACACTGTCCCACCTGTGTGCTCTCCCCCCCACACTGTCCCACCTGTGTGCTCTCCCCCCACACTGTCCCACCTGTTTGCTCTCCCCCCCCCCCTGTCCCACCTGTGTGCTCTCCCCCCCCCCACTGTCCCACCTGTGTGCTCCCCCCCCCCACACTGTCCCACCTGTGTGCTCTCCCCCCCCACACTGTCCCACCTGTGTGCTCTCCCCCCCACACTGTCCCACCTGTGTTCTCTCCCCCCCCACACTGTCCCACCTGTGTGCTCCCCCCCCCCCACACTGTCCCACCTGTGTGCTCTCCCCCCCCACACTGTCCCACCGTGTATCCCCGTGTGTGCTCTCTCCCCCTCCACAGTGTCTCCCTGTGTGCCCCCCCCAATGTCCCCCTGTGCAGCAGGTGTGACTTGGGATGCAGGGGGCCCCATGATCTTCTATTGCCCGGGGGCCCCATCAGTTGTCAGTCCGCCCCTGCCTGCAGCCTTGTCAGTTCCACCTGCAGCCATGTCAGTTTTACCTGCAGCCTTGTCAGTTCCACCTGCAGCCTTGCCCCATTTCCACCTGTAGAATTTAAAAATGGCGCAGCCGAGATACAGAGCCGGATGTCCTGTGTATCTCGACGGCGCTCGATAGTTCTCATTGGCTTTCGGCCGCTCTGGGCAGCTCTCGGCCGTTCTCGCCGGCTCAAGCAGAACTGCGAGAGCTGCCGAGAATGCCCAAAAGCGGCCGAAAGCCTCCAAGAACGGCCGAAATCGGCCGAGAGCCTCCGAGAGCGGCCTAAAGCCTCCGAGAGCGTCCGAAAGCCACAAGAATGGCCAAGAGGCTCAGAATCGGCGGAGGATCGGTGTATAACACACACCGATGATTTTACCCTGATTTTTAGGGGGAAAAGGTGCGTGTTATACACCGATAAATACGGTATCTATTTTGGCCCCTATTTTTCTCTACAGAAGGCTTGATATATTTTTTGGATTGCAACAAAGCAAGCCGTTTTTTGTTGGAAAACCTTGGCGTGTGGTTGACAAAACCTTCATATTAGCATCATGATCTCTGTGGGTAATCCATATATGACAATAGCCAGACGCTTCAAATTAGGAGATAAAAGTGTCACTTAAGCCTATTTACAATAACCCCGTGAGCGGCGATACAAATACTCAGCTATTACAATTTGAAGCTAAATGGATGTAGAGGTTAAGAGTTACAGATCCCTTCAGAGGAAGACCAAATACTGGAATTTGAAGTGTTTTTTCCTATACATCAAAACAGATGTTTAAAATGGGATTATGCGTCAAATGTACATTGAACATTGAAATGGATACATCTAGATGTACTTAGCCTTTGCTAGAGATGTAGACAACTAAATGGTATAACACCATTAGCTAGCTTGCAGAACATTTTCCATCAGTGCACATTTTACATTATTATTATTATAATGTTTGGCTTAAGGTTGGGTTCACACTGTTGCGGCGCATTGACACATATTTTGCCGCTTATGTTGTGTTAGGACAGCTTATTCTTTTAAATGGGCTGCCTAATGCACCAAAATGGACCAAAAAAGGTGCGTATACCTTTTTATGTAATGCAGCAAAACACAAAGCATGTTAGTACATTATCATACATTGTGTTGTGCTGCACCACATGCTCATTTGGAAGCGGTGTGTGCTTGCTATTAAGAATGAATAGGACCATAATGCTACAAAGAGCAAAATTCATAACAACAATGAGAACCCAGCCTAAAGGACAATTTTATATTTAGAAAAGTTGTCCTTCATTGCATCACCCCGAGCGCAGGCAGTGTGCTTTTATATGTAGCACCCTCCTAGCATAGGTGCTAGGCAAACTTAGCTATGGCTCCTTTGTCATCAAGGGAGCAGTGATTGATTAGTCTGGCCTGTTCAGGGTCTAAAAGGTTGGGAGTTTCACTGCTTCCCTCTGCTTCTGGAAGAAGCTTCCAAAGTTTAGGTCGGGAGATTCGTGTGCTATTTTTGGGGCCACCATTAAAAATAGCCTGTTTCCTTGCTCTGTATGAACAAAGCCCAAGTTGGCCTCAAAGTGTCTATAAAGCCATACTATTTTTTTCTCAAATTGTTGGCGGGTATGTGTGCTACTTTTGGGGACACCATTAAATTTAGCCTGCTGCCTTGCTCTGCATGGACAGAGCACAAGTTCATCTCAGTGTATCTAGCAAGTTAAACCATTTTGTTTTGTTTTAAAGTGGTAAATTATTAGAACCCCTGTCTGGTTTTTAATTGCTATTAACTCAATTCCTGTCCCACTGACAGCCAGAAAAAAACAGGGCTTGCCTGTGGATGCCCACTCCTTTAGTCTGACATCCATCCATCAAGACATTTTAATATTTGAATAACTTCTCCCAAGAGTCAGCCCACTGCTTGCATCAGGCCTGAGATGGTTTTAGAAAGTAATGCAAAATGCCCGGCTGGCTCCTCCCACCTGCTGGTGGCACTACGGTTCTCTGGCAGAGGGTTGTAATTCCAGTGTCCACTAGCGGGTGTCTCCCAGCAGACCCCAGTAATCATTTTCCACCTGATGCTGGCTGCTGGGAGGGTATTTAGATCACTGTCAGGACCTGGAGGACACCAGCTGGTGGACACTGGAATTGCAACCCTCTGCCAGGGGACCACAGTGCCACCAGCAGGTGATCCCGGAGCAAACAGTATTAAATGAAAATGGAAAGGTTTCATTTAAACACATCATTAGCATTTTGAGTGGTGAGGAAGGAACCAGGGAAGGCAAAATATAAACAGATTAAATTTCATCCTTACGTTAGACTCACATTAATTACAGTGTATTCCTGCATGTTACCTGCTTGCTTCATCATATCACTAAATAATGTCCTGTAGTTTTCTTTATGTAGATGACCTTCCCCGCGCTCCGTTTTCTTGCCCATTCAATCATTTATAAAACCAAGTCGTTACTGTCTAATTATATCATTAACATTTTATGACACGAGATTTCCTAAACTTTGCATGCATCTGGAGTATGAGACTATTAATTTCAGCATTACGGCTTGGAGATCTGAGCACTGCGGAATGCCAAAACAAAAATCCTCACGAGCCGAGTTTAAAGGCTAAATAATCGGGGTAATTATGGTTCGGTATGTAGGATGGATGCGAGCGATTATTTATAAATGGGTCAGTGTCCTCTGTAATGTGACAATCTTTTTTACAATGAGAAGTGCTGGCTTTTGCAGATGGCAGTTTTGTTTTGGAAGGTTAGAAAAGTAGAGAAACCAACACTGGTAAGAGATAATATTGAAAATGAATCCAGGACATTATCAGATTGCTCTTGGCAATTTTTTTTAGAGTTAAAGTCCAATCAGGTTTTAAGTATGAGGCCAGCCATACACGGAGCAAATTTCTTTCCTGCAACCACGGATTGCAGGAAAGAAATTCGCTCAATTCCCCCATCTACACAGACATCCCTCCTGCCGGGCCATTGTCTTCTCCTGGTGGAGGGGCAGGGGTGGGTAGAGGAAGCCGCCCCCGTCTGGAGAAGACAGTGATTATTGCTAGCAGCTATAGCGGCCACTAGCGATAATCACAAGAGAATCCGGCAGGCTAGCTGTACCCAAGTTGATCAATCGATCAAATTAGTACATTCAGCCTACCCATTAACGGTTTGAATCTCGGCCGGTTCCTGCTGAACCGCGATTTGGACTGTGGCCGGCCTACATCAACTAAATACATCCCAGGTACACAATACAAAAGGTGTTCAAAGTATAATGCCCCGTACACACGGTCGGAAATTCCGACCACAAAATCCATCGGATTTTTCCCGACGGATTTTGTCCGACACTGGTGTTGCATACACATGGTCGGACAAAGTCGTCGGAAAATCCGATCATTCTGAACGTGGTGACGTTCGTTGCCTACGATGGGACTACGTAGAGGCTAGTAGCCAATAGCTTTGGTCTTGTAATGTGATCTGAGCATGCGTGGCACTTTGTCCGTCGAAATTCGCTACACACAATCAGAAAAAGTCCGATAGGACTTTGTTGTCGGAAAATTTGAGAGCAGGATCTCAAACTTTTTCCGTCGGAAATTCCGACGGAAAAAGTCCAATGGAGCCCACACACGGTCGGAATTTCCGACAACATGGTCCGATAGGACATTTTCCAGTCAGAAAATCCGACCGTGTGTACGGGGCATTATAGTCAACTTCTATAGAAGACAGCCACAGAGTAGAACAAATTGTACCCTACTTTCTGTATGGAAGCACTGGTCTCTCTGCAAAGGTTCAATGCACTTTCTGCGGCCGCAGTCCACTATCCCCCCCCCCCCCCCCCCAAAAAAAATTGAGCACCAGACACTCCAATGAGAGAACCTTTTAACCTTGTAAAAAAGGTAAGTCATACCTTTACTGTTATATGTTATACTTACCTGCTCTGTGCAATGGTTTTGTGGGAGGAGCTAGAATGTTCTCTGGATTCTTATGCTTGACAAACTTGTCGGGATTCACCCTTTTCCTTCCCCTCTGTTTGATTAATGTCGGCTCTGGGCTGTCTGCTTTCCCCCTCCTCCCCCTCCTTCTTCCTCTCACCCGGCACACAGCTCATATCGATTCTCTTACAGACAGCCTCTGTCTGCACACTGTGTAGCTGCCTGCTTTGCCTTTTTTTTGTTTGGGGGTTATAAGTAATTTTTTAGCAAACAATACTGATTTAAACTTGTAAACAAAAAGTGCCAGAAAAAGCCTGGTTGGCAAGTGGTCAGGAAGGAAGATCCATTAATCACTTCCTGCCCAGCAAAATGACGTCCGGGCGGTGGTTCAGTTATCCTGACTGGACGGCATATGACGTCCAGCAGGATAGCAGCCGCCGCACGGGGGCACGCATCGCGGCGATCGGTGGTGCGGCGTGTTAGTCTGACACACTCCTACACCGATCTCGGTAAAGAGTCTCCGACGGAGGCTCTTTACCCCGTGATCAGCCGTGTCCAATCACGGCTGATCACTGTCCAATCACGGCTTTCCTGACACGGGGGGTCTGCGCCACAGATGCCCACACTGGACCACCAGGGAAGCCCCCAGCATGTGGATGGCCAGGTATGTACCCCATGGCCATCCACATATAAAAAAAATATGCCCAATACACAAATGGGCACTGACTGGCAACATTATGGATCAGTACAGACAAGTGATGCCCAGCAATGCCACCCATCAGTGTCATCAGTGCCATACATCAGTGTCCATCAATGCCACCTCTCAGTGCCCATCCATGACCATCAGTGCCCACCTATCAGTGACCATCAGTGCCACCTATCAGTGCCACCCGTAAGTACCCATCAGCGCCACCCATAAGTACCCATCAGTGCCGCCTATGAGTGCCCATCAGTGCCGCATACCAGTGCCACCTATCAGTGCCTATCAGTGCTGCCTATCAGTGCCACCTCATTGGTGCCACCTCATCAGTGCCCATCGGTGCCGCCTTATCAGTGCCCGTCAGTGCAGCCATATCAGTGCCCATCATTGAAGAAGAAAACTTCCTTATTTACAAAAAAAATAACAGAAACAAAGAAAAACTTATTTTTTTCTAAATTTTCGGTCTTTTTTTTATTTGTTGGGCAAAAAATAAAAATCGCAGAGGTGATTAAATACCACCCAAAGAAAGCTCTATTTGTGGGAACAAAATGATAAAAAATTTGTTAGGGTACAGTGTAGCATGACCGCGCAATTGTCATTCAAATTGCGACAGCGTTGAAAGCTTAAAATTAGCCTGGGCTGGAAGTTGTCTAAGTGCCCGGTATTGAAGGGGTTAAGGAAGCAAGAACAGACATACAGATAGACAAATAGATCAGGAATGAAGGAAGGATTTTTTATTAGAGTAGAGAATATTTAAAGCTATCAAGTTAAAGTGATTTTCCCCAATGACATTATGAATTTCACGACACATATGTACCAATATAAATGAATTCCCCTTACTTCTGCATTATAGATTCTGTCTGGGTAGGACTCCCTCACATGTTGAATTACATTTGTCTTTGCTATATTTATATCATCAAATATTTAGCCCTTTCCTGTATCTTTCCCCCTGTTCAGACACACTAATATAAATTAAACACTGGATTGAATATAAAAGGTTATAAATGGATATGTAATATAAACACTATAATTAATTCATAGGTAAATGTGTGAATGTCACCAGTACATGGGTAGAGTTCTATATAAATGCTTGTCACTGATATTGTCTGTACATCCGTAATATGAGCATCACTTACAACCAATGAGTGCTGAACAAATCTTCAACAATAGACTGAGAATATAAAGTGAGTTATATTAGATTTTGTCAGCCAGTTCAGCTGATTTACCGAATTTATCGGCGTATAACACGCACCGGCGTATAACACGCACCCCAAGTTTAGGAGGGCATTTTAAGGAAAAAAAGTTTTAGGAGGGAAGTTTAGGGAAAAAAAACACTTACATTTAAGCAACATTTGCAGCTTGCCCAGTGTGATTTGCAGCTTGCCCAGTGTGATTTGCAGCTTGCCCAGCGTCAATTGCAGCTTTGCCCAGCGTGATTTGCAACTTGCCCAGTGTGATTTGCAGCTTGCCCAGTGTGATTTGCAGCTTGCCCACATTTAAATTTGCCACCTTGAATGACCGCGCCGCCGGAAAAGACCGAGCGCTGGCGGAAAAGCCCGAGCCGTCTGTTCGGCTTCGCTTGCAGTCCCGCCTCCCTGCTGTTTCGGAAGCGAGCGCAGGGAGGCGGGACTGCGAGCGGAGCCGAACAGACAGATCGGTCTTTTTCGGCGGCGCTCGTTTTTTTTCGGCGGCGGTCGCTGTTTTTCGGCGCCGTTTGATTTTGTTTTGCCACTTTTTTGGGGGGGATCGGTGTATAACACGCACCCACGACTTTCCCCCGATTTTAAGGGGGAAAAAGTGCGTGTTATACGCCGATAAATACGGTGCTTAAAATGGGGGCAAAAACTCCTTGTATGACCTTTGAATGTGACTACGCTTAGATTAATCAGATTTTTTTATAACTACAACATTTTTTTTTTTTTTACTGAATAGATTTATTTAATTTAAAGTGGATGTAAACCCCAAATTGTTTTTTTCGATGTCATAATGTACAGAATACGATTTCCTTTCATTTGAGCCCAGTCTTGCCACACAGATTTACTCGAGGCCTGAGAAATCCTCTTTTATTGTTCAGTTAGAAATATCTTGACAAAATGCTGAAAACGTTGTCAAAAACGCCCCCTTGCTGTGACTGACAGGTGATTTACATATCTCATGCACTAGCCTGAGACAGGCACATCCTGTGTAATTATAAAAAGTGAGAAATTCACCCCTCCCCCACATAACATTCCTTTCCATCACCCAGGATTTGTTATCTGTGATCGGGTGACCTCAGACACACACACTGCACTATAACAATCATCAGATCACTGGATGTTCTACTCTGCCCAGCTCTGACTACATACATCTCCCCTATATTTTTCTTGCTGTTCACTCGAGAATAAATTTGCCACACAGATTTTTGGGTGGAACTCTGCTTTAAGAACGGAGGCTGTGTGCCGCACTGCTGGTCACCGGAAAATCACTTAGAACCCCCAAGAGACCCTAGAGAATTAAATGGCGGTCATTGCATTATTTTATGTCACGCTGCATTTGTGCAGCAATTTTTCAAACACGATTTTTTGGGGAAAAAAAAAAAAAACACTTCCACGAATAAAAAAAAAAAAAAAAAAAAAAAAACAATAAAGTTAGCCCAATTTTTTTTGTATAATGTAAAAGATGATGTTACACCGAGTAAATAAATACCTAACATGTCATGCTTCAAAATTGCGCACACTCGTGGAATGGCGCCAAACTTCAGAACCTAAAAATCGACGATTTAATTTTAGTGTTATGCCCCGTACACACGGTCGGAAAATCCGACCACAAAATCCATGGGATTTTTTCCGACGGATTTTGTCCGACACTGGTGTTGCATACACACGGTCGGACAAAGTTGTCGGAAAATCCGATCATTCTGAACGTGGTGACGTTTGTTGCCTACGACGGGACTACTTAGAGGCTAGTAGCCAATAGCTTTGGTCTTGTAATGTGATCTGAGCATGCGTGGCACTTTGTCCGTCGGAATTCGATACACACGATCAGAAAAAGTCCGATAGGACTTTGTTGTCGGAAAATTTGAGAGCAGGAGATAAAAGTTTGTCCGTCGGACAATCCGATGGAAAATGTCCGATGGTGCCTACACACGGTCGGAATTTCCGACAACATTGTCCGATAGGACAGAATCCATCGGAAAATCAGACCGTGTGTACGGGGCATTAGAATTATTGTTGTTGCTCTAACATTTGCTGCGGTACCTCACATGTGTGGTTGGAACGCCGTTTACATATGCCTATGCGACCTACCGATGTATTCGCTTCTGCATGTGAGCATGCAGAGACGGGGCACTTAAAAAAAAAACATATATTGTTTATTTTATTTAAATTTTTTTATTTTTACACTTTTCCTTTAAGTGTTGTTTTTTTTTTTTTTATCGCTTTTATTCCTATTACAGGGAATGTAAATATCCCTTGGAATATAAAAAGGGCATGACAGGTCCTCTTTATAGAGAGATGTGGGGTCTATAAGTCCCCAGATCTGTACTCTAGGCTGAAAAGCCTGAGATCCAAAAAAAAAAAAGCCATCTTGGGCTTTTCAGCTAAAAAACGGCAGTGTTTGCATGTGCCAATGCTGGAAGTGACATCATGACGTCGCTCCCGGCATCCAAAGGTCATAGAGATTGCTGGGGACCATCTGGTCCTCGGTTAGCTCTATGGCAAACGTCCGCCGACCTCCGAAGGTCATAGAGATTGCTGGGGACCATCTGGTCCTCGGTTAGCTCTATGGCAAACGGCCTGCCGACCTCCGAAGGTCATAGAGATTGCTGGGGACCATCTGGTCCTCGGTTAGCTCTTTGGTAAACGGCCGCCGACCTCCAAAGGTCATAGAGATTGCTGGGGACCATCTGGTCCTCGGTTAGCTCTATGGCAAACGACCGCTGACCTCTGAAGGTCATAGAGATTGCTGGGGACCATCTGGTCCTCAGTTAGCTCTATGGTAAACGGCCGCCGACCTCCAAAGGTCATAGAGATTGCTGGAGACCATCTGGTCCTCGGTTAGCTCTATGGCAAACGGCCGCCGACCTCCGAAGGTCATAGAGATTGCTGGGGACCATCTGGTCCTCGGTTAGCTCTTTGGTAAACGGCCGCCGACCTCCAAAGGTCATAGAGATTGCTGGGGACCATCTGGTCCTCGGTTAGCTCTATGGCAAACGACCGCTGACCTTTGAAGGTCATAGAGATTGCTGGGGCCATCTGGTCCTCGGTAAGCTCTATGGTAAATGGCCGCTGGCCGATCCATTCTTCGGCCTGCAGGGAGGCAGGAGGGGGGGGCGTCCCTTCCCGCCACCTGGAAAAGTGATCCATCGGCTAAACAGCCACTATGATTGTTTTTATATTGCAGGGAATCACCGGCATAAAAAAACAATATCAGCTGCAGTTGCGGGCACCATTCAGATTTAACCACTTAAAGTCCAGGACATCATATGAGGTCCACCTTGGCAGGGAACATTAGATATTGGAAATCCAAGGAACCCAAACCCCAAGCTTTTATTTTTATTGAATTTCTTTTTTCTTTTTTACATTTTTCTTGACTAACTTGACAAAAATCTATGAACCACAAATTTTTTTTTTGCATATTTTAAAAGTTTTCTATAAAGTTTGCTTTACTTTACTTTTTTTCACTGGGTGCTTTCTAGGTGCACGTTGTGATGTCATTGACTTGGCTTTGTTTATTAACAAAGTCATGTGATCATCATGTCAGCGCTGAAAAGGAGATCACTTGGCTATGAAAAAATATATAAAAGAAAACGAAAGCAAGTTTTATCTTAGGTAAAATTTGAAGTTAAATCAATATTAAGGAAATGACCCCACCTACACCTGCTAATAAACAGAGAATTGTTCTGGAGGATCCGTGAAAACCCAGTCTGAAATCTGTAAATGCCGAACATACTGTAGCTGTGAACCCCATTAAAGTCTATGGGACCCAAATCTTGTAAAAAAAATTCTGGGCTTTTTTTTGGCTAGATTTGGTCAATGATATCACCCAAAATCCCCAGCATGTATGTGACTTCATTTCACTTGTTATAAGCCCTTTGCCACCTTTATACTGCAGAGCTCTGACTGGGAGAGGGAGAAGAGGGGGGGAGGAGCCAATTAGACCATGTGATAACCAGTGTTAATTTTGACATCAAATTTCGATTTAGTTTCTAATTAATCTTTTGACTAAAATGCCATTTTAGTTTTAGTCTTATTTTAGTAGGGATGTAACGATACTTTTTTTTTACTCATGGATACCAATTACCGATACCTACCACAACTGTTTTGTTTTCACTTCAGCTGTCAGCAATGGTACAAAGCATTGAAAAGTTATTTACAAATTAAATTTAATTTTTTTTTTTAATTTTGCGCTTTTTCAATGTGAAATGTGTAAATATATGTTAATATATATGTGTAAAAATATTCACTAACAAAGCAAAAAAAAAAAAGTTTTAATTGTTTCTCGTTTTTAAAATAGACGTGAACAAAAAAAAAAGCAGAAACATAATAATTAAATGGAGGAAAATAGGGAGTTAACCACTTCTGCCCCGGACCAATTGGCAGCCAAAGGACCAGGCCCCTTTTTGCGATTCGGCACTGCGTCGATTTAACTGACAATTGCGCGGTCGTGAGATGTGGCTCCAAAACAAAATTGGCGTCCTTTTTTCCCACAAATAGAGCTTTCTTTTGGTGGTATTTGATCGCCCCTGCGGTTTTTATTTTTTGCGCTATAAACAAAAATAGAGCGACAATTTTGAAAAAAATGCAACATTTTTTGCTTTTTGCTATAAGAAATATCCCCAAAAAATATATAAAAAAACATTTTTTTTCTCAGTTTAGGCCGATACGTATTCTTCTACATATTTTTGGTAAAAAAAAACGCAATTAGCGATTATTAATTGGTTTGCGCAAAAGTTATAGCGTTTACAATATAGGGGATAGTTTTATAGCATTTTTATTAATATTTTTTTTTTTTTTACTAGTAATGCCGGCGATCAGCGATTTTTTTTGAGACTGCGACATTATGGCGGACACATCGGACATTTTTGACACATTTTTGGGACCATTGTCATTTATACAGCAATCAATGCTATTTAAATGCATTAATTCCTGTATAAATGACAGTTGTAGTGAAAGAGTTAACCACTAAGGGGAGGGGAGGGTTTATGGGCTGTGACGTGTGTGTTTTTTTACATTAGGGGGCGGGGCTGACGTCTGACGTCATTGATCGGCTTTCCCGATGACCGGGAACAGCCAATCAATGACAGGCAGAGTAGGAAGCGCGGGGAGAGGTTTGTTTACACAAACCTCTCCCTGTTCTTCAGCTCCGTAACCCGATCGCGGGACACCAGCGGCGATCGGGTCCGCTGGTCCCGCGGCCGGGGTCACGGAGCTCCCGACCGGGTCGCGAGCGTGCCGCTGGTGCGCGCGCGCGCGACCCACGGGCAGGCAATTAAAGGGGACGTACAGGTACGTGCTTTTGCCTGCCCGTGCCATTCTGTAGACGTATATCTACATGAGGCGGTCGGGAAGCGGTTAATTAAGAATGATTAGTGTAAATTAATGGTTATTAAGGGGTTAAACAGAGGAACATTTGTTCATCCCTTTGATCTGCAGATGAAGAAACAGAAAGATACAAATAAAAACAATGTTTCTTTTTATTTTAGTGTTTCAGCTGCTGAACAATGTTGTTAACAAACATTGCCGGCTACTTTTTTTTTTTTTTTTGACAGCTCCAATTACCGGACTTCTTTAACACTGGGGAGACCCACCGACAGCTCAAAGAACCGAGCCTGAAAGTATCGGTTTCAGGTATCGGTACATTTGCATGAATACCGATACTTGTGCAAATACTCGGTATCGGCACAGATACCGATACTAGTACTAGCACAGATACTGCATCCCTATATTTTAGTCACCTGAGTTGTTTCAGTTTTAGTCATATTTTAGTCGACTAAAATCTCTAGTACATTTTGGTCGACTAAAAGCTAATAAGTTTGGTTAATTTTGAATGCATTATTTCTTCAGAACTGCCAAACATTATATACTCCTGGAGTAAAAAAATCGAATAACATGTTTAATATTTATGGTATTAAGGTTTGAACGTGCACTACAGACATAGATTTAGCCATTGTGATATAAATTAAATTTGGTTTTAGTCATAGACTTTTAACTAAAATGCCATTTTAGTTTTAGTCGTATTTTAGTCATCTGAATTGTTTTATGCCGCGTACACACGGTTGGACTTTCTGGTAGAAAAAGTCAGACAGAATATTTTCATCGGATATTCCGATCGTGTGTGGGCCTCATCGGCCTTTTTTTTTTTTTTTTTCGGAAATTCTGACGGACCTAGAAATAGAACATGTTCTAAATATTTTCGACGGAATCAATTCCTATCGGGAAAACTGTATGCTTTTCAGACGGACCAAAAACTACGCATTCTCGGAAGCAAGTACGAGAGGGCAGCTATTGGCTAGACATGTGCACAATAGAAAAATTCATTTAGTTTCGTTTTGTTTCTGTTTGTTTCCGTTGATTCGTAACGATTCGTAAATTCGTAAGTCGTCGGTGTTCGTATTCGGACTCGTTCGTATTTTCGTAGAGTTATTTTTTCGTTGATTCCTTTTTCTGTTAGTCGTATTTTCATTGTATTTTGTATTCGGACGCATTCGTATTTTCGTAGATTTAGTTACATTCGTACTTTCGTAAGATTGATTTATTCGTACTTTCGTAACATTGTTTTCGTAGATTCGTAATCGGAGCATAATTCATAATTTTATGTAATGTGTATGCTATTATTACATTGTAAGAGACACGGAAAATTACGAATCAACAAAAAAAAAAAAGTTACGAATGTACGAATTTTCTCGTTCAATCCATTCGAAGCACGTTAAGCAGCGCCATTGTAAGAGACACGGAAAATTACGAATCAACAAACAAAAAAAAAGTTACGAATGTACGAATTTTTTTGTTCATTTTGATTTTCGTTGTTTCTGTTTTTGTTTTTCGGATTTTCATTCTTTCGTTCGTTTCGATAGTTCGTTATTCGTTAGAATTTTTTGCCAATCATTCGTTCATTCGTACGATAACGAATGAACGAATATAACGAATTTGAACGGAAAACGAATTCGTAACTAAACGAATTGCACATGTCTACTATTGGCTACTGGCTATTGAACTTCCTTTTTCTAGTCCTGTCGTACGTGTTGTACATCACCGCGTTCTAGACGGTCGGACTTTGGTGTGATCGTGTGTAGGCAAGACAGTTTCAGCGGAACTCCGTCGTAAAAACCATCAGAGTTTATTCCGACGGAAAAAAAACGGTCGTGTGTACGTGGCATTAGTTTTAGTCATATTTTAGTGGACTAAAATAGTATTGATTTTGTTGACCAAAATATTTTATTAGACAAAATTAACACTGGTAATTACAAGAAAAGCTGATATTAACAGGGATCAGAGGGAGGAGCTCATCTCTGTGCTGCTTCTTCATTTGTTCAGTTGCACCCTGGGGGCGGGTCCATGACAGCCTGGGGTCCAAGGAAGTGGGCTGACTGTCATCCATGCGGGAAGACTGAGGACATCTAATGGTGGAAAGTAAGTACTGTGGGGGACAGCTGAAGGTGGAACATAAGTATTGCAGTAAAAGTTTTTTTTTTATTTAATCCAATAATAAGTTATTATTTATTATTATTATACTTTGATTTAACAGATTATCGTATGATATTGAAGCCATAATTTTTTTTTTTTACCAGATACAATTTATGCATTACATATTGCGTGTCTGTAAAGAGCTCGTCAATCTCTCTTGAGATTTGTTGACTCTTTCAAGGACATTCATTACAATAACCATCAAGGTGGGCCTAGATTCTGAACGGATTCCGTGCAACATGAATGCATTACTCTTTGCAGGAAACAAATGCATTTGTGTGAAACAGCCGTTCCTGATATCGGAATAGCATGTAATATGACCTTTCCTGGTACTGCTCACAGTGTGTGGCTACAATAACTCGCCTCGATGCCCCCAATCTTCCCATTACAGCCTTATTGCCTTTACACAGGCTGCAGTCCCATCATTTCTTTTGTTCTTTCATTGTATTTGTTCTGTGGAAACATTTGGAGATATATGCAAAAAATAAACAAAAAATCCATACGAAAGAAAAAAAGTCATCTCAATTGTTTAACAAAAATGTAGTAGTTTTGTACGTACTTTTGTTGTACAAAAAAAAAAAATATATATATATAAAATATTTTTATTGTTTTTCTACAACAAAAGTATGTACAAAACTACTACATTTTTGTTAAACAATTGAGATGACTTTTTTCTTTTGTATGCATTTTGTGTGTGTGTGTGTGTGTGTGTGTGTGTGTGTGTGTGTGTGTGTGTGTGTGTGTGTGTGTGTGTGTGTGTGTGTGTGTATATATATATATATATACAGTTTCACATTTTTCAATTTTTTTTTTTTTTTTCACATTTCTCATTTTGTCATGTTACAACCAAAAATGTAAATGTATTTTATTGGGATTTTATGTGATAGACCAACACAAAGTGACACATAATTGTAAAGTGGAAAGAAAATGATAAATGTATTTTTTTTTACAAATAAATATGTGAAAAGTGTGGGGGGTACATTTGTATAGCGCCCCCCTGAGTTAATACTTTGTAGAACCGCCTTTCACTGCAATTACAGCTGCAAGTCTTTTTGGGGATGTCTCTACCAGCTTTGCACATCTAGAGAGGGCCATTTCTGCCCATTCTTCTTTGCAAATTAGCTCAAGCTCTGTCAGATTGGATGGAGAGCGTCTGTGAACAGCAATTTTCAAGTCTTGCCACAGATTCTCAATGTGATTTAGGTCTGGACTTTGACTGGGCCATTCTAACACATGAATATGATTTGATCTAAACCATTCCATTGTAGCTCTGGCTGTATGTTTAGGGTCGTTGTCCTGCTGGAAGGTGACCCTCCCCCCCAGTCTCAAGTCTTTTGCAGTCTCTAATGCCACGTACACACGACCGGACTTTCCATAAGAATAAACTCAGACGGTCTTCCCGACGAGTTCCAACCGAACAGACTCGGGGCTAGAAATGGAAGTTCAATAGCCAGTAGCCAATAGCTGCACTTGTATCGTATTTGGTTCGTCGGACCAGCATACAGATGAATAGTTTTCCCGATAGAAGTTGATTCCGTCAGAAAGATTTAAAGCTTGTTCTATTTCTAGGTCCGTCTGAATTAAAAAAAAAAAAACGATCGGATTTTCCCACACACAATCCGAATATCTGAGGGAATGATTCCGTCTGACCTTTTCTGCCGGAAAGTCCGGTGGTGTGTACGTGGAATTACAGGTTTTCTTCTAAGATTGCCCTGTATTTGACTTCATCCATCTTTCCATCAACTCTGACCAGCTTCCCTGTCCCTGCTGAAGAAAAGCATCCCCACAACACGAATCTGCCACCACCAGGTTTCACGGTGGGGATGGTGTGTTCAGGGTGATATGCAGTGTTAGTTTTCCGCCACACATAGTGTTTTGCTTTTAGGCCAACAAGTTAAATGTTGGTCTCATTTGTCTAGAGCAACTTCTTCCACATGTTTGCTGTGTCCCCCACATGGCTTCTCGCAAATTGCAAACGGGACTTCTTATGACTTTTTTTCAACAATGTCTTTCTTCTTGCCACTCTTCCATAAAGGGCAGATTTGTGGAGAACACGACTAAAGCCCCATACACACGGTCGGACTTTTTCATGGATTCTGTCCGATCGGACAAGGTTGTTGAAAAATCAGACCGTGTGTATGCACCATCGGACAGTGTTCGTCGGTTTGACCGACGGACAAAGTCTTATCTCCTGCTGGAAATCTTTGCCGTCAACACGGTCCGATCACACCAAATCCGATCGTGTGTACGGTTGTCCGACCGGACAAAGTGCCACGCATGCTCAGATCACATTACAAGACCAAAGCTATTGGCTACTAGCCTCTACGTAGTCCCGTCGTAGGCAACAAACGTCACCACGTTCAGAATGATCGGATTTTCCGACAACTTTGTCCGACCGTGTGTACGCAAAACCAACATCGGACAAAGTATGACGGACATGGTCCGACGGACCTGGTCCGCGGATTGTCCGACCGTGTGTATGGGGCTTTATAGTTGTCCTGTGGACAGATTCTCCCACCTGAGCTGTGGATCTCTGCAGCTCCTCCAGAGTTACCATGGACCTCTTGGCTCTTCTCTGATGAATGCTCTCCTTGGCCGGTCAGTTTAGGTGGACGGCCATGTCTTGGTAGGTTTGCAGTTGTGCCATACTCTTTCCATTTTCGGATGTTGGATTGAACAGAGCTCTGTGAGATGTTCAAAGCTTGGGATAGTTTTTTATAACCTAACCCTGCTTTATACTTCTCCACAACTTTATCCCTGACCTGTCTCAGTATAATTTATACTGAGATTATACGGAGAATGCATTGAGGTAAAAAAAAAAAAAAAATTAAAGTTTTACTAAACCCACAACAGTAAATCAGTCTGTATATGCAGTAAAGTATGCTTGTTATATTAACAGTAGAAGAGGTTAATCTTCTGCATTTTGTAAAATGGCTGTTTGATCCTGTCTTCTCTGATCCTTCTTCTACTGACTCCAAAACCGGTCCGGATAAGGCAGAGTTAGTGGAGTCAGGCTGCACATGCTCAGTTTGGTGCGTACTTCTAGAGAGTTTTTTTTTACTTTTTTATTGAGAGGGTGCATGTGATCAGCACAGGGCCAATCAGTACTGTCCAGACAGAGGGCCAGGGGTCCTGCATCCTGATAGGACAGCCAGTACAGTATGAAAACACACGACCGGACTTTCCGGCAGACTAGGTCCGACGGTCTTCCCAACGGACTTTCGACTGAGTTTCGACGGACTTCCGAACAAACGGACTTGCCCACACAGGAACGGACTAAGTCCGTTTGAAAGTCCGTTCGTTTTGAACGTGATGACGTACGACAGAACTAAAAAAGGAAGTTCAGTAGCCAATAGCTGCCCTTGCGTCGTATTTGGTCCGTCGGACCAGCATACAGATGAACGGTTTTCCCTATAGGAATTGAGTCCGCCGGACAGATTTGAAACATGTTCTATTTCTAGGTCCGTCTGAATTAAAAAAAAAAAATAAACGATCGGATTATCCCACACACGATCGGATTGTCCGACGGACTGATCCTGTCCGACCTAGTCTGCCAGAAAGTCCGGTCATGTGTACACGGCATTAGGATACACGCACTATGAAAATCTACATCTGCTTTTGCATTCAAATTTACATTAGACTTCATTCCGGCCTCTTGTGATCAGTTTTTTTAGCTTGTAACAAGATTTTGATCAGAAATATAATTAGCTATTGTTCCAAAAACATATCTGTTTTGCTGGAATCTTAGGTACCAGGTTATACATATTCATATAAGCAGATTCCCTAGAACGCTCCTTTGAAAGTTCCTCCTTTAAGTACATATCTTACTCGATCTACTAATTTCTTCCAGTCCTTGTTAGTCCCGAGGGGTTTAAACGATTCTCTATTAATAACAGTTTGTTTTGGGCACAATAGGTAGCGGACAAGCTCCGGATCATAAGTAGCTTTGTTATATCTTTTACTGTCAAAAATAGACTATTTTATCTAAAAACAGCAGAGGGCTCACGGGATTTCACAAAGATGACTAAACAAAGGTCAGAACTCGGAGATTATACAAAGTTTTCCGGGAGAAACTTTGAGGCAGAGCTGGCGGCACATCAAAACCGATTAAACCTCATTTAGAAGAAAGCCAAAAACAGTCAATGTGCCTTTTGAACTAGAATTTATTTAGTACAGGATGTCAGACACATTTCTTGTTTTTTTTTTTTTTGAAGAGTTGGGAAAGATTAGTCAACTTTGCCTTTGTAAACTTTACACCTAGAGCTTTTTTTTTTTTTTGAAAGCCCACGGCGTGTGAAACCCACTCAAAAACTTCACCCGGTGGCAAAAAAAAATGTGCACACACATAAGGAGGTGACACAAAAAAGTGCAACGGGTACACAAGCCCTCTAAAATCAGAGGGCCTTGTCCTGAATCCCTCGGGGTGTTAGGCTCCTAACGGAAACAAGGGTACTTACACTTGGTCCATCTGGCCGAAAACCAGACGGACCCCATTCTCTGGAGGGTCTACCGAAAACAGACCAACCCAAGTACTCAGTGGGGCTCCCCCAAAGGGAGACACCGTGGGAGAGGGTGAACTAAGCCAAAAGGCCATGTCCACCCCCTCCCAAGACTTTCAGGGCAGGCCCGAGGACATTTCTTACATTGGTTGTCAGCATGAAGAATCCCCTTTACATGTTAATCAGGGGTTTTTCACTATAATTTGGGGAAATAAAAATTCTCATTCCTGCTCCCCCAAGGAAGACAAAGCCAGCAGTAAATTATTGACAGCAGCTCTAGTTTTTCAAGTTTTTTTTTTGTGTGAGGTTCTGCATGCTTCAAAAATGTCACCTGTGAAAATATGGAATTGGTAATTTTGGTGGTTTCTGCACTTTTTTCATAGAAAGGTGTTGGTTTGTAGACGAGAGCGATCGATCTGCACAGCTGGAATGTTTTTTGTTCATTATCTGTCAGTTGAAAGATATTTTTACACCTCTTTATCTGTCTGGGTAGTGCACAATACACATGCATAATTTCTCCACCTTATTATGTGGCACCAAAGCCCCGTGAAAAAAATATGTATTAAAAAATGATAATAATAATAAAAAAATAAATGTTGGGAAGTGCTCCAATGGTGGGTAGGTAAGGGACACCAACCCAGATTCGAGCTTCGATGTTCTAGCTCTCACAACTTTACTCAAAAACACACAGAAAGGTGACAAGCTAAGTGGACCCCTCTATTTGCTCTGCTGGGTGAATAGTACCCCTTCAGAGAAGCTTGGTGGGGCTCCATCTACTCTATGGGTGACACCCTGGGTAAGGTGGAAACCCCTAAATAGAGTAGGGCTTTAAAGTGATTGTAAAGGCCCAAGGTTTTTTACCTTCATGCATTCTATGCATAAAGGTAACAAAAAAACTTCTGAGTGCAGTAGCGCCCCCAGCCCCCCTAAAACTTACCTGAGCCCGTCTCGATCCAGCGATGTACATGAGAGCCTTGGCTCTCCCGGGTCACTCCTTCCTCATTGGCTGAGAAAGCAGTGGTAGCCATTGGCTCCACTTTGTCAATTACAGCCAGTGAGCCAATGAGAAAAGAGTGGTGGCGGGGCCAAACCACGCTCCGTGTGTGAATGGGCTCGTAGAGCAGCGTCTTGGGAGCAAGTCTGCTCGGGTGCCCCATAGAAAGCTGCTTGCTATGGGGGCACTAGGCAGGAGAGAGGGACCAGGAGCGCCAGTGGAGGACCCAAGAAGAAGAGGATCGGGGATGCTCTGTGCAAAATCATTGCACAGAGCAGGTAAGTATATAACATGTTTGTTATCTAAAAAAAGAAAATAACCAAACCTTTATTATCACTTTAAAGTGTGCCAACAATGGGATATATGAAGTTACATCAGAATAGAAGGCAAAAATGTTATTACAATTAGAGTGCTTTCACACTGCCACCGCCTGGGCGTCCGGGCTTTACCGTAGTTTTAGCTGCGCTATTCGGCCGCTAGTGGGGCAGTTTAGTCTATCTCTCTCTCTCTATATCTATATATCTATCTATCTATTTTTCTATCTATCTATCTATCTATCTATCTATCTATCTATCTATCTATCTATCTATCTATCTATCTATCTATTTTTCTATCTATCTGTCATGAACCTTGAAACACTGAAGTATTTCTCCTTAGATTCTATTACACAGTGGGGGGTCTTCTGCAATGTCTTAAGGCTAACCCCCTCCAGACGTCTCTGTGGTCTGGAAGGAATGCATTGTTCTGTGTTTGACCATTTGTTTATGTACTTTAATTACCTCCTGGGGCTTCTCTGTGTCATTACACCTTATCAGTCCTCCTATTCAAGCTACCGGACCAATCCCTGCTGACCCTGTTTCAAGTGCTAATTTGCATGGCCAGAGGACCTAATTGAGAACTACAGTCTACTTTACAATTGACCAATAGGAAAGTGTTTTTTGGGGATGGGGTGTTCAAACTGATGTGTATAAAAGTGTGTTGTGTATCCAATAAAAGGAGATTCCTGTTTGAACTTACATACAGCCTGCCTGGTGTTTGTTCAGAGCCATCACAACTGGATTCGAACAGCACATAGCTGTAGTTCGAATCCCGGAGCATCGCATGACCGAACCATCAGATGTTGCGATCTGCAATCTGATTCCATAGCCGCAGAGGAGTGTCGGGAGAGTGGAACCAAGCGAGCAGGGGCTCATTACACTATCTATCTATTTACCTCCTCTATCTACCTATCTCTCCCTCTCTCTCTCTCTCTCCCCGCTCCCCCCTCTCTCTCTCTCTCTCTACCCCCTCTCTCTTTCTCTCTCTTTCCCCCTCTCTCTCCCCCTCTCCCTCTCTCTCTCCTGTCTCTCTCTCTCTCTCTCTCTCTCTCCCTCTCTCCCCCTCTCTTTCTCTCTCTCTCTCCCTCTCTTCCCTCTCCCCCTCCTCTCTTCTCTCTTTCCCCCTCTCCCCCATCTCTCTCTCTCTCCCCCATCTATCTATCTATCTATCTATCTATCTATCTATCTACCTATCTCTCCCTCTCTCTCTCCCCTCCCCCATCTCTCTCTCTCTCCCCCCCCCCCCCCTTCTCTCTCTTTCTCTCTCTCTCCCCCCTCTCTCCCCTCTCTCTCTCTCTCTCCCTCTCTCTCTCTCTCTCTCTCTCTCTCTTTCTCTCCCTCTCTCCCCCTCTCTTTCTCTCTCTCTCTATCTCCCCTCTCCCCCCAATCTCTCCCCCTCTCTCTCCCACCTTCTTCTCTCTTCTCTCTTCCCCCTCTCTCCTATCTATCTATCTATCTATCTATCTATCTATCTCCTCTCTATCTATCTACTCTCTCTTTCTCCCACTCCCTCTCCCTTTCCCTCTCCTATCTATCTATCTATCTATCTATCTATCTATCTATCTATCTATCTATCTCTCCCTAAATTTCTATAAATATATAACAACCCAGAATTCTACAGAGAAGAATCTGGATGTAATATGTTGGCTCTTCACTAATAAGCTATAAGAATGCGTGTTGACTTTTCCCCCCACTTACATAGAGAACGTTCGCTCTACCATGGGAAAAAAGCTTCTGTGTCATCTAAAATATATGTATATTTAATTTAATTTGACAAGACTGCAGGGATCTTATCATGCTAGGCTAGTCGTGAGTTACCTCCCTGTTACATTTTCTTTTATATTGGTGAAAATCCAGCTAAAAGGCTGAGCCATAGCCGGAGAGGCAGCCGGAATCCTCCGGGGACTCGTGTAAAAGACGGTTTCCTTGCTGCATGCAGACAGGCTTGAGCTATCAGCAGCATCTGACAAGACCGCTCTGCAGGAAAACCAGGAGCCGGTCACATCATCCTCTGAAAAATCCCTCTATGTAATTCAAGGCCTTTCAGAGTTACAGACAGATTGTAGGAGGCCATGTAATATACTGAGACCAGTGGCAAGGGGGCAAATGTCCAATGGCCTCTTATGTTATTACAGGTCAGTGCGAGCGGTAAGTTGGCTGTTGACTAATTAACTGCTAATTAATCGCTCAACCTGGCCATTTTTTTGCGATACGGATACTTTAACTGACAATTGCGCAGTCGTGCGACGCTGTACCCAAATAAAATGTATGTCCCCCCACACAAATAGAGCTTTCTTTTTGGTGGTATTTGATCACCTCTGCCGTTTTTATTTTTTGCGCTATAAACAAAAAAAAGAGCGACAATTTTGGAAAAAAAAAAAAATGTTTCCTTCTGCTATAAAACACACCCAAATAAAAAATGGAATGGAATCAAATTTCTTCATCAATTTAGACCAATATGTATTCTGCTACATATTTTCTTTAAAACAAATCACAATAAGCGTATATTGATTGGTTTGCACAAAAGTTTTAGCGTCTACAAACTATGGGATGTTTCAATAGAATTTTATATTTATTTTGAATTTTTTACTAGTAATTACTAGCAGGGAAGGCTATGAGTAAGCACTCCTGCTAGTGTGAAACGCGTTAGGGGTTTTTGGTTTGCTGTGACCCACATTTGTGTGATTTTGTTTCACAAATAAAAGGCATTGAAATTTATTTTGGAGTGCGGCCGTCCAGAGTCTTTCAATCTATCGTCATTAGTATGTGCCGTGCCTGCACCTGGGTCTCTCTATCTTAGGAGAAGCTGCAAACCTCAGTTGTGTGGATTATCCTGGAGCGGTGGTTCCCCTACCTACTAGCAGGGAAGGGGTAAACATTAGGGGCGATCAAAGGGTTAAGTGTGTTCCCTGAGAGTGCTTTCTAACTGTGGGGGAGGTGCTTTCACTAAAGGAAAACAGAGATCCGTGTTTCTTTGGGAAGACCAATGTGTCTTGTCTCCACTAAAGTCCATATACCCCTCAACTCCATAAAAAGAAAATCCATACCAGACTTGATTAGGGTCTGGTATAATTTTGGAGATGGGCTCCAGGCTATACCCTTATCCAAGCATACAGTCTGGCTGGCCTGATAAGGAAGGTTCAGCAAACATGTGCCCCTCCATGTCAGGCCACATGCCCTCAATATGGGGAGGGTAACTTGTCAGGGGGGCCCCCTTGTCAAGGCACCTTGCCCTCATGTTGATGGAGACCACGACCTCACCCCCACAACCCAGGTTCAATGGACTTAAGGGTTTATGGGAACCTACTGGAATTTGGAAGTGCCCTTTAAGGATAAGGGGGGGGGGGGGGCTTAAATACTGTATCTGCCCCCCAAACAAATGATTTCACTACCAAATTAACCACTTTCATCTGCAGCAGCCAGTGATTTGGGCAGGGAAAATGCCTAATCTAGCTATTTAGCTTGTTCTTCGAACCTCAAACACCTAGAGTTGGGATGGAACTCTTCGTTGACCCAAACCCAAAGTTTATGTCTTTTGGTTATATAGGCACTAATTCCTACAGGTACAAAATCTTGTGGAAAGCCTTCCTAGAAGAGTGGAGTTATAGCTGCATAAGGAGGAGGGATATGGACAACTGCATAATAATGGCTGTGGTTCAGGAATGGTATGTCCAACAACCTCAAATAGATGTGACGGCCATGTGTCCATAGGCTGCTGTGTACTTATTAACCACTTGCCTACTGTGCACTTAAACACCCTTCCTGCCCAGACCAATTTTCAGCTTTCAGCGCTCTCGCACTTTCAGTGACAATTGCGCGGTCATGCAATGCTGTAACCAAATGAATTTTTTATCATTTTGTTCGTACAAATAGAGCTTTAGTTTGGTGGTATTTATTCGCGACTCTGTTTTTTATTTTTTGCGATATAAGCGAAAACATAGCGGAAATTTTGAAAAAAAAACAATATTTTCTCCTTTCTTTTTTAAAAGAAATCCAATAAAATCTAATTTTGTCATAAATTTAAGCCAAAATGTATTCTGCTACATGTTTTTTGTAAAAAAAATTCCGTTAAGTGTATAATAATTGGTTCGCGTGATCACGGACATATGTACGCAAATGATCATGTAAAAGGGGTGTGCAGGTGATCACGGACATATGTGTGCAGATAATCATTGGCACATGTGATTTTAGTGGGACATATGTGAGGGACATGTGTTTTTATTATTTAGGGACATGTGTGTTTTGGGGACATGTTTTACTGTGGGGACATGTGTGTTTTACTGTGGGGACATGTGTGTTTTACTATGGGGGACCCTAGACTGGTGATCAGTGAGTAAAAAAACATCTCATACTCACTGATCACCAGCCGGCTGCAGCGATCCGCTCTCCTCTCCTCACCGACGACTTCCGTGTGAGGAGAGGAGGGCCGATTGCCTAGCAACCGGCTGTTTGTTTACATCACATGACAGCCGTGATTCGTCACGGCCGTCATGTGATCAGGAGGGCCAATCACCGTGCCCTCCTGCCGATTCGAGATGCGCCGTGTCCGGGTGACACGGCCGCATCGGGATCGCGCCGCTGCGCAGGCACGCGCGCGCGCGCGATCCCTCTACTTCTGAAGGACGTTCCTGAACGTCCTATCAGAAGTAGACGGCTCCCACCCGTCCGTATATCTACATTGGCCGGGTGGGAAGTGGTTAAATACTGCCCTAATAGGGATGTATAGTACTTGCTTACCAGGGCAGTGAAGTCCCACAGAGGGTGTCCTTTGAACCACTTTTACCAGCTCACTAATATGACTTTCAATTCGAATGTTCACCATGTGAAGCGAGTAATGGACTCCATTCCACCAAATTACTGCTAGAGTGGATTTTAGTCGCTCGTATCTACTCAACTGCATTAAAACACAGCGGTGGCTTGTAAGTCAGACGACAGTTGGAAGCCGTCCTAGAAGCATAGAGGAGCTTTGTTCTGCTTTAACACAATTCTTAATTTTCAAAGAGATCAGCTAGCACAACCTCTGCAGGGAGAAAAATCAAGCATGACATGTTTTGCAAAATTTTAATGCACAATTACTGTTTAGCTGCTGAATTTAATGGCTGCGACAAAATAAATAAAAAAAAAAAAGACAAAATAGTTTTGGCACCCAATCCGTCGGTAGTTAGTAACACCCCCTTTGGCAAAAGTCGCAGTCTCCGAACGTTTCTTCCAGTTATTGCTTCAGGAGTTTTTTTCACTCTTTTCCTGACAGGTCGCTTGTAGTTCAGACATATTCTCAGGTTATCCTGCTCTGCTGCTCTGACATCCTACTGCAGATTTTCTGTAATATTCAGGTCAGACGACTTGGGCCTAAAACGGAAAAATATACAAAAGAAAAAAACAATTGGTAATGGTTTGAGTCCAGATACAGCACCAAAAACGATTTAGTGGATATGTTTCTGCTAGGCCAGAGCGATGGACAAAATCTTTAATTGTACTGCTTTATGAATAAATAATAAAAAAATGCATAAACTGAAAATATAGGAAGCAGATTTCCCTATGTAGCACCCTCTACTTTTAGGTAGGTGCTAGATTAGTATTTTTCTAGTTGCAGGACTTTTAGCCAGGCCTGTGTTTCTATTCCAGGCCTGGTTGTTTTCATTTGGGAATGGGAGTGTCAGTATAGTGGGGGGGTGTGGCCACCTACACTCGGATATCCTCTCCTGCTTTCAGGGAATTGTTCTGGAAGGGAGGCTGGACTTGAGACCTGAGTGGAAGGCAGCTCACGTGGGGGGCTCTGACCAATCATTAATTTGCATTGGCAGGGGGCAGGCCTCCCATATAAGCTGGGGTCACATGCTTCTAGAGAGGAGTTGTGGAGCGCAGGAAAGACAGCATGGCATGCTGAGGTGCTGTGCCGGGCATCCCCACGCGGGGATGTGCTGAGTGCGCGGAGGAGGGCTGGAGGAGCCGCGGTGAAGGAGCTAAAGTTAAGGATCCTCATCTCTGCGGAGTGCATCAGGTGTCTGTGACCGGGGAACACAGTGCTTGACTGTAAAGAGGATCAAGTGGATGAAGTAGGGGTAAAGTGGCAGAAGTAGACCAGGTATCAGATTTCTGTGACCGGGGAACACAGGACTTTGATACGAAAAGAGAAGGTCAGTGTAACGTTGAAGAAGCAGAAGTACTGAAATGTGTAGCGTAGCATATTGTGTGGCCGGGGAGCACAATATGGACAGAAGTGTACAGGCTGGAGCAATAGTCTGTCGTTTAACATGTGCCAAGTTCAAGTTTGCAACAACTTCCAGAGACTGCGGGTCTGCTGGTTCTTTGAGCCATGGAAGATAGGCAGTATAGGCCTTTGGCTCTTTATTTGTAGCAGGAACACCACATCAGTCTAATACAGGGGAATTAGTCAGAGTGATTCTTCTTGTTTAACTGGAAGGCGTGAGTAGTAAATCTTCATTCAGATAGATAACAGAAGAGGCAATAGTCTGCAGTAAGGACTCTAATGCCACGTACACACGGTTGGAATTTCTGATGGAAACAGTCCGAAGGGAGCTTTTCATCGGATTTTCGGACCGTGTGTATGCCCATCGGTCTTTTTCTGTCGGAATTTCTGACGGACTTTGGATTGAGAACCTGTTCTTAATTTTTCAGACGGAAAACCTTTCTATCGGTTTTTCCGATCGTGTGTATGTAATTCCGACACGCAAAATTCTGACGCATGCTCGGAAATAATTTGACGCATGCTCGGAAGCATTAAACTTCCCTTTTTTAGTGCTGTCGAACGTGTTGTATGCCGCAGTGTTATTGACCGTCGGAATTTGGTGTGACCATGTGTAGGCAAGACAGTTTGAGTGAAATTCCGTCGGAATTCCGACAGGAAAACGATCAGAGCTTTTTTCGACGAGAATTCCGACCGCGTGTACGCGGCATAACGAGGAAATCCATTAACAAAGCCAAGGCCATGGATGATAACCGATCCTTCTGAAATATTAATGGGCATCTCATACATCCCTCATCCCTCATATCTCTCCAAGTTTATCCCACCAAATAAAAGCAAGAAAACAAAGCAACTGACTGATTATTGTCTTTTGGGTGATTGATAAGGGGTTGGCAGCGGGGAGATTGGTGGATTGCTACGGGGGTACTGCTACACCTAAAAAGAGTTGGGTTGAAGGGTGGGCACAAAAAAAACCCACCAAAATTACACATTAGACATATTGGTATGCAGGATTAAAGAGTAATGTTCTTAAGGTCAGCATAAACCCAAAAGAACAGATCATTTCCCTACTTCTAAATCCATCCCTTCATCTTTACCTTTCAAACAAATTACACCTATCGACACATTTAGTTACTTGGGGAAATATTTCAGGTTCATTAAACCTTCTGTCCTCTCAAAAGGTGATATTTCAGTGGTGAATTCTAGACGGTTTCTTCAATCCCTTGGGGGCTTTATTGATATGATCGCTGCTTTGGCCATTATGATTCCACCATCTCTTCTGGATTTTTATTTACTTGCTATCATGGAGAATATAACTAGAGAATTTGGAACACTCAGAGGTGGGCAGGAACACCCAAAAGTTACAGATAAACATAAACAGAAGTGGAAAATATGACAAGAAGACCAACTCCATATTGAGGTCCATGGTTTGGGAACATAATGTCCAACAAGCTTAAAACAGTGTGATGATAAGGTGTCCACAAACATTTGAACATGTATTGTATGTCTCTGGTTTGTTGGAAGCAACCTAGAACTCCTGTAGAAGACCAAAACCAGTTCCACGCTACTAGTGACCTATTAGAAATCAGATTCAGAATCCTAAGGAAATATTTCATAGGTAGGATGAAACATGATGTTCTTAAGATCAGCATAAACCCAACAGAGTATATAACCTCAACTACCTGATAGTCTCTTCTGTCTCACATGGATTCTATTGGTGAGATCTCTGTGTGGAGTTCCTTGATCTTCATACCTGTTGCGCTCTTTATGAGGGGTTCCCATCATCCCTGTGCTGGGTTCCTGGGTCTGTACACCTGCTGTGCCCATTATAAGGGGCCCCCACTATCCCTGTGCTGGATTCCTTGGTCTGTACACCTATTGTGCCTATTATGAGGAGCTCCCACCATCCTTGCTGGGTTTATATTTATTTGATATAATGGTGAATATAACAAGAGGAGATGGAACACACAAAGGTGGGCAGGAACACCCTCAACTGCCTGGTGGTCAGGAACAGAGGTGGGAAGTGTGGCAGAAAGATCACACTTTTAAAGACCAACTCCATATTAATGTCCATGTAATGTCCTACAAGATTAAGCAGATGTGATGGTCAAGTGGCTTCAAACTTTTGGCCATATATTGTATGTTTTTGGTTTGTTGGAGGGAGTCCAAAGCTCCTGTAGAAGACCCAACCGAGCTCCATGCAGCTATTGAGAATCAGACTTTGAAATTCTGTGTCTGATAACAGCAAATGTCTGACTTGGCTTCTCTACTGGTCGACCTGGGAAAAAAATACTTCAACCCTTATACCGAGACTATTACACAGCTCTAATTGTGCACCGTTGTAAACTGGCACCTGTTTTGTTCTAAAAGCTAGCAATCTAACAGCCAACCTAAATTGTGCAAAGTGTCTCTGAGAGATGTGATGTGTGCTAGAAGTTATCTGGAAGCATCACTTTTGTAAAGAGGTCAGACATTGTACATGAACTTATTTCATCTTTGCTGTACTCTTATCTGATTTCTTTAGTGACTTCCACTCTCTGAGACATTCTTATCTGCTTTTCTCTCTTGCTGTCAACATGCAGAGAGAAGGAATAAAGGAGAACAGAGGGCGATGAAGCTACAAAAACAATACAAAGCGTAAATACACAGCATCAACCTTGCTAGGGCAGTAAATAGGTAGAACATTGTAGGGATAACTTCACGTCACATATATGTGATATTATAATGTAGGGTGGGTGGGGTCACCAGCTTTGTAAATAGTAACACACACAAGATGTATATTTTACCTTAATCCATGTAGAGTCTGCGGAAGTATCCTTATGGGTTATGGCTCAGTAGACTGGTAGCACCATGCAGCAAAATCCCGATCTCCTACTATTGGTCTCTGGCAAGAGGATGTACTGACAGCATAATAGGATTAGTGTCTACACAAACCCTACTAAATGATTTATTAATTAAATTATTAATTATTTATAATTAATATAACCTCCTTACATAAAGAAACCTTCTTCATTTCATATGACTGTACCTGAACTCTGCATGTCCTGACCTCTTCCTTTTTTCAGACTATGCTTTTGTCAGGTTGTAGGGTAAAGAGTCAGTGGTTGCAAGTGAGGCATCTGTAAACTGGTAGCACCATGCAGCATAAAAGCCAAACCTCCTAATGTTGGTCACTGGCAAGAGCTAGTGCCCACTCTACAGTCGCATTAGTGTCAACACAAAGCCCACTCAATGATTTACAAAAGGTTATAACCTCCTCGCATAGAAAAAAGCTTGCATCTTTAATACAACTCTGCCCTGACCTCTTCCTCTTTACAGACTATGTTATTGTTGGGTGGCCTGGTAATGAGTCAATGGTTGCTATTGAGGCAAATTAAGGCCTGGAAATCAGTAGCACCATGCAGCAAAATCTGGAACTCCTACTGTTGGTCCCTGGCAAGAGCAAGTGCCCACCATATGGTAGCATCAATGTCTACACAAAGCCTACTAAATGATTTACAAACAATAACCTCCTTGCACAAAACAACTTCCTTCCTTTAATATGACTCTACCTGAATTCTGCCTGCCCTGACCTTTTCCTCTTTTCAGACTATGCTATTGTCAGGTGGTTGGGGAAGGAGTCAGTGGCTGCCAGTGAGGCATCTAAGGCATCTTAACTGGTAGCACCATGCAGCATAAAACCAAACCTCCTAGTGTTGGTCCCTGGCAAGAGCTAGTGCCCACACCAGTGTCCGCACAAAGCACACTTAATGATTTATAAAGGGTTATAACCTTCTCACACAAAAAAACATTCCACCTTTAAAACAATGCTGCTTGAATACTGCCTGCCCTGACTTCTTCCTTTTTTTCAGACTATGCTATTGTCAGGTGATTTGATAATGAGTCAGTGGTTGGCAATGAGGCAAATTAAGGCCTGAAAACCAGCACCATGCAACAAAATCCAGACCCCTACTGTTGGTTCCAGGCAAGAGCAAGTGCCTACCTCATGTTAGCATCAGTGTCTACACAAAGCCCACTAAATATTTTACAAAAGATTAATACCGCCTCACAAAAAAACCTTCTTCCTTTAATATGAATCTACCTGAATTCAATATATATATAATTTTTTTCAAAATTGTCGATCTTTTTTTGTTAATAGCACAAAAAAAAACTTAGAGGGTATCTAATACCATCTAAAGAAAGCTCTATTTGTGGAAAAAAATTACATACATTTTATTTGGCTAGATTGTTGCATGACTGCGCAATTGTCAGTAAAGCAACGCAGTGCCTTATTTCAAAAAATGGTCTGGTCATGATACATTAATACAACTCTGCCTGCCCTGACCTCTTCCTTTTTTCAGATGCTATTGTCAGGTTTTGAAAATGAGTCAGTGGTTAACTTGCCAGCAAGGCAAATTAAGCCCTGCAAACTAGTAGTACCATGCAACAAAATCTAGACCACTTACTCTTGGTCCCTGGCAAGAGCAAGTGCCCACTGCATGGTAGCATCAGTATCCACACAAAATGATTTCCAAAGGTCATTACTTCACACAAAATAAAAATAAAAAAAAATAAAACTGTCACCTTTATTACTGCTCTCCTTGAACATTACCTGCCCTGACCTCTTTCTTTTTTCAGCCTCAGTGTCCACACAAAGCCTCCTAAATGATTTCCAAAGGTCATTACCTCGCACAAAATAAAAAAAAAATTAAATATAACTGTCACCTTTATATCTACTCTCCCTGAACATTACCTCCCCTGACCTCTTCCTTTTTTCAGCCTCAGTGTCCACACAACGCCTTCTAAATGATGGTCATTACCTCACACAAAACAAAACAAAAACAAAAAACTGTCAACTTTATTACTACTCTCCCCAAACATTGCCTGCCCTGACCCTTTCCTTTTTTATGACTCAGCCTCAATGTCCACACAAAGCCTCCTAAATAATTTCCAAAGGCTATTACCTCTACCAAAAAATAAAAATAAAAAAATAAAACTGTCACCATTATTACTGCTCTCCTTGAACATTGCCTGCCCTGACCTCTTCCCCTTTTCAGTGTCAACACAAAGCCTACTAAATTATTTCCAATGGTCATTACCTCACACAAAACAAAAATAAAAAATAAAACTGTCAACTTTATTACTACTCTCCCCAAACATCGCCTGCCCTGACCTTTTTCTTTTTCATGCCTCAGCCTCAATGTCCACACAAAGCCTCATAAATGATTTACAAATGTCATTACATCACACAAAATAAAAATTAAAAAATAAAGCTGTCACCATTATTACTACTCTCCCTGAACATTGCCTGCCCTGACCTCTTCCTTTTTTTAGCCTCAGCCTCAGTGTCCACACAAAGCCTCCTAAATGATTTCCAAAGGTCATTACCTCACACAAAATAAAAATAAAAAAAGTAAAACTGTCACCTTTATTTCTTCTCTCCCTGAACATTGGTTGTCACCAGCTTAGGTTCAGAGCCAGACTATAGTTAGATGAGTGACTGGCAAGATCCAGGAGAAAATGTAAATCCACTTAGCGAGTACCGGTGTCCCTCGAGTCAGTCAAAATGCAAAGTTTTCATGTTTGACCGGAGCGTACCGTTAAATGTGTCTTATTCGGAAATTTCAGGGATAAGCTCGGGGTTTAGTCTGTCCTCTTCTTTTATGAATTATCTTGTTACTTTCTGTTAGTCTTCGCACCCTCAAGCTGCATCGCACGACCTCTTGTTCTAACATTAATGGGACTTTTATGCAAAACAGCCCATTTTAATGCTTCAGTGCGTCTCGGAAATCTTAAATCTTTTCAAGGGCTGCTTCGAATACAACAAAATTGTGAATAAAGCAAAATAGGTGAAGCGTATCCTCGGAGGAGAAAGTTGTAACTCGCGGGGAGATAACTCTTCCTGTCAATGTCTCCCACAGCCGGCATTTAAGGCAAAATGGTGAAATATAAAAGTTAATGTTCATTTCTTTTTACTTTTTAAACACGAATAAAATTAAAACAAAAGCTGCATTACCCAAAAAAAAAACCCATTAACATTCCAATGTGCTGTAGATACCTTTCTTCAATTATCTCACATTGTAATAGCTTTGGATTTCTGTCATCAGCCATTTAGGGCTAGTGAAAGTCTGAGAGATGGGTTCTTAAATAGGATTATTAACCACCTCAATACTGGGCATTTTCACACCCTTCCTGACCAAGCCATTTTTCAGCTTTCAGGGTTGTCACATTTTGAATGACAATTGCGCGGTCCTGCAACACTGTACCCAAATGAAATTGTTATCATTTTGTCCCCACAAATAGAGCTTTCTTTTAGGGGTATTTGATCACTAGACATGTGCGATTAGTTTCGTACGAATCGGAAATTCGTACGAATTTCCGGAAATTCGTACATTAGTACGAATCCGAATTACGAATTTTTACGAATACGAATTCTGTACGAAATTCGAATTTCGGATCCAAATTATCCAAATCCAAACTACCAAATAACTAATCTCAACTAATACGAAAGAAATTATGGTGGATATAACAAATGAATCGAATGAATTCGGGATTCAGTATAACGAATATCGACACGAATAATCGATATCGAATAATAACAAATTATCCTAAAACGTATTAATGTTACATAGCACAAGTCTATTGTTCACCAATCACTCAGAGGAAGTACGAAATACGAAATTTCTTATTGGTAAACGAAATTTCGTATTTCGTACTTCCTCTGAGTGATTGGTGAACAATAGACAATAGACTTGTGTTATGTAAAGTTAATACGTTTTCGGATAATTCGTTATTATTCGTAGAGTGTCGATATTCGTTATACAAATTAACAGAAACGTTTAAAATTTACGATTCGCACGAATCCGAATTAAATTTCGTGAACAATAGACAATAGACTTGTGTCATGTAACGTTAATAAGTTTTTCGGATAATTCGTTATTATTCGTAGAGTGTCCATATTCGTTATCCAAATTAACGAGTGCCCAGTAACACGGCGGGCGCACGCCCCCTGGTGGGCCGAAAAGGCGAGGGCGTCGTATGACGCCCTCCCGCCACGAGACCTGTGCCGCCTGGCCGTCAATTGACACCCGGTGGTCAGCAAGCAGTTAACAACCATTTCTCAGCACCCCCCACCCCCTCAATTTACCCCCCCCACTATCACCATCATAGACAAATATTGAGCTCTTCACATACTATATTTCTAAATGGCTTTGTAATGGTGGCCATACCTTCTTCAACAAATGATTGTTTTCTTTTTCAATCAGTCTCTCGATAAGACTAATCAATCTATAGTAAACAACCTAATATATCAATATGACATGCATGAGGAAGAGGATTTTCGATCAATAGATAGATGGAAGATACGACCATAAGTTATTGATCGTACCTACATTTTCAACATTCAATCTCCAATTCAGATTGTTCAAGAAAAAAACAATCAAATTCATGAACAAGTATCTCAGTGTGCCAACTGATTATTTGTTGAAGAGTGTGTGACCACCAATACAAAGCCATTTGTAAATGTGTAAAGACTTCGATATTCGTCTATGATGCAACGCGATTGAAAGTCTTCCACCCTGGCGCACCAATGCCCCTGATTTAAGGGGGACTCCGATGAGGACCCTGATTTAAGGGGGACTCTGATGAGGACCCTGATGTAAGGAAGACTCCGATGAGGACCCTGATGTAAGGAAGACTCTGATGAGGACCCTGATGTAAGGAAAACTCTGATGAGGACCCTGATGTAAAGAAAGACTCTAATGAGGACCCTGATGTAAGGACAACTCTGATGAGAACCCTGATGTAAGGAAAACTCTGATGAGGACCCTGATGTAAGGAAGACTCTGAGGACCCTGATGTAAGGAAGACTCTGAGGACCCTGATGTAAGGAAAACTCTGATGAGGTCCCTGATGTAAGAAAGGCTCCGAAGAGGACCCTGATGTAAGGAAAACTCTGATGAGGATCCTGATGTAAGGAAGACTCTGATGAGGACCCTGATGTAAGGAAGACTCCGATGAGGACCCTGATGTAAGGAAGACTCCGATGAGGACCCTGATGTAAGGAAGACTCTGATGGGGACACTGATGTAAGGAAAACTCTGATGAGGACCCTGATGTAAGGAGGACTCTGAGGACCCTGATGTAAGGAAGACTCCGATGAGGACCCTGATGTAAGGAAGTCTCTGAGGACCCTGATGTAAGGAAGACTCTGAGGACCCTGATGTAAGAAAGACTCCGATGAGGACCCTAATTTAAGGAAGACTCTGATGGGGACACTGATGTAAGGAAAACTCTGATGAGGACCCTGATGTAAGGAGGACTCTGAGGACCCTGATGTAAGGAAGACTCCGATGAGGACCCTGATGTAAGGAAAACTCTGATGAGGACTTTGATGTAAAGATAAACTCTGATGAGGACCCTGATGTAAGGAAGACTCCGATGAGGACCCTGATGTAAGGAAGACTCTGATGGGGACACTGATGTAAGGAAAACTCTGATGAGGACCTTGATGTAAGGAAGACTCTGATGAGGACCCTGATGTAAGGAAGACTCTGATGAGGACTTTGATGTAAAGATAAACTCTGATGAGGACCCTGATGTAAGGAAGACTCCGATGAGGACCCTGATGTAAGGAAGACTCTGATGGGGACACTGATGTAAGGAAAACTCTGATGAGGACCCTGATGTAAGGAAGACTCTGATGAGGACCCTGATGTAAGGAAGACTCTGATGAGGACCCTGATGTAAGGAAGACTCTGATGGGGACACTGATGTAAGGAAAACTCTGATGAGGATCATGATGTAAGGAAAACTCTGATGAGGACCCTGATGTAAGGAAGACTCTGATAGGGACACTGATACTGTATAAGTGGGGACTCTGATGTAAGCAGGACTCTGATGAACACCCTGATGTAAGGGGCAGACTCTTATATAGGGGTGACTTCAATGGGGACCCTGATTTAAGGGGGGCTAGGATGCAGACCCTGGTGTAAAGGGGAGACTCTTATGTAGGGGTGATTTCAATAGGGACCCTGATGAATCAGGGTAATCTAATGGGGGCCCTGCTGTAAGGTGACTCTGATGTAAGGGATACCCTGATGTAAAATGGAGACTCTGATGTATGAGGTGCTTTGATGTAGGACTCTAATGTAAGGGGGATTCTGATAGGGTCCCTGATGTACACTATATTACCAAAAGTATTGGAATGACTGCCTTTGGAGGCCAAAAACTTTAATGGCTTCCCAGTCTTAGTCCGTAGTGTTCAATATTGAGTTGGCCCACCCTTTGCAGCTATAACAGCTTCAACTCTTCTGGGAAGGCCGTCCACAAGGTTTAGGAGTGCGTCTATGGGAATGTTTGACCATTCTTCCAGAAGCGCATTTGTGAGGTCAGGCATTGATATTGGAGAGAAGTCCTGACTCGCAGTCTCCGCTCTAAGAACACCTTTGGGATGAATATCAGGTTGAAGTCAGGACTCTGTGCAGGTCAGTCAAGTTCCTTCACCCCAAATTCGCTCATCCATATCTTTATAGACCTTGCTTTGTGCACTGGTGCGCAGTCATGTTGGAACAGGAAGGGGCCATCCCCAAACTTTTCCCACAAAGTTGGGAGCATGAAATTGTCCAAAATGTCTTGGTATGCTGACACTTTAAGAGTTCCCTTTACTGGAACTAAGGGGCCAAACCCAACCCCTGAAAAACAACCCCACACCATAATCCCCCCTCCACCAAATGATGGACAAGTGCACAAAGCAAGGTCCATAAAGACATGGATGAGCGAGTTTGGGGTGGAGGAACTTGACTGGTCTGGACAGAGTCCTGACCTCAACCCGATAGAACACCTTTGGGATGAATTAGAGCGGAGACTGTGAGCCAGGCCTTCTCATCCGTGCCTGACCTCACAAATGCCCTTCTGGAAGAATGGTCAAACATTCCCATAGACACACTCCTAAACCTGGTGGACGGCCTTCCCAGAAGAGTTGAAGCTGTTATAGCTGCAAAGGGTGGGCCAACTCAATATTGAACCCTACGGACTAAGACTGGGATGCCATTAAAGTTTATGTGCGTGTAAAGGCAGGTGTCACAATACTTTTGGTAATATAGTGTAGAGTTGAAGCTGTTATAGCTGCAAAGGATGGGCCAACTCAATATCTTGTGATAATTTGTAAAATATATAATGTGGCCCCTTAGTGAAAAGTTTGGAGACTCCGACTCCAAACCATTTATTACAAAACCAAGAAGCGAGGGGGCGGGGGACAGCCAGTGACCAGAGGCAGAAAAGTATTAATGTTACACACAATAACCAATCAGATCGAAGCTGATTTTTTTCCCCTTTTCGGTAGCCGCTACATAAAACTTCTCCAGCGGCATAAATAAGGATCGGTATGTTTTATGCACGGGAGGAAAAATTGCCAAAAGCAAAAAACAAAAACAGCTCTTTCTTTCTTCTTATTGAAATAAATAATTAAAAATAAGGTTGTGTAAAAGATGTAAAATTGTGAGTTATGCTCGCCCGGAGTCGCTCTACATTTAGATGTAAATTAGCTTGCTCTCTTAAAAATGAACACTTTCCCTTCAGGCAAAAGGAAGATAAACTACCCCGCGAGCCACTCCATGATATATGGGCCACTATAATTACACATTTTTTAATTAAAGTGAAATTCCCTAACTTGGCTGTAACTTACCAAGACACAAGGAGTAATTGATTCCAGCAGACCCTAGAAACAAACAAGACTTTATTTACAAAAGAGGAATGAGGTGTCTTTTTCTTTTTTTCTGGAGACAGGAGAACTTTAAAGCACATTTAAACCCAAAAAAACAAAACAGCAATATAATGTAGCTTACCAATCCTAAGCAGCGGCAGCTGCAAAACTTTTTTTTAGTATTATAATAAATTTTTTTTATTTATTTAATTTTTTTTATTTCATTTTATTTTATTTTAATATTAAAGTGATATTAAAGGCTTGTTGTTGTTTTTTTTTTTTTTAAAACATTTTATTTTAATATTATTCCTAAGCAGCGGTAGCGGCAAAATATTTTCTTTTGTATTATAATAATTTTTTTTTTTTTTACTTTATTTTATTTTATTTTAATATTAAAGTGATATTAAAGGCTTGTTGTTTTTTTTTTAATAACAAACATTTTATACTCACCTGCAGCCCAGATCTTCCTCTTCTTGTGTCCCCCACCAACCTCCTGCCCCCAGAGCAAGCTGCTGCTATGCACGTCCATTCACACAGCAGATTGGCCCTGTCCCCTCTCTCTCTCCTCATTGGCTCACTGGCTAATTAAACGTGACCCCCCCCCCAAAAAAACAGTCCTTGAAAACATGGGCGTAGCATAAGGGGTTGCAGGGGTCACAATCGCAACCCTGCCCCTTAGCTTCAGGGGGCCTCTGCAGCCTCCCTGTCATTTTATCATAGCCAGCAGTGATCCCTGTCCTCTTATTCTCCAGCAGTGATCCCTGTTCTCTGATCCTAAAGGGGGATCCCTGTCTTCTGATCCTCCAGGGGTGATCCCTGTCCTCTGATACTCCGGGGGTGATCCTTGTCCTCTGATTCTCCAGGGGTGATCCCTGTCCTCTGATCCTCCAGGGGTGATCCCTGTCCTTTGATTCTCCAGGGGTGATCCCTGTCCTCTGATCCATACTGTCCCATCATACTGCCCCATCAAAATTGCCCCATCATACTGCCCCATCAAAATTCCCCATCAAAATTGCCCTATCAAAACTATTCCCATCAAAACTGCCCCCATCAAAACCACCCCATCAAAATTGCCCCAACATACTTCCCCCATCAAAATTACCCCAACATACTTCCCCCATCAAAATTGCCCCAACATACTTCCCCCATCAAAATTGCCCCATCATACTGACAGATCAAAATTGCTCCATTATACTGCCCCCATCAAACTTGCCCCATCAAAACTCAGAATTTATCCAAAGTTACGAATTATCTGAAATAACAAATGCAGCATCTAAACAAATGGAACGGAGCAAGTTAATAATAAATAATTAATAATAATAAAAAGGTTTTATTACTGTTATTTATTATTATTAGATTGTTACGTTCCATTTGTTTAGATACGGAATTTGTTATTTCAGATAATTTGTGACTTTGGATAAATTTGTATTCGTAACGGTTCACTAACAGCCAAATTTGAAAGGAAATTCCAATACCTATAATTTAATAGTTATTATTTTGAAGTAAACTGATTTTCTTCATTTTTTTCAGATTTTCAAATTTTCGGATTTTAAAATTTTTGAAATTCGTAATTTTCGGAAATTTGAAAATTCGGAAATTTGAAAATTCGGAAATCCGAAAATTGGAAATTCGGAAATTCAAAAATCCAAAAATTTGAAATTCGGAATTTCGTAAATTCGTAATTTCAGAAATTTGGAGATTTGGAAATTCGCAAATTTCCGAAATTAAAAATTATGGAAATTCGGAATTAACAAATTTGTCAAAATTTGTTAAAAAAACGAATTTGGAACTAAACGAATTGTACACGTCTACTCATTTCTCTCTTTTGGCTTTTACATTAAAATTACCTGCTTGTCTTTGTCAGACTAAGATCTTCCTACCAGTCCAGCTTAATCCACATGCAGTGCAGCATAGGAGCTGTTACATTGTACAGAAACATACAACAAGAAGCTGCAGTCCCACCACAAGCTAGAGGAATTAAGTGGTTAGCTATTCTGCCTGGCAGCACCGGGGTCGTCTCTTCAATTCCCAACCACAGCGCCACCTGCCTGGAGTTTGCATGTTCTCCCTGCGCCTGCATGGGTTTCCTCCGGGTACTCCGGTTTCCTCCCACACTACAAAGACATGCTGGGAGGTACATTGGCCCTAGTATGTTTATGAATGTGAGTTAGAGAGATTATATTGTAAGCTTCTAGGGGGTTCTGTAGAGTAGAGGGGTGCAGGGTAGATGGGAGGTACAGGAAGAAGAGAGGGCTCCCACACGGGATTTAATGGAGGAGTATAGGGCAGTGCCAGAGGGGGCCCTGGACATTGACAGCCTGGAACGATCGGAGGGACCTGGATCAGAGCTGGGGGAGACAATCAGGGAGGGAGCAGCTGGGGGTGAGCGAGCACCGAGAAGGAGGGACCCAAGGACTGGGACGCATGGGAGGAACTCGGGGACACAGACACAGGCAGCGCCCGCCTTCATTTCAGTTACGAGAGACGAGCAGCGCCAGAGCACCGATCACCGGGTTCAGCCGTACACGGCACTTCTGACAGGGAGCCAGCACCGCTATCCCCGATCCACCCCTCCATCCATCTTACTACTACCCGACTGCCAGCCCCGCTCCTCCAACCAATCACCCTCTACTATCTTGAGGGCAAAGACGACCCTGCCTATCAGCAGAGCAAGGGGCAGGAGCTGTTATGAAAAGACTCCGCCAATCCCGTTGTCTGTGCAGATCTCTAGCTCCTCCCGCCCCCTTGCTCTGCGCTGATAGGATGAAATCGTTGGTGGGGCGGGAGAGCCGGAAGAGGAGACAAACAGAAATGGCCACAGAATTGGGAAAGGCTGCATCGGCCGTGTCAATTTCATTCCGGGACACTGAATTGTCCCGGAATGAAGGTGCCCGGAACCCGGGACAGACCTCCAAGATATGGGACTTTCCTGGGCAATACGGGACTTTCCCGGGCAATCCGGGACGCGTGGTCACCCTACTATGTAACTACCATGTAAATGGAAGAAAGAGATTCTGTGGACAGGTGTCTTTTATACATATAACGAGTTGTCATTAGGAGCACCTTCTTAAATTGACAGGACTAATCTGTGTACCACATGAGCACCTACTGTAGCCAGTCTGGAAGCCAGAATTATGGTTGGTTGGTAGGGGATCAAATACTTATTTTACTCACTAAACTTCAACTCAATTTATAACATTTGTATCATTTTTTTTTTCTAGATTTTTGGTTGATATCTATATGATTTAACCACTTCCCTGTGATTGGAGCAGAGATCAGTGACTGTCACACACAGCCACGCCCCCCCCACAGTTAGTAACACGCCCCTAGGACACACTTAACCCCTACAATGCCACCTCCTGGTTAACCCCTTCACTGCCAGTGTCATTTACACAGGAATCAGTGCATTTGTATAGCACTGATTGCTGTATAAATGACAATGGTCCCAAAAATGTGTCAAAAATGTCCGATGTGTCCGCCATAATGTCGCAGTCACAAAAAAAATCGATGATCGCCGCCATTACTAGTAAAAAAAATAAAAATGAATAAAAATGCTATAAAACTAACCCCTATTTTGTAAACGCTATAACTTTTGCGCAAACCAATCAATAATCGCTTATTGCGATTTTTTTCTTTTTACCAAAAATATGTAGAAGAATACGTATCGGCCTAAACTGAGGAAAAATAATGTTTTTTATACATTTTTGGGGGATATTTATTATAGCAAAAAGTAAAAAATAATGTGTTTTTTTTCAAAACTGTCGCTCTTTTTTTTGTTTATAGCGCAAAAAAAAATAAAAACCCGCAGGGGTGATCAAATACCACCAAAAGAAAGCTCTATTTGTAGGGAAAAAAAGGACATCAATTTTGTTTGGGAGCCACGTCGCACGACCGCGCAATTGTCAGTTAAAGCGACGCAGTGCCGAATCGCAAAAAAAGTGCTCTGGTCTTAAGCCAGCAAAATGGTCCGTTCTGAAAGTGGTTAAAATACACCTATGATACAAATTATAGACCCTTCATTTCTTTGGGGACAAACTTACAAAATCTGCACTGGATCAAATAATTATTTTTCCCACTGTATATATATATATATATATATGTGTGTGTGTATGTATATATATGCGTGTACATTACATTTTTAACAGATTAAACAGAAAATGGTATGGGCTGGAATTCTTGATATCCCCTCCATGGCCCCCCTTCCGTAATCATCCTTTTCCGCTGCCGTTCATGTAGAATAATGCACAGCCCTGAGCAGTAGATTTTCCTATCCCCGATACCTGTACATAATAATTTCTTAATAATTCATGTGCTTTTCATGCCTTACTGAGCTGGAAAGGTCACTGCAGCCACACTCATCATGAGAGTAACGAAACGTGTTCAGCCGGAGCTGGAATATTCTACACAGCAGTAATGGAGCAGGAACTAAAGCGTTCTGCCTTTTTACATCTGTCGGCTTTTGCTTGCGGTATGTTTTGCAAAAAAAGCTGCAAATTTAAAAATCAACAACAACAAAAAAAAAAAACGTGTATATTATAATTACCAGATGGCCTAAAGAGCCATCACACCTAAATGCATTATTTTCAAAACCAGTTTAAGCTAAAGTAATTCTATTAGTGTTGGTGGATAAACGTGTTCCAGGAGATGATTAGAGTTGCAAATGTTTAAAGTAAAATGCCTGGAAAAGTCACATTTGTTGGAGTCATTGCCCCCATAAACATGTTTGTTTGAGGGCCAGTTCACACTACATGCAGTCCAGTGCGTTTTTTTTTTTTTTTTCTGCATCAAAAATGCATGGAAACTAAGTATGGTTTTCAATAGCATAGTTCACACTAGTGTTTGCAGTTCCAGTGCGTTCCATTCCAGAAAAAAACAGTAGAATGTGCTGTATTTTTCCTGCACTGGACTGTACTGGAACGCTGTAAAACGCATCAAAAGTGCACTGGAATGCACCAAAAACACACGGCAACATAGACGTCCTTTAATTTTTTTTTTTCCCCATTTTTTGAAAAATTGCTGTGCAAATACCGTGTGGCATAAATAATTGCAACAACCACTATTTTATTCCCTAGGATCTCTGCTAAATATATATATATATATATATATATATATATATATATATATATATATATATATATATATGTATGTATGTATATATATATATATTCCTTTTTTTTTTTTTTTTTTTCGCAGAGATCCTAGGGAATAAAATATATGTAAGTATGTATGTATATGTGTATATATATATATATATATATATATATATATATATATATATATATATATATATATATATATATATATATATATATATATATATATATATATATATATATATATATAGTATATATATATATATATATATATATATATATATATATATATATATATATATACACATATTTATATATATACATATACATACATACATACATTTCATTCCCTAGGATATCTGCTAAAAAATATATATATACATATTGTATATATATATAGGAAGGGGGCAAACACTTTTTCACACCACTATTATATATATATATATATATATATATATATATATATATATATATATATATATATACACACATATATATATATATATATATATATATATATATATATATATATATATATATATATATATATATATATATACATATACATTTTGGGGGTTCTAAATGATGATTTAGTAGGAGAGGAGTGACAGAACAGACCTAGGCTGGAAGTGGTTAAATCAATCACATCACACGACTTTATTGCATCAACACGTTTTTGTGATGTGATCCCTTTAATAAATTCTAAGTCTATTATATAAATCCATGCTGTGCCACTGACATATACAGTGCCTTGAAAAGGTATTCATGCCATCTAGAGCAGTGATGGTGAACCTTGGCACCCCAGATGTTTTAGAACTACATTTCCCATGATGCTCAACTACACTGCAGAGTGTACGAGCATCCTGGGAAATGTAGTTCCAAAACATCTGGGGTGCCAAGGTTCACCATCACTGATCTAGAGAGTAACATTTGTGCCCGTTGTTCTTTGCAAAATAGCTCAAGCTCTGTCAGATTGGATGGAGACGTCTGTGAACAGCAATTTTCAAGTCTTGCCACAGATTTTCAATTGGATTTAGGTCTGGACTTTGACTGGACCATTCTAACACATGAATTTGCTTTGATCTAAACCATTTTGTTGTAGCTCTGACTGTATGTTTGGGGTCGTTGTCCTGCTGGAAGGCAACCCTCCGCACCAGTCTCAAGTTTTTGCAGATTTAAACAGGTTTTCTTCTAAGAATGCCCTGTATTTGGCTCCATCCACCTTCCCATCAACTCTGACCAGCTTCTCTGTCCCTACTGAAGAAAAGCATCCCCACAACATGATGCTGCCACCACCATGTTTCACGGTGGGGATGATGTGTTCAGGGTGATGTGTAGCGTTAGTTTCCACCACACATAGTGTTTTGCTTTTACGCCAACATGTTCAGTTTTGGTCTCATTTGACCAGAGCACCTTCTTCCAAATGTTTGCTGTGTCCCCCACATGGCTTCTCACGAACAGGACTTCTTATGACTTTTTTTCAACAGTGTCTTTCTTCTTGCCACTCTTCCATAAAGACCAGATTTGTGGAGAGCATGACTAATAGTTGTCCTGTGGACAGATTCTCCCACCTGAGCTGTGGATCTCTGCAGCTCCTCCAGAGTTACCATGGGCCTCTTGGCTCTTCTCTGATAAATGCTCTCCTTGCCCGGCCTGTCAGTTTAGGTGGACGGCCATGTCTTGGTAGGTTTGCAGTTGTGCCATACTCTTTCCATTTTTGGATGATGGATTGAACAGAGCTCTGTGAGATGTTCAAAGCTTGGGATATTTTTTACAACCTAACCCTGCATTATACTTCTCTACAAGTTTATCTTTGACCTGTCTGATGTGTTCCTTGGCCTTCGTGATGCGATTTGTTCACTAAGGTTCTCTAACTCGGAGGGATTCACAGAACAGCTGTATTTATACAGAGATTAAACTACACACAGGTGGACTCTATTTACTAATTAGGTGACTTCTGAAGGCAATTGGTTCCACTAGATTTTAGTTAGGGGTATCAGAGTAAAGGGGGGCTGAATACAAATCCACGGCACACTTTTCAGATATTTATTTGTAAAAAATTTTGAAAACCATTTATCATTTTCCTTCCACTTCACAATTATTTGCCACTTTGTGTTGGTCTATCATATAAAATCCCAATAATATACAATTATGTTTTTGGTTGAAACATGACAAAATGTGGAAAAAAGGGGTTTGAATACATTCTCAGGGCATCGTACTTTCATCCATGTTGGCACTGGTTAACCAGCTGATTGTTGCTGCTGCACCCTTAGGCTATGCCCAGAAAGAAGTGCGAATATAAGCAATCACGCAAAACTAAAATAACATTTTTGGAACTAGTTGGCCTTTACGTAACTGGGGAAAATGATTACACTGTGCTTAGAATAGCACATATTTCACTTGGCCTCATTCATAAATTAATATGAATTTCCGGTATGACAAAAAGGTGAAAATGGTGGCAGTTATCACACATACTGCTCGCTCATGCGGCAGAAACAAACTGTTCTCACTTTCCTGCAACAGTGAGCAATATGGGGCGAGGCCGCATAACAGATGTCGCTATTCACAGCCTAATATATGGATAATGCACTCACACCTGCTTTAGTGATCTCTGTAGAACTGCCTCTAGATGTTCAGGTCTCAAATTAAATATAAATACGCACAAGAAAGAACCTTGCATTAATTAAATTTGCATTATTATAGTTTATCGTCAACATAATTGATTCTTTTAGTGTAAATTCCAGAGAGGAAATAGACTTACTGGATTAAAGGAAAACTCACAAATTACAGAATTTTACACTACTACTACAAATACTTTTAAAAATATACTAATGCGCTGATGTGAATAAATATTAAAATATGTGAGAAATAAAGCACAATTATTAACTTAAAACATTTACTACAAATACTTGAAATCATCATTTGTACAGCTGATGACCATGGGAAACATCCAGGGGCCAAATTTACATTTAGGTACACTTGGCACAAGCCCATAGAAAAAGAAGAGGGTTTTCTCTCCATATATATATATATATATATATATATATATATATATATATATATATATATATATATATATATATATTTTTTTTTTTTTTTTTTCCATTATTGTTACAAACAGTCATCTTATATTCAGGATCTGAGGGCAGGATTCAGAAAACATGGAAATGTTTTATGTAAAAGGAGTGATCATATCAGAAGGTTGTTACTAAGGGCACCAAAAGTTTTGTTTCTACAGACTAGTTAGAAAATTCAGGTCCTGTTCTAACCTCTCACATTTGACTTCTTTTGTCTTCATTATTTTGGTCTAGACTTTAGTTTCCTCTCCTTCTCACCTCTCCAGTATTTTCTTACTTTTCTCCTCTTCTCATCCTACCTCTCCTTTTTCTTCTTCTCTCTCCTCACCCCTCTGCACCTTTCCTCTGTTCTCCTCCTCATCTCTCCTAACCTCCTCAGCTCTCTTTTCTTCTCCTAGTCCTGAACTTTCCTGTGTCTTTTCCTCAACTATTCACCTCTCGTCTTCTATCCTCTCCTCTTCTCCTTGTCTATCGTCTTCTCTCCCGTCCTCCTCACCATTCCTGTTTTTTCAATTCCACTACCCTCCTCCTGAGCTCTCCTTTCTTCTTTCCTGTCCTTCTCCTCTGCTTTCCTCTCCTTCTCCTCTGCTTTCCTGTGTCTTCTCCTCTCCTCTACACCTCTTCATTTTTTTTTCTCTTCTCCTCACCATTCCTGTTTTTTCTCTTCCACTACTCTCCTCCTGAGCTATCCTTTCTTCTCTCCTTCTCATCTGCTTCCATATATCTTCTCCTCTTCTCTACACCTCTCCTCTCTCCTCCTCTCCTCCTTGCCATTTCTGTTTTATTCTCTTCCACTACTCTCCTTCTGAGCTCTACTTTGTTCTCACCTCTCCTCCTCCTCAACTTTCCTCTCTCTTCTTTCCTACTCAACTCTGTTCTTCTATCTTCTTCTCCTCATCTCTCGTCTTCTCTGCTGTCCTCCTTGCCATTCCTGTTTCCTCCCTGCCACTATTGCCCTCCTGAGTTCTTCTTTCTTCTCTCCTCTCCTCTACTTTCCTGTGTCTTTTCCTCTCCCCCTCTCCTTTCCTCTTCATTACTCTCCTCTTCTCTTTTCCTCGCCATTCCTGTTTTTTTCTCTCCTCTCTTTCTCCCCACCTTTCCTGTGTATGCTCTTCAACTTTCCTCTTCTTTTCACTCCTCTTCTCCTTGCTTCACCTCTCCTCTTTTCTCATCTCCTCCTCACCACCACAGTTTCTTTTTTTCTCCTCTCCTCTCCACTCCTCTCTTTTCCTCTCTTCCTTACCTAATTTTTCCTCTACTCTTCTCTTCCTTACCTCTATTACCTCATCCTTACAGTATATTTCTTTTCTCTCAAACTCATGTCCAGTGTCCCCTTATCTCCTTACTTCTCCTTTCCTCCATCATTCTCCTCTCCTGCATCCTGTCCCCTACCCCTGTGCATCTAGCAACATACATTGCTTGCCTTAACAGGAAGGTGCAGCACAAAGTCACGTCATAGGATAACATTTGTGTGTTGGAGAAAAGTCACCAGGCAGTTTACTTTTCTCTAGAGACAAGGCCAATCTCCAGCAGTGATGAAGGCCTTATCTATAAAATAGTGGCTTATCTGGGGGCTGCAACGGTCCTTAAAGGAGAGGGAGAAGTACCAGGTGACTGTTTGGAGCTTCCCTGGGTTTTTTCCCTGCCTTTCCTAAATGAGAGAATTGAAAAGGAGATCCACTTAATCAAGATAAAAACTAAATGAAAGTTTGAAGGACCTTTGGCACAGTAAAGGCAGAAGACTGAGGTCCAGGACCGGCCTCTCTGGAAGTGGAAGAGGCCACTTTACTGAATGTAGGAGAGTGGAGTCAGAAAAAGGTCCACTTGCCAGGTTCTGTTTACCATTAAAGAGAACGAGTGTGGTGGACTCACAAGGAGGGATGCATGTTTGTCATCCCTTGTTCATTATTTCGGCTAACACAAAATATAAAACAGACTTTTCTGAAATGATTTAAATGAAGCTTGTTCCTTTTACAAAATGTCTCTGAAAAGTTATGAGATAATTGTAAAGTTTGCAATGCTTATAAAAACATCTCTGAACGTGTTCTTTCCTCTTTTTATAGGATGTGCAGATAAGAACATGTATTTTATTGATAGGTAGCACTTTTATTATCACTATCTATATACTTTTTTCTCTCACTTTGAAAAGTAAAGATGTGTTTTGACCTCTGAATAAGAGAAGTAATCTTAAAAGCTTCTGTTGAAAATATATGTTGTTATGATGGGAAAAAGAGAAAATCTAAAGATGGGTGAACTTGGGTATTATCTTTGTGTCACGCGGTCTTTTTCTATTCACATTATATTTTAAAGTAAAAAGAAAAGATGTGCAGCCAATGCTTCCTATGTAAAAATAGACGTCAGGCTGTATATTAAAATCTGGAAAGCAATTGACTAAAGTTATGGATGTGATATACACTATATCTCCAAATGTATGTGGAGACCTGTATGTGGACATTATATCTCCAAATGTATGTGGAGACCTGTATGTGGACATTATATCTCCAAATGTATGTGGAGACCTGTATGTGGACATTATATCTCCAAATGTATGTGGAGACCTATATGTGGACATTATATCTCCAAATGTATGTGGAGACCTGTATGTGGACATTATATCTCCAAATATATGTGGAGACCATGACAGCTACCGATAAGGACACTTAACCGGATGATTGAGTTCAGGTGTTTACAGTGAAAAGTCTTGTTAATGCTACAGCACACAATGACCTTTTTAGACCTAACCATCACACCTACATTTTTGGACACCACACCAAATTATTGAGTTCAGGTGTTTCCGGTGAAGGGTCCTGTTTATGTTACAGCATACAAACACATTTTAGACCATTATGAACTTGGGGAAGACTCTTCTGTTCCTGCATGACTGTGCCCCTTTGCACAAAGCCAGTTCCTTATAGAAAGGGTTAAACCAGTTTGGTATGGAGGAACTCAAGTGGCTTTCCTGGAGCCTTTACCTCAACCCTATCGAACACCTTTGGGATGAATTGAAATGCCAATTGTGAGGCAGGTCTTTTCATTCAACATGAACATCTGACCTCACAAATGGTCCTTGGGCTGAATGGCCAAAATGTTCATGGATACACCCCAACATCTTGTGAAGAACTGTCTCAGAAGAGTGGAGGATGTTATAGCTCTAATGAAGGAGAAGTGGGTCCATGTTAATGGATTTGCCCCTCTCTGTTGGAGCTATAACATGCTTTTGGAATGGGATGTTCAAAAGCTAAAATAGATGTAATAGGCAGATGTCCACAAACAAATTTCAAAAAATAATAGAAAACAGGCAGTTAGTGGATACGGGCCCCACCTAAACTTATACAGTATATACAGTATATGTTTATCCACAAAGGCTTGGCTATACAGTGTATATTTTAACAATTTCTCAGGAACTTTGTTCATCAGCTGGTTTTAGACTTTAGGGCTTTAGGGCATACCCAGAAATGTTGGTATTTATAGTCACCATAATTAGCAGACACCTTTAAACCCAACAAATTTTCAGCTTGGCATACTATGTGTCCCAACATTGGCCGCTCCACTTGCTCCATCCCTTGCTCTGTCTTAATCAAAGGTGTCTGTTTATGAAGCAGTGAAATATATTCACTGCTTCATTCTCTGGCATTCTCAGAGGAGATCGTTCTCCTCTGGATGCCAGTTTATGAAGCGGTGTAGATCGCTTCACCTTTGGAGGAGTGAAGCGATCTACAAATGCTTCGAACACTGGAGAACCTGGTGCTGAGATTGCAGCTTCATAAACTGGCCTTTCTGTGTCAATCAATGAGGATTCTCAGTGTGCAGAGATCATCAGCGGGAGAACATGTTCAAACACGTTCTCCCCCCGATTATCTCTGTTTCATAAACTGTTTTTGAGCTGAGATCAGCGGCGGTCCTTGGGATCACCGCTGTTCACAGTTTCATAAACGGACACCTAATGCCGCGTACACACGGTCGGAATTTCTGATGGAAACTTTTCATCGGATTTTCCAACCGTGTATATGTCCAACGGTCTTTTTCTGTCGGAATTTCCGAAGGACTTTGGATTGAGAACCTGTTCTTAATTTTTCCGACGGAAAACCTTTCTATCGGATTTTCCGATCGTGTGTATGCAATTCCGACACGCAAAATTCCGACGCCTGCTCGGAAACAATTCGGCGCATGCTCAAAGCGTTAAACTTCCCTTTTATAGTGCAGTTGAACGTTTTTTAAGGCGTGGTGTTATTGACCGTCGGAATACCGACAGGAAAACCATCAGAGCTTTTTCCGACGAGAATTCCGACCGTGTGTACGCGGCATTAGACACCACAGTTTTCAAATGTTTGGTCATTCAGTGGTGTTGTAGAAATTTTATTAAGATGTATTCAATATGTATTGTCACAGTGTCTCCCAGTGTTAGTTCTACTTGCGGCTCGCTCATAAGAGCAAACCGGAGCGAACCGGCACTGGTGAAGGACCATCGGTAGTGAAAAGCTTCCTGTGGATGTGGAGCGGTGTTCGTCCTGCGAGGATTTGTCCGCCAGCGCTATGCGCAGATTTGTCTGTTAGGTGAGTATATGTTCGCTCTGCAAAGACATTATCGGTTCGATTCCTATCTGCTTTTGCAGGGATGTACACTCGTGTCTTTCTATGTGTCTGATCACCACGTGGAAAGGCCTTAGTGTGTCCCTGCAGATGGCCTCGCATCCATAGGAACGGTAGTCTAATCCGGCTATGCAGTGTGCAAGCCTGGTCGGAACAGCGTTCATGATTTCTTAGACGTCAATCCCACTACACGTGGGTTTCTTTGTTGACTGTAGGGGCTGTTTTTATATGTGACATTTGTTATTTCAGATACTTCGTAACTGCAGATAAATTTGTATTTGTTATGTTCACTAACAGCCAAATTTGAAAAGAAATTCCAATACCTATAATTTAATAGTTATTATTAGTTAGTTATTATTTGGAATTTTTGGATTTTCGTTCTTTCAAATTTTCGTATTCTCTTTCTTATTTTCGGATTTTCTAATTTTTGAATCCCAAATTTTCTAATTTTCGAATGTAAAAAATTTACAAATTCCGAATTTTCGAATGTACAAATTTTTTAACTGATTTGTTCTACATGTTTCGCCATGCGGCTTCTTCAGAAATATGCGTGGGTATTCAAATTGAATACCCACGCATGTACCCGAAGAAGCCGCACAGCAAAACATGTTGAACAAAACAGTGTGGTATTCTTTTGTGTAGAAGAAATGTATCCATATATACCTTCTTCCTTTTATTTATTAGTGTTTACATAAAAATATATTTTTCTACTTACAAACTGTTGTTGATTACTATATAAATAGCACCCATAAAGTCCCATCCATTCCCCGACTAGGGGCTCATTTTCTCTATATATACAAAGGGATGTTGGTACTAATTGAAAAACTTTGGGAACTGATCACTTTAAATTCTTTAACTAATATAAATGTCTATGGACACTTCCATAAGGCTAGTTGATTATTGTAAGAAATACTATACTACTATTTCTATAGACAGAAGTTCTTATCTTGGCGCCATTGCACTTTACTCAGAGATCACAGTCTTCCTAATTGCTGAAAATGGTGTAATTCACAGATCCCCTCAATTATCACAATCTAGAAACACTTTGGAAAGAATGAAAATCAGCAGAAGGAAGAAATATGAATGGCGCCAAGTAGCGATGTGAGAATTAGATATGCAAATAATCGCAACCCTTCAAATGGCAGAAAAAAGTCTCACATTATTACAGACTGCTGTGACAAGTCACCTAGAAGGCCAACACTTATTTCACCGACAACCTTTGCTAATTGTTAAACTTCTTGGTTTCCACATACGGCTTTTTTTAAAGCGGTTATAAACTTTCTCAAAAAAAAAAAAGTAGAATTTCCCCTCTGCAAGGAAATGGCGTAACATGCTAGTAGGCATCACCTTACAACGAAGCTCTCCAGCAGCGCACTGTCACCAGGGCTTCCATCTTCTCCCGGGCTTCCTTCCTTCCGGGTTCACGGGTTCGGGCTGTTTGAATGGCCGCGCCGCAATGACGTCACTCCCACGCATGAGCACGGGAGCCACGATCGCGGCACAGAATGCCATTTCTTCAGAGCGCAGTGCACGGTGCACATTCAGGAGATATTCCTTGTACCTTCGGCACCGGCAACTCCAAAGACCTTGTTACCAAAATGTATTGGCTGCATATGAGCATTAACCACTTCAATACTGGGGGGCACTTATACACCTTCCTGCCCAGACCAATTTTCAGCTTTCAGCGCTGTCGCACTTTGAATGACAATTGCTCGGTCGTGCTACACTTTACCCAAACTAAATTTTTATCATTTTGTTCCCACAAATAGAGCTTTCTTTTGGTGGTATTTGATCACCTCTGGGGATTTTTTTTTCTGCTAAACAAATAGAAAAAATAACATTTTGAAAAAAATATGTTTTTTTTTAGTTTCTGTTACAAAACTTTGTAAATAAGTAAGTTTTCTCCTTCACTGAGGGGCACTGATTGGGCTGCACTGATAAGGTGGCACTGATGGGCACCTATGAGGTGGCACTGATGAGGTGGCAATGATGGGCACTGATGATGGGCACTAATATGTAGCACTGATGGGGCACTGATAGGTGGCACTGATATGCACTGATTGGGAGCCAATGACTGCGCTGCTATCAATCTGCGCTGCTATCAATCTATCCAATCAAGAGCCGGGAACCCGTGGAGAGAGGGACGGCGGGGATGCGCCGACGGAAATTCGGGGCTCAGGTAAGTTAGGGTGCTGATGACTGCCAGGTGTTTTTTCACCTTAATGCATAGGATGCATTAATGGGAAAAAAAACATGAGCCTTTACAACCCCTATAAAAAGCAAATACTGACGCGTTTCGGCATGAGCCTTAGACCCCTTTCCAGTGCCGATCCTGACCTCCCTGGGGCCCTAAGCAAAATTCTGCTGAGGGGCCCTCTACCTGACCCGTGATGCCGTGAGCTATGTAAACCATTTGCCATTGCCACACAGTCACACCTGACACTTCAGCGCTCCCAATACAATCCTCCCTCCTTTAAACAAAACAGTCAAAGAATAAGTACAACAAAATAGAACAGACATGTATACAATATATATATCTTTACATATCTGAGTGTGGATCCCCCACTTACATCAGGGTCCCCAGAGAGCCACCCCTTACATCAGGATCCCCAGAGAGCCCCCCTTACACCAGGGTCCCCAGAGAGCCCCCCCTTACACCAGGGTCCCCCCCTTACACCAGGGTCCCCAGAGAGCCCCCCCCTTACACCAGGGCCCCCCCCCTTACACCAGGGTCCCCAAAGAGCCCCCCCCCTTACACCAGGGTCCCCAGAGAGCCTCCCCTTACACCAGGGTCCCCAGAGAGCCTCCCCCTTACACCAGGGTCCCCAGAGAGCCTCCCCCTTACACCAGGGTCCCCAGAGAGCCTCCCCCTTACACCAGGGTCCCCAGAGAGCACCCCCTTACATCAGGGTCCCCAGAGAGCACCCCCCTTACATCAGGGTCCCCAGAGAGCCCCCCTTACATCAGAGTCCCCAGAGAGCACCCCCCTTACATCAGGGTCCCCAGAGAGCACCCCCTTACATTAGGGTCCCCCGAGAGCACCCCCCTTACATCAGGGTCCCCAGAGAGCCTCCCCTTACACCAGGGTCCCCAGAGAGCCTCCCCTTACACCAGGGTCCCCAGAGAGCCTCCCCCTTACACCAGGGTCCCCAGAGAGCCTCCCCCTTACATCAGGGTCCCCAGAGAGCACCCCCCTTACATCAGGGTCCCCAGAGAGCACCCCCTTACATCAGGGTCCCCAGAGAGCACCCCCCTTACATCAGGGTCCCCAGAGAACACCCCCTTACATTAGGGTCCCCAGAGAGCACCCCCCTTACATCAGGGTCCCCAGAGAGCATCCCTATAAAGCTCAGGGTCAGAGGCTGCGAAGGGGGGGACAGGAGGTCAGAGGCTGCGAAGGGGGGGGGGGGACAGGAGGTCCGAGGCTGCGAGGGGGGGGGGCAGGAGGTCCGAGGCTGCGAGGGGGGGGACAGGAGGTCCGAGGCTGTGAGGGGGGGACAGGAGGTCTGAGGCTGCGAGGGGGGGACAGGAGGTCTGAGGCTGCAAGGGGGGGGGGGACAGGAGGTCCGAGGCTGCGAGGGGGGGGGGAAGGAGGTCCGAGGCTGCGAGGGGGGGGGGGGGGGGGAGGAGGTCCGAGGCTGCGAGGGGGGGGCAGGAGGTCCGAGGCTGCGAAGGGGGTGGGAAAGGAGGTCCGAGGCTGCGAGGGGGGGGGGACAGGAGGTCAGAGGCTGCAGGGGGGGACAGGAGGTCCGAGGCTGCGAAGGGGGTGGGAAAGGAGGTCCGAGGCTGCGAGGGGGGGACAGGAGGTCAGAGGCTGCAGGGGGGGGACAGGAGGTCAGAGGCTGCGAGGGGGGGGCAGGAGGTCAGAGGCTGCAAGGGGGGGGGCAGGAGGTCAGAGGCTGCAAGGGGGGGCAGGAGGTCAGAGGCTTTGAGGGGGGGAGGGGGGACGGGAGGTCAGAGGCTGCGAGGGGGAGGGGGCCCAGGAGGTAAGAGGCTGCGAGGGGGAGGGGGCCCAGGAGGTAAGAGGCTGCGGAGGGGACGTTTTATTTTTAAAAATGGAGCCACTTGGCGCCATCGTGTCACTGGTGCCGCTGCCGCCACTGTGAGGGCAGCGGCGCCTGAAAAAAAGATGGCCGCGGGGCCGACATGCAACTGCGCATGCGCCCGCCTTTCCGAAAATTGCCGCGCAGCGGCAACAGCGCTGGCGCATGCGCAGTTGCATATCGGGCTACTGCGCATGCGCCAGCGCTGTTGCCGCTGCTCGGCAATTTTCGGAAAGGCGGGCGCATGCGCAGTTGCATGTCGGCCCCGTGGCCATCTTTTTTCAGGCGCCGCTGCCCTCACAGTGGCGGCAGCGGCCCCAGGGGCCCCCGAGCAGAGCCGATCCGCCGCGGGGCCCTACGCAGCTTGCGTAGTCCGCGTATAGGGCGGATCGGCTCTGCCCCTTTCACACCGAGGGTGTTTTGCAGGCGCTATAGCGTTAGAAATAGCGCCTGCAATCTGCCCTCAAACTGCTGCTTCATTGTCTGCAGCGTGAAAGCCTGAGGGCTTTCACACTGCAGCGGTGCGCTGGCAGGGCGTCACAAAAAGTCCTGACAGCAGCTTCTTTGGAGCGGTGAAGGAGCGGTGAACTCACCGCTCCTCCAGCGCTGCTCCCTATTGAAATCAATGGGGCAGCGCTGTAATACCGCCATTAAACCGCAGCTATTGCAGCGTTTTGCCGGGGGTTTTAACCCTTTCTCGGCCGCCAGCGGGGGGTAAAAGCGCCACGCTAGCGGCCGAAATGCGCTGCCAATCCGACAGTAAAACACTGCTAAAAATGGCTGCGTTTTACCGCCAACGCTATTGGCGTTGTGGTGTGAAAGGGGTCTTAGTCAAGTTTTATGATAAGTCTACAGGTAGGTACAAGTCAGCGAGTGGTGTTTACTACGGCTTTAAAGTTTATAAATTAAAATCCAACATTAAGGCCCCATTCACACCTCAGCGTTTTGTAGCCTGTAGCCACGAAGCTCCAAAACGGAGGAGAAAAAAATCTATTATTCTCTATGGAGAACGGTTCACATCTCCACGTCACCTGAAGCTCGAAAAAGCTCTGGAGCTTTTTTGTAGCTCAAATTGGTCAGATTTGCACATTTTTTGGTGTGTTTTTATTTCCATGGAAATGAATGGAAACACACGCAATTTACGTGTTTGTGCGATTTTCTACTCAAATGAAAAGATGTACAAAAAAATGTATAAATAGCAATAATATATGAATAAATAAATGTTAAATAAATACACAAATAACTAAAAATCATCATAAAGAATAAATAAATAACATACATGAATAATATGTAATATTAAATTATAATAATTATCCCCTAACCTTAAAACATATATTAAATAAATAATTATTATCAATAATAATAATAATAATAATAATAATAATGTATTATTAATAATAATAATAATAATGTAAATAATAAGAATAATAACAAATGTATGCATTTTGTGTAATGCCCGGTACACACGGTCGGAAATTCCGACGGAAAATGTCCGATCGGACCATGTTGTCGGAAAATCCGCCCGTGTGTGGGCTCCATCGGACTTTTTCCGTCGGAATTTCCAACGTAAAAAATTTGAGATCCTGCTCTCAAATTTTTCCGACAACAAAATGCGATCGGACTTTTTCTGATCGCGTGTAGAGAATTCGGACGGACAAACTGCCACGCATGCTCAGATCAAACTATGAGACCAAAGCTATTGACTACTAGCCTCTACGTAGTTCCGTCGTACGCAACGAACGTCACCACGTTCGGAAAGATTGGATTTTCCGACAACTTTGTCCGACCGTGTGTATGCAACACCAGTTTCGAACAAAATGTGTCGAAAAAAATCAGACAGATTTTGTGGTCGGAATTTCCGACCGTGTGTATTTATTTTTGTGTGTATTTATTTTTATTAGGGTCAGGGTGTTTATTTATTTTTATTTTTTCATTATTATTATTATTATTTTTTTAAGGATTAGGTTTTTTTTATTTATTTATTTAATATTACGTAGTATTCATTTATTGTATTTATTATTTATAGATGATTATTTTTATTTATTTGTGTATTTATTTTACATTTATTTATTAATTTACTATTATTATTAATAGTAGTAGTGATAGTAGTATTATTAACACCCTAACAAAAAATAAATCAATAAATAATAAATAAATAATAATAAGATAATAATTAAAATATGAATCCCTAACCCAAACTCCAACCCCTAATCATAACCCTAACCTAACCTTAAAGCGGTAGTAAAACCGCTGAAAAAAAATTGTAAATAAAAGCCAAGAAACATACAAGCTAGTTACTGGTACCTGGCACTTCGGTAACAGTTGGCAAGAAAATAATTCGTTCTCTGTGGTTTCCTGCAGTAAGACGTCGGCATTGCACCCCAGGAGAACGCCTTGGTGTCGGTGGGCCCTCACCGCTCCCTATTTTCCCCTCAGTCTTTTTTTTTCTTAGCTGCCATTTAATTATTCCTGTCGGAGATAAAAACACAGTTTGTTGTAGAGACAACATATGGGGTTTTAGAAGTGTGACATCCTCTGATCCGAACACGAATCAAGAGCATCATAATACATTATACATGCTCAGACATGATGAAAATGTTCTATTGCAGAGAAAAGACGATACCGCTCGGCTTAAGAGACAAGTCGTCTTCCAGGACGTGATCTGCCTTTAATCCAACTAAGATATATTTTGCATATTTAATAGGTCAGACCGCAGTGGTTGTGCATATTTCTCCAAGTAAATGTACGGGGCTCCTTCTGACATTTGTCTAATAATGGGAAATAGAAATTCTACCGGACGTGGGAGACTCACCTGTCTAATCCACATTCATTAGGTTTTATGTCTCATCGGGACCCAACGTGTTCAACTCTGCCCATCCGTCCTTCAGACTAGAGGAGCGCAATACAGAGCTGACTATTAAAGAGAAGCTGTCATGATAATTGTGAACTAGACTTTTCCTGATGTATACATTTAGCCTATCTTATGCCCCGTACACACGGTCGGAAATTCCGACCACAAAATCCGTTGGATTTTTTCCGACGGATTTTGTCCGACACTGGTGTTGCATACACACGGTCGGACAAAGTTGTCGGAAAATCCGATCATCCTGAACGCGGTGACGTTCGTTGCATACGACGGGACTACGTAGAGACTAGTAGCCAATAGCTTTGGTCTTGTAATGTGATCTGAGCATGCGTGGCACTTTGTCCGTCGGAATTCGCTACACACGATCGGAAAATGTCCGATAGGACTTTGTTGTCGGAAAATTTGAGAGCAGGATCTCAAACTTTTTCCGTCGGAAATTCCGACGGAAAAAGTCTGATGGAGCCCACACACGGTCGGAATTTCCAACAACATGGTCCAATAGGACATTTACCGTCGGAAAATCCGACCGTGTGTACAGGGCATTACTTTCAGAAAAGACTTTCCAGAAGAAAAGTCCATTTCCCAAGAAACCTTCCTAGCTTTTTTCCTACGTCCCTTCCCTCCTCTTCTTTGTTCCTTCCTTCCCTCTTTGCTTTCTCCATCTCCTTTTCTGTCCTTCCTCATCAGGGATGCCGTCCTCCCACTGCATTTTACTGACACAACATGGGAAATTTACTGACGTAGCACCTTTTTATACTGGCAATCTGAAAAAAAATGACAGAACTCCTATTGAAAACTAAGACAATCAATATTTAAACAGTATAAACACTATATGGAAACACTGACAATACTCAGAACTAGGGATGAGCCGAACACCCCCCCCCCCCCTGTTCGGTTCGCACCAGAACCTGCGAACAGACCTAAACTTCGCATGAACTTTAGAACCCTATTAAAGTCTATGGGCCTCGAAACTTTCAAAATCTAAGAGCCCCCGCCTGCAGATACCCACAACCACTGACCAGGGTTGTGGGGATGAGGCCCTTGTCCCCATGAACATGGGGGCATGGTGCTTTGAGGGGTCACAGACCCCCAAAGCATCCTCCAAATGGTTCGGGCATGTGGCCTGGTATGGTTCAGGAGGGGGGGGCGCTCTCTCGTCCCCCCCTCTTTTCTTGCGGCCTCCCAGGTTGCGTGCTTGGATAAAGGGTCTGGTATGGGTATTTGGGGAGAACCCCACGCCATTTTTTTAATATCCATACCCATATTCATACCAGATCTGAAGGGCCTGGTAATTGAATTTAGCGGGAACCCCACAATTTTTTTTTTATCAATGACTTTCAATGACTGTTCTCTGTATTACGGGGAGCTGACAATTCATTATAGCCGCGAGTGCTTTTAAATGACTTTTTTTCCTGCAGAAATGACACTTTGTGCAGGGACAGTTCTAAGCACAGGAAACATGCGCCCTTTACAGGCATACTATACACACCCCCCCCCCCAGTTATGAAATTTAAAGGAATATTGCACTTTTATTGTTTCACTTAAAATCACTGCTCCTGAAAAAACGGCCGTATTTAAAACTTTTTTTTTGCATTGATACATGTCCCCTGGGGCAGGACCCGGGACCCCAAACACTTTTTATGACAGTAACTTGCATATAAGCCTTTACAATTAGCACTTTAGATTTCTCCCATAGACTTTTACAGGGTGTTCCTCGGCTTTTCGAATTTGCCGCGAACACCCCAAATTGTTCGCTGTTCGGTGAACAGGCGAACAGGCAATGTTCGAGTCGAACATGAGTTTGACTCGAACTCGAAGCACATCCCTACTCAGAACAAGTCATTGGCCTGATTTACACTTCTTTGTTGACTTTTTATCAGCCCCTGATTTTTACTTAAAGTTGGAAAACACACAACTGCTGGCTGCAGTATGTGTGTAAAGGAGAGGGAAATGGGTTTTAATAATCGGACACTTACCTGTCCTGGAGTCCAGCGATGTCGGCACCGTAGCTGATGATTCCATCGGCTGTCAGGTGCTGCCACCTCCATTGCGGGTAAGGGAACAAGGCAGTGTAGCATCGCGGCTTCACGCCGGGAACCCTACTGCGCACGCGCGAGGCTCCGCTCCTCTCTCCTACTGGCCCAGCGGCCGGGGAAGGAGGGGGGAGGAGGAGAGAGCCCCACTGTGATTTCAATACCCCTGAGGCTCCCAGAAGTAGGGACAGCATACCTGTGAAAGACAGGTATCCTGTCCCCCCCAAAAGGTGCCAAATGTGGCACCGGAGGGGGGGGGGTACAATGAGCAGAAGTTCCACTTTTGGGTGGAACTCCGCTTTAATTTAGCCTTCCCTATTGACTCCAACATTTGGAAAATTCTAAATTCACTTTGTTGACTACATTCCTTCTCTTGCTCTAGCTTCTGTTCTTTCCTCCCTTCCTGGCCAAAGGAAATTTGTAATTTCACCTTTGCACTATGCTGCACCTACAGATCAATGTGAAAGCAGTCTAATATACACTCACCTTGTTGAATCTATGCCACGAAAAATGAATGCAGTTCTGAAGGCAAAAGGTGTTCCAATCTGATACTAGCAAGGTGTAAGTAATAAAGTGGCCGGTGAGTGTAAGTGCTAATATGACCATCGTAAAAGTGCAGTGTATGTGATGTTTAATTCACTGACCTTTTCCTCTACCAGCTTCTGCTGGCATTGCTCTCTAGGCTGCTAGAAAGGTCCCAGGTGAAGTGCACTTGGTATCACTCAGTCTGGGATAGGAGCCGGCGCTACAGAGGAAGCATCTGCCTATGTAGCTCCTGCTCCCTCCGTGGCCGCCTGCTTCCTCTGCTGCTGACGCCGGCTCCGTGCACTCTGATGCTCTAGGATGGTGGGTCGGCAACCCATTGAGGGCTTGCCAACCAGCCATCCCAGTGCATGAGTATGTGCTTCCCTGGTTTGAGGTCACAGGCCACATCAGACGGCTCTAAGGGCCACATGTAGTCCACGAGCCACAGGTTGAGCACCCCTGCGTTAAATGCGCCCAGTGGCGGCTGGTGCCCTTTTTTTTGGGGGGGGGCGCAATTATTTTTTTCAAACATTACCACTGTGCCCATCAATTGCAGCCACTGTGCCATCAAACTCTGCCACTGTGCCATCAAATGCTGCAATTGTGCCCATCAAACGCTGCCACTGTACCATCAAATGCAGCCACTGTGCCTATCAAACGCTGCCATTGTGCCCATCAATTGCTGCCACTGTGCCCATCAATTGCGGCCACTGTGCCCATCAGACGCTGCCACTGTGCCTAACAAACACTGCCACTGTGCCATAAAACGCTGCCACTGTGCTATCAAATGCTGCCACTGTGCCCATCAAAAGCAGCCACTGTGCCCATCAAATGCTGTCAGTGTGCCTATCATACACTGTCAGTGTGCCTATCATACACTGTCAGTGTGCCCATCAAATGCTGTCAGTGTGCCCATCAAATGCTGCCAGTGTGCCCTTAAATGCTGCCAGTGTGTCCCCTGCCCACTCGCCGTCTCCCCGGCACTTACCCTGACTTGGTGGGGCAGCGCCATGTTGCTCGCTGTTTACCTTTTTTGATGCCTATTAGAGGCCATGGCTCTAATCAGGTGCTTAAAAAAATACCCCACCGCTGTAATTCAGGCGCCCGGTGCCTAAAAAGGGGCCGGACGCCTGAATAGGAGGTGGCAGCGGCGACCATGGATAGATTCATGCAATGCATGAATCTATCCATTGGGCATAGAGGGGGTGGCTGGAGAGAGGGGGGGAAGCGCCCCTGCGCCCTTATGGACGCACCACCACCGCATGATGCACCTATAATCTTTTTGGAAGAGTCTTGCTGAAACGAATGGCCTGGAGACAGGGCCTCTTTAATGGAGGGGGAATGGTTTACCGCTATAATACAATGCAGCTTTTGTGATATTTGGCTAATGTTTTAGGAATGCCAAGTAATAAGCCATTAGCATGTCCTTGCAGATTTATTTTACATCTTCCCCATGCATAATTTAGAATTGTGTTTTGTAATACAGACGCTTCTACTCCATCCACGCTTTATAGAGGTCTTCGGGAAGACGGAAATGATCTCGCTCATCTTGTAGGCAGTCTATTTAGCATCAAATGAGGATGATGGCGGAAAAATAAAAATCTAAAATCCTTATAGGACTATTATAAACGCATCACGCCGCGGAATTAATAGCAAAGGGGGTGCTTTTAAGTCTCTCCTAATCATTTTCATAATGGCGCCGGCCCGATATTTGATTCCGAACATTGTGATGACATTAAAAGCGCGATGGGGCCGCCGTGCCCATTGGATGATGCCTCTTTTTTTTTGTTGCGCGCTATTTGAAGTACCTCTGTGACACCCTTAGGATTAATCTGTCATTGCGGACGCGGCACTGCGGGGACTAAAGGGGGGGGGGTATAGGCTGTAGAGGTGAATATATTAATTGTGTATAAATATCAGATGGCATTCAAGGTCAGGCGAAAAAAAAAAAAACTGGCAGGTCTTGGGCTGTAAAAAATACACAAGATCATAAAATTACATCATAAAATCGAGCTCTTGGCCTCAGTCCAGGATGGAATTTAAAGCAAATCAAATAAGGGTATTTGAAGAGCATTTCAAATAGGTCAACGTAATGGAACGCCGAGTGACACCCTGTTCGTTAATCACTTTAATGCGTTTGGTAGCAATTGTAATTAGAATTTTTTTTAATTTTATTTTTTCCGTCCGTTTCGCTGTCAATACAGCAAGGCGTTCTCAGCACATCGCTAAAAGCAAACCTCCCCTATCCTCCGCAGGAACATGAAAGTTTACAGGGAGAGTGTAGAGTTTAATGATTTCAAACAAACAAGTGCTGAAGTGTTTTCTGGAACTGATCCAATAGCCTCCCCGCGGAACAAGCTTCTACGTTCGCCCGCGTCTGAAGTAGAATGGGTAAGTATAATGTAAAAAAAAAAACCGAAAAGGCGAAAAGAGCATGTCCATGTTATTTTAGTATTGTGGACTTTGCGTTATGTAACAGAATAGAAAACGTGAGGGGTTTCTGGGGTGGCACTTAACCACTTTCAGACCGGACCAATTTGCAGCCAAAAGACCAGGCCCCTTTTTGAGATTCGGCACTGCGTCGCTTTAACTGACAATTGCGTGGTCGTGCGGCGTGGCTCCCAAACAAAATTGACGTTCTTTTTTTCCCACAAATAGAGCTTTCTTTTGGTGGTATTTGATCGCCCCTGCGGTTTTTATTTTTTGCGCTATAAACAAAAAAGAGCGACAATTTTGAAAAAAAAACGCATTCTTTTTTATTTTTTGCTATAATAAATATCCCCCAAAAATATATAAAAAAACATTTTTTTTCCTCAGTTTAGGCCGATACGTATTCTTCTACATATTTTTGGTAAAAAAAATCACAATAAGCGATTATTGATTGGTTTGCGCAGAAGTTATAGCGTTTACAAGATAGGGGATAGTTTTATAGCATTTTTATTAATAATTTTCTTTTATTAGTAATGGCGGCGATCAGCGATTTTTATGGCCTTTATGCGACATTATGGCGGACACATCGGACATTTTTGACACATTTTTGGGACCATTGTCATTTATACAGCAATCAGTGCTATTTAAATGCATTGATTCCTGTATAAATGACACTGGCAGTGAAGGGGTTAACCAGGGGGTGGCATTGTAGGGGTTAAGTATGCCTAGGGGTGTGTTTCTTACTGTGGGGGGGCGTGGCTGTCAGCTAGTGAATGCTGATCTCTGCTCCAATCACAGGGAGCAGAGATCGGCGTCACTAGTTGCTAGGCAGAACGGGGAGATGCTGTTTATTTCTGCATCTCTCCGTTCAGCCTTCCCGTGAGACGATCGCGGGTGTCCCTGCGGCGATCGAGTCCGCGGGACCCGCGACCAGCCTCACGGGGGTCCCGACCAGCGCGCTCCCGATGGCACGGACGGCATTAAGGAGGGACCGGTCGGGAACCGGTTAAAGCGTACCTGTGTCTGGATTATGGACATTACAATTTGGAATACAGTAAAACCTTGGATTGCGAGCATAATTCATTCCCGGAAACATGCTTGGAATCCAAAGCACTTAAAATATAAAATTTTAATAAAATTGCATTTTATTGCCAAAGAGTAATCCCCCCACATACACGTTTCGACCCTTCTAATTGTGGTCTTCTTCAAGGGGACATTTTATTCTATGCAGAAAGAAAGCAATTATTTTACATTTTAATAATAATTTGAATATTATTTCGCCTGGGATGTGTGGGAACTCCACTATTTCCCTGTCCAGGGCTTATTTTTGCTAATTCCCAGTTTGACCTTGGCTAGTTCCTGACTACGGCTTGTCTCTACTGACTCCCAGTTTGAACTCGGCTAGTTCCTATCCACGGCTTATTTCTACTAATATCCAGTTTGACCTTGTCAAGTTCCTGGCTATGGCTTGTTTCTGCTGATTCACGGTTTGAACTTGGCTAGTTCCTGACCACGGCTTATCTTTGCTGATTCCTGGCCAAGTTCTCACGCTGTCAGACTGGCTCCTGAGCTGATGTATCTTCTAGTTTTGAGTATGTACATCTAACATTGGCGGTGTTGCTTCCATCTGCTTCAGACGACCCAGGATGATGGCTTTTAACCACTTAAGGACCAATTTTTTACACTTGTTTACAAGCTAAAATCATTACTTTTTGCTAGAACCCCCAAACATTATATATATTTATTCAGACACCCTAGAGAATAAAACGGTGGTCGTTGCAATACTTTATGTCACATATTTGCGCAGTGGTCTTACAAATGCAATTTTTGGGGGAAAAATACTAGGGCTGTAGAAATTAAAGATTAATTCCTCGATTAATCGATACATTTTTTTGATCGATCAAAATTCTTTTGATCAGTACTCACCTCTCCGCCGGCTTTCTGGTCTTCAGGGAGTTCTGTTGGAGATCCGGTGACGTCACAGACATCGACGTCACCGGACTCCTCCCCCCTTCCCCAAGTGCCTCGGTCTGCTAATGAAGGGAAGGGGGAGGAGTCCGGTGACATTGAAGTTCTGATTGAAAGTAACGGGGGAGGAGCTACGCATGACATCACCCGCTGCTGCCCCACAGAACTAACACGATTGTCGGCTTTACATGATGTGTTTTTATCATCTTTATGCGAGTAGTTTGTGTTTGAACACAAAAATTATATCTTATACTTAAGCGGTGAGCACTTAGATCTTTTCTTTCTACCCATGACCTGGCGTCCTCCTTGCTGAGACCTAAGGAGACGTGAGAGAAGTTTATGGTCCGTGCTAACCCTTTTGATACCCACTTGCATGACCACCTGTTTGCACAGGGGTCCATGCCATAAGGTGAGAGCGATTAGTTAGACCGGAGGTGGAGGGATTGTCACGGAAAAAAAAATGACTTACATCAGTGCTACAGTTTGAATTTAAAACGTATTTGTGTGAACTGTGAAGTTAAGTCATGGATTGTGGAAACTAGTGTCGGGTGATTGTATATAGTGTATACCACATTTACCACTGACTAATGCAGAGTTGCAATGCAAGGAGATCAGCTAAAAGTAGTTGGATCTGTATGTGCGTTATAATTAATCAAAATTAGTCGATTAATCGATTAAAAAAAAAAAACGATGAATCGAACACGAAAATTTTAATCAGTAACAGCCCTAAAAAATACACTTTTTTGAATGAAAAAATAGCTCATTGTAAACAAAAAAATTTTTTTCGTACAAAATTTGGAAGCATAGCAATTCGTATTTCGGATCCTCCCGAATGTACGAATTTACGGAAATTTGTCTGAATTTTCGATTCGTACGAAACTAATCGCACATATCTGATAAAAATATATATTCAATAAAGAATTAAAAAAAAAAAAAAATATATATATATATATATATATATATATATATATATATATATATATATTCATGAATACAAGAAAAAAAAAGTATTATAGGTGAGTATTTAGGTGCAAAAATCATCAGTCTAAAAATCTAAAATGTATTTGAAATCAAACGAATTACCTGATAACATAAAGTAGGATGCATAAGATCAATAAACTAACCAATGGAATTATTATGATAACTCCAAAGGCTGCTGTAATTAGATAGCATTGCAGGTAGCTTTGTAACAATCATGTTCAAGCCAACAGATACATGCGTATTAAATCCTAGTTGTGTCATAATCTATAGAAAAATAATTATACTAAAAGATCAAGGAATCCGTGTTGTGTCATAGTCTATAGAAAAGTGATTATAACAGAGGATAAAAGAATACCTTGAAATAGTTATTAATGTGTGAATGGATTGAAAGAAAACCAGTTACCAGAAAAATCTGCATTAACCGATAATAGAAATATGATTGTCAAAAATATCATGAAAAAGGAGCCAATAGTTCAAGGTAATATGTTGCCCTCTATTATAATCACTTTTCCATATACAAGGACATTTTATATTTTATAAAAAGATTTTTTTTTTTTTATATTTTATAAAAAGATTTTTTTTTTATATTTTATAAAAAGATTTTTTTTTATTTTACTCAAATACATTTTATATTTTTCAGACAGTGTTGTTTTTGCATTTACATATCACTATTATATATTTTTTTATTTTTATTTTTTCAAAAAAAATTTTATTGAATTTATGCAAACAGTACAGGTAATATCAACAATGTAGTTAATAAGCAATAAAAAGTATAACAGGTATATATAAACGTAAACAAAACGTCAGGATACAGGCCATTTGGAAGGCTTCGAGCATTAAAGCGGTTCTGCACACATTTCATTTAGTAAATCTCTTTGCCTTCCAAATCAGGCAAAGAGTACTAAATGAAATGTGTTTTTTTTTTCCACTTACCTTGTAATCGCTGACTTCCTGTCCTCTGTCTCTGCGGCGGTGGGCGGGGTCTCTGCGTCGATCGTCGTCACACCTCACTGTCTCCTGGGATCTGGTGTCATTGATCCCAGGAGTCAGTGCGGACATCTTCCGAAATCTCGCGAGATTTCGGACACATCTTCCGAAATCTCGCGAGATGTCGGCAGATGTGCCGACATCTCGCAAGATTTCGGAGAACGTGAGCTGCACTTTGCCGTTACTGCGCACGCGCGAGCTCGGCGCAGTAACGGCGGTGCATGCTGGGCCATCTAAAGTGCCTGTGGGGTTTCACATGCCCACAGGCAAGATGGCACCCAGCAGGAAAGGGTTTATATAAATTATTTTATAGGAGGAAAACCGGGAGCAATCAATTATAAAGATGGAACACGTGAGTCCCCCAATTTACCTCCTAATCCTTGCATTGTATTCCCAAAAAAAAAAAAAAAAAAACACACAGTGCAGAACCGCTTTAATTATATTTTCTTCATAATAAAAAACATTGTATTTTTTTCTTGTGTGTGTTATTATATATATACAAACACAAGGAGGAAAATAATTATTTGATTCCCTGCAGATGTTGTAAGTTTGCCCACTTACACAGAAATGAAGGGTCTATACATTTTTTTTATCATAGGTGTAAGTTCAGTGAGTAAAATCATATTTGATCCCCAAGCAAAACATGACTTAGTACTTGGTGGAGAAACCCTTGTTGGCACAGAGGTCACGTTTCTTGTAGTTGGTGACCAGGTTTGCACACATCTCAGGAGGGATTTTGGTCCCCTCTTCGTTACAGATCTTCTCTAAATCCTTAAAGTTTTTTGGCTGCCACTTGGCAACTCGAAGTTTCAGCTCCCTCCATAAATTTTCTACAGGATTAAGGTCTGGAGACTGGCTAGGCCAGTGAGGGCGAACCTTGGCACCCCAGATGTTTTGGAACTACATTTCCCATGATGCTTATGCACTCTGCAGTGTAGTTGAGCATCATGGGAAATGTAGTCTGGGGTGCCAAGGTTCGCCATCACTGGACTAGGCCAATCCATCATGGATTAATGTGCTTCTTCTTGACCCACTCTTTTGTTGCCTTGGTGGTATGTTTTGGGTCATTGTCATGCTGGAAGACCCATCCATGACCCATCTTCAGTGTTCTGGCGGAGGGAAGAAGGTTCTCATCCAAGATTTTACAATACATGGCCCCGTCCATTGGCCCCTCAATGAGGCAAAGTCGGCCTGCACCTTTAGCAGAGAAACAGCCCCAAAGCATAATTTTTCCACCTCCGTGCTTGACTGTAGAGATGGTGTTCTTAGGGTCATTGTCATCATTTTTCTTCTTCTAAACACGGCTAGTCCAGTTAATGACAAAGAGCTCAGTTTTGGTCTTATCTGACCACAGAACTTTCTCTCAATCCTTCTCTGAATCATTTAGATGTTCATTGGCAAACCTCAGATGGGCCTGTACATGTGCCATCTTGAGGAGGGGGACTTGCGGGCACTGAAGGACTTCAATCCATGGCGGTGTATTGTGTTACCAATGGTTTGTTTGGTGACGGTGGTCCCAACTGCCTGGAGATAATTCACAAGCTCCTCCCGTGTAGTTCTGGGTTGATCCCTCTCTTTTCTCATGATCATCCTCACCCCATGAGGCGAAATCTTGCATGGAGCTCCAGACCGAGGGCGATTGATGGTTATTTTGTATTTCTTCCATTTGTGAATAATCGCTCCAACAGTTGTCTTCTTCTCACCAAGCTTCTTGCTGATGGTCTTGTGCAGGTCTACAATATTGTCCCCGACATCCTTTGACAGCTCTTTGGTGTTGCCCATAATGGTGAGGTTTGAATGGAAGAAAGAGATTCTGTGGACTTATACACATAATGAGTTGTCGTTAGGAGCTCCTTCTTACATTGACAGGACTAATCTTTCTAATGAGCACCTACTGTAGCCAGAATTATCATTGGTTGATAGGGGATCAAATACCTATTTTACTCACTGAACTGCAACTCAATTTACAATATTTGTTTTATGTGTTTTTTTCAGGAATTTTGGTTGTCTCTTTAATTTAAAATACACCTATGATAAAAAAAATGATAGACCCTTCATTTCTTTGTAAGTGGGCACATTTACAAAATATGCAGGGAATCAAATAATTATTTTCCCCCAGTGTATATATATATATATATATATATATATATATATATATATAATAACATGATATAATATTATATATAAATATATAATCACTTCTCTATACAAAATGGCATTTTATATTTTATAAAAAAAATACATATTTTGTACAGTGCTTTTGGCATTTAGATATCACTATTATTATCTCTGTTTGTTTATTTATTTATTTTTGACTCTCAATCACTTTTCTATACTCAATGGCATTTTATGGTTTATAAAAAATACATTTTATATTCTACAGTTTTTTATTGAAATTTTACTATTTTAAATATTTTTTTGTGTATATATATATATATACAGTGGTGTGAAAAAGTGTTTGCCCCCTTCCTCATTTCCTGTTCCTTTGCATGTTTGTCACACTTAAGTGTTTCGGAACATCAAACCAATTTAAACAATAGTCAAGGACAACACAAGTAAACACAAAATGCAATTTGTAAATGAAGGTGTTTATTATTAAAGGTGAAAAAAAATCCAAACCATCATGGCCCTGTGTGAAAAAGTGATTGCCCCCCTTGTTAAAACATACTATAACTGTGGTTGTCCACACCTGAGTTCAATTTCTCTAGCCACACCCAGGCCTGATTATTGCCACACCTGTTCACAATCAAGGCATCACTTAAATAGGAGCTGCTTGACACAGTAAGGTCCACCAGAAGATCCTTAAAAGCTACACATCATGCCGAGACCCAAAGAAATTCAGGAACAATTGAGAAAGAAAGTAATTGAGATCTATCAGTCTGGAAAGGGTTCTAAAGCCATTTCCAAAGCTTTGGGAATCCAGCGAACCACAGTGAGAGCCATTATCCACAAATGGCGAAGACATGGAACAGTGGTGAACCTTCCCAGGAGTGGCCGGCCGCCCAAAATTACCCCAAGAGCGCAGCGACGACTCATCCAAGAGGTCACAAAAGACCCCACAACAACGTCCAAGGAACTGCAGGCCTCACTTGCCTCAGTTAAGGTCAGCGTTCATGCCTCCACCATCAGGAAAAGACTGGGCAAAAATGGCCTGCATGGCAGAGTTCCAAGGAGAAAACCACTGCTGAGCAAAAAGAACATCAAAGCTCGTCTCAATTTCTCCACAACACATCTTGATGATCCCCAAGACTTTTGGGACAACATTCTGTGGACCGATGAGACAAAAGTGGAACTCTTTGGAAGGTGTGTGTCCAAGTATATCTGGCGTAGAAGGAACACTGCATTTCAGAAAAAGAACATTATACCAACAGTAAAATATGGTGGTGGTAGTGTGATGGTCTGGGGCTGTTTTGCTGCTTCAGGACCTGGAAGACTTGCCGTGATAAAAGGAACTATGAATTCTGCTGTCTACCAAGAGATCCTGAAGGAGAATGTCCGACCATCTGTTCGTGTACTCAAGCTGAAACGAACTTGGGTTCTGCAGCAGGACAATGATCCTAAACACACCAGCAAGTCCACCACCCAATGGCTGAAGAAAAACAAAATGAAGACTTTGGAGTGGCCTAGCCAAAGTCCAGACCTGAATCCTATTGAGATGTTGTGGTATGACCTTAAAAAGGCCGTTCATGCTCGAAAACCCTCTAATGTAACTGAATTAGGACAATTCTGCAAAGATGAGTGGGCCAAAATTCCTCCAGGACACTGTAAAAGCCTCATTGCACGTTATCGCAAACGCTTGGTTGCAGTTGTTGCTGCTAAGGGTGGCCCAACCAGTTATTAGGTTTAGGGGGCAATCACTTTTTCACACAGGGCCATGATGGTTTGGATTTTTTTTCACCTTAAATAATAAACACCTTCATTTACAAATTGCATTTTGTGTTTACTTGTGTTGTCCTTGACTATTGTTTAAATTGGTTTGATGTTCCGAAACACTTAAGTGTGACAAACATGCAAAGGAACAGGAAATGAGGAAGGGGGCAAACACTTTTTCACACCACTGTATATATATATATATATATATATATATATACACACACACACATATATATATATATATATATATATATATATATATATATATATATATATTAATTATAATATCACATATAAATATATAGTCACTTTTCTATACACAATGACATTTTATGGTTTATAAAAAAAATACATTTTATACTCTACAGGTTTTTATTGAAATATGACAATTTTTCATATTGTTTTTGTGTATCTATATCTATATATATATATATATATATATATATCTATAGATATACATATCTCTTTCTCTCTTTATATATATATATATATTAATTATAATATCACATATAAATATATAATCACTTTTCTATACACAATGACATTTTATAGTTTATAAAAAATACATTTTATATTCTACAGTTTTTTATTGAAATATGACAATTTTTCATATTGTTTTTGTGTATCTATATCTATAGATATATAGATATACATCTCTCTCTCTCTCTCTCTCTCTCTCTCTCTCTCTCTCTCTCTCTCTATATATATATATATATATATATATATATATATATATATATATATATATATATAATAATAATATGATATTATATATAAATATATTATTACTTTTCTATACACAATGCCATTTTATATTTTATAAACAATGTTATATATATTTTTGTACAGTGCTTTTTGCATTTTAATATCACTATTATCTTTTTTTTTTCTACTCAATTTTCTACCAGATTGCTAGAAAAGGCTGTATAAATCATTAAGGCTTTTGTGCATTGCGTAGTGCTGTTAGTCTAACACTGGGAACTTGCTGAGAGGAGGAGAGAGCAAAGTGATGACAACATGCTGCTGCTCCTTCACTGTCCAGCTTGCAGGCTGTCCATGTGTGTCGATGACCAAGCTGTACTCCATCAGTGTGGAATTTAGAAAGTGAGGTTTGGGACCTGGCTGCGCTATTTGGCAGTGCTGCCTGGATTGCAAGCCTGGCCAAATTGAAATCCTTTGATTGGTAAAACATTGGAGATCTGTGTCTTCTGATGTTTTCCTGGAGTACAGCTTTAAGATACCTGGAGTTCTTCAGAAGTGCCATTATCAGGACCCTGTGTGAGCGGCGCTCGGCTCCCCTTCGCTCGCATTATTCGCTGTAACAGAATCAATGTGACAAGATCATGGTCATCACTTTCAATTTTCACCTGCTGTGACAGCAATACGGAGCCTGCCAAGAAGAGAAGCCGGGGAGGTTCTGCAACTCGCGGAAAGTAATTTAAAACAAAGATTGCAGAACTCTGCTAAATATCACTTCTATCTCTCCATATGACCTCCCAGCCAATGTCAGAGAACAACAACAACCCCCTTATATACAGACACTTCTCCGGGGCCCTCCTTCTTCATACACACAAAGACACAGCAAATACACAGCAAGACAATTAGGTCCTTCACCAACCCCATCCATCACAGGAAGCAGAGTGAGCAGGAGAATGACCTCATCAGTCTGCTGCTGTTCCCTCTCTGTCCAATCACAGGCTAGGGGCGGGAAGTGACCAAGTTTTATTGCTCTGACTCCAGTAGGGAAAAGACAGGTCCACACGAGAGGACATAGAGAAGAAAAAACAGGGCAAGTAGATGGCCAATTCTCATTGGGATGTCATAGATGGGCAAGTCTGGATCGCTTCATCTCATTGGTCATCATTCTCCCAACTGAAAATTATTGATTTATAAAATGATTCTTTGAACCTGGTTTAAGAGATCCAAAAATCTGTATATTACCACATTCCAGGTAATATCTATCAATCTATCGATCGATCGATCGATCTATCTGTCTATCTATTTATCTTAGATTGATCTATCTATCTATCTTAAATCAAGCTATATATCTATTTATCCATCCATCTATCTATCTATCTATCTATCTATCTATCTGTCTATCTCTCTATCTATCTTAGATCTATCTATCTATCTATCTATCTATCTATCTATCTATCTATCTATCTATCTATCTATCTGTATATCTATTTATCTTAGGTTGATCTATCTATCTAAGGTCAATCTATCTATCTATCTTAGAACTATCTATCTAGCTGTCTATCTCTCTCTCTCTCTCTATCTTAGATCTATCTATCTATCTATCAATCTATATATCTGTCTATCCCTCTATCTATATCTCTATCTATCTTAGATCTATCTATCTATCTATATCTATCTATCTATCTATCTATCTATCTATCTATCTATCTATCTATTTATCTATCAATCTATATATCTGTCTATCCCTCTATCTATATCTCTATCTATCTTAGATCTATCTATCTATTTATCTATCTATCTGTATATCTATTTATCGTAGATTGATCTATCTATCTATCTATCTAAGGTCAATCTAGCTATCTATCTTAGAACTATCTATCTAGCTGTCTATCTCTCTCTCTCTCTATCTATCTATCTATCTATCTATCTATCTATCTCTCTATCTATCTTAGATCGATCTATCTATCTGTCTATCTTAGATCTATCTATCTATCTATCTATCTATCTATCTATCTATCTATCTTATATCTATCTATCTATCTTAGATTGATCTATCTGTTTATCTTAGATCTAACTATCTTTCTATCTATCTGTCTATCTTAGATCTATCTATCTAGCTACACTATATTACCAAAAGTATTGGGACACCTGCCTTTACACGCACATGAACTTTAATGGCATCCCAGTCTCAGTCCGTAGGGTTCAATATTGGGTTGGCCCACCCTTTGCAGCTCTAACAGCTTTAACTCTTCTGGGAAGGCCGTCCACAAGGTTTAGGAGTGTGTCTATGGGAATGTCTGACCATTCTTCCAGAAGTGCATTTGTGAGGTCAGGCACTGATGTTGGATGAGAAGGCCTAGCTCGCAGTCTCCGCTCGAATTCATCCCAAAGGTGTTCTGTCAGGTTGAGTTCAGGACTCTGTGCAGGCCAGTCAAGTTCCTCCACCCCAAACTCGCTCATCCATGTCTTTATGGACCTTGCTTTGTGCACTGGTGGGCAGTCATGTTGGAACAGGAAGGGGCCGTCCCCAAACTGTTCCCACAAAGTTGGGGGCATCAAATTGTCCAAAATGTCTTGGTATGCTGACGCCTTAAGAGTTCCCTTCACTGGGACCAAACCCAACCCCTGAAAAACAACCCCCCACCATAACCCCCCCTCCACCAAATGATTTGGACCAGTCCACAAAGCACTGCGTTTCTATGGGGTGAACTCGCCCTAATAAAGCAAAGCTGGTTCTCTCCTATCAGTTGTCACATTTGTTATTTTACAACACAGAAATATTTATCTCACTCCACTTTTTTTTCAAAGAAAATGGAAACCGCCATAAACGAACGAATAGATATAAATCCACAACTAACAGTCAAATGATTTTCTTTTACCGCTGTGCAGTATGTTTATTCACAGCATTTTACATTCAGAACTTCAATATTTACAGAGAAATATATTTTATGTTATATAAGCCATAGCTGTGATATATCCGGGATCCTTCCCGAAGAATAACCGCCATGAGAAGAGCCGCATATCAGACAATCTGCACATATATATGGAGACAAACGTGCCAATTACAGTTTATTCCGTACACTTCATGGCCGACATACAGAACCCGACTTCTGTTATTCTCCGCATGGAAAATATATCCGATCCGAAGTCTGATATATTATTACAGATAAACATCTATTACAGGAGGACGACTCCATAACACTCAGAGAGTCCGGAACCACCTCCACATCCCATAGACACGAGCAGAACAAAGACATTTGTTTTGTTTCCTTTCAATTCATTATTTACATAAAGTCGTTTAATTAATTCTTGCTATTAATTTTAGTTATTCAAATTTGAATTGATTCAAATTTTTCTAATACCATTCAAATTCAAATCAAATTCCATTCTAAATCAAATGTATTCTATTCGAAATTCAAATTTCAGAAGATTGTTATATTCTTTCTATTTCATTCTATGCTATTGTTTTTTTTCTATTCTATTCTTTTATTTTCTATTCTATTCTTTTCTATTCCATTTGAATTAAAATGTATTCTATTCAAAATTCTAATTTTGGACAACGATTATATTGTTATATTCTTTCTATTCTATTCTATTATTTTCTATTGTTTGTTCTATTCTTCTATTCTTTTCTTTCCTATTATTTTATTTTCTATTCTATTCTATTTAAATTTATTCTATTCAAAATTTGAATTTCGGACAACTATTATATTGTTATATTATTTCTATTTTATTCTTTTCTTTTGGTTGTTGTATTCTACTATTCTATTCTTTTCTATTCTATTATTTAATCTTCTATTCTATTCTGTTTGAATTTATTCTATTCGAAATTCGAATTTCAAAAGATGGTTATATTCTATTTTATTCTATTCTATTTTATTTCTTTATTTTGCATTATATATTATTCTGTTATTTTATTTTCTATTCTGTTTTGTTCTTTTTTACTCTAGTCTTTTATTTTCTATTCTATGCCTTTTTTCTATTCTATTCTTTTCTATTCTATTTGAATTTGAATTTATTCTATTCAAAATGTGAATTTCGGACAACTATTATATTGTTATATTATTTCTATTTTATTCTTTTCTATTATTTGTTCTATTCTACTCTTTTATTCTTTTCTATTCTATTATTTTATTTTCTATTCTGTTTGAATTTATTCTATTAAAAATTTGAATTTCGGACAACTATTATATTGTTATATTATTTTTATTTTATTCTTTTCTTTTGGTTGTTGTATTCTACTCTTCTATTCTTTTCTATTATTTAATCTTCTATTCTATTCTGTTTGAATTTATTCTATTCGAATTTCAAAAGATGGTTATATTCTATTTTATTCCTTTATTTTGCATTCTATGTTATTCTGTTATTTTATTTTCTATTCTGTTTTGTTCTTTTTTACTCTAGTCGTTTATTTTCTATTCTATCCCTTTTTTTCTATTCTATTCTTTTCTATTCTATTTGAATTTGAATTTATTCTATTAAAAATTTGAATTTCGGACAACTATTATATTGTTATATTATTTCTATTTTATTCTTTTCTTTTGGTTGTTGTATTCTACTCTTCTATTCTTTTCTATTCTATTATTTAATTTTCTATTCTATTCTATTTGAATTTATTCTATTTGAAACTCGAATTTCAGAAGATGGTTATATTCTATTTTATTCTATTCTATTTTATTCCTTTATTTTGCATTCTATGTTATTCTCTTATTTTATTTTCTATTCTGTTTTGTTCTTTTTTACTCTAGTCTTTTATTTTCTATTCTATCCCTTTTTTTCTATTCTATTCTTTTCTATTCTATTTGAATTTGAAATTATTCTATTAAAAATTTGAATTTCGGACAACTATTATATTGTTATATTATTTCTATTTTATTCTTTTCTTTTGGTTGTTGTATTCTACTCTTCTATTCTTTTCTATTCTATTATTTAATTTTCTATTCTATTCTGTTTGAATTTATTCTATTCGAAATTCAAATTTCAAAAGATGATTATATTCTATTTTATTCTATTCTATTTTTTATTCTATTCTATTTTATTTTCCATTCTATGTTATTCTGTTATTTTATTTTCTATTCTGTTTTGTTCTTTTTTACTCTAGTCTTTTATTTTCTGTTCTATCCCCTTTTTTCTATTCTATTCTTTTCTATTCTATTTGAATTTGAATTTATTCTATTCAAAATGTGAATTTCGGACAACTATTATATTGTTATATTATTTCTATTTTATTCTTTTCTTTTCTATTATTTGTTCTATTCTACTCTTTTATTCTTTTCTATTCTAGTATTTTATTTTCTATTCTATTCTGTTTGAATTTATTCTATTCGAAAAATTAGAATTTCAGAAGATGGATATACTCTATTTTATTCTATTCTATTTTTTATTCTATTCTATTTTATTCCTTTATTTTCCATTCTATGTTATTCTGTTATTTTATTTTCTATTCTGTTTTTTTCTTTTTTACTCTAGTCTTTTATTTTCTATCATATCCCTTTTTTTTCTATTCTATTCTTTTCTATTCTATTTGAATTTATTCTATTCAAAATTTGAATTTCAGACAACTATTATATTGTTATATTATTTCTATTTTATTCTTTTCTATTGTTTGTTCTATTCTACTCTTTTGTTCTTTCCTATTCTATTATTTTAGTTTCTATTCTATTCTGTTTGAATTTATTCTATTTGAAATTTCAAATTTCAGAAGATGGTTATATTCTATTTTACAAAGTATTGACTCCGGGGGGCGCCATACAAATGTACCCCACACTTTTCACATATTTATTTGTAAAAAAAAAAATTGAAAACCATTTATCATTTTCCTTCCACTTCACAATTATGTGCCACTTTGTGTTGGTCTATCACAGGGGTCTTCAAACTACGCCCTCCAGTTGTTCAGGAACTACAATTCCCATCGTGCCTAGTCATGGCTGTGAATGTCAGAGTTTTACAATGCCTCATGGGATGTGTAGTTCCGCAACAGCTGGAGGGCCGTAGTTTGAGGATACCTGGTCTATCACATAAAATCCCAATAAAATACATTTCGGGTTTTTGGTAGTAACATGACAAAATTTGGAAAATTTCAAGGGCTTTGAATACTTTTTCAAGGCACTGTAAACTTGCCTAATATCATCAGCAGTATATAGTCTTGAAACTTCTATCAGTGTCTGGTTAAAGCTTGTAGGAGGAGTTTTCATTCTACTCTGACTGTGCTTTGAGGCTGCAAATTCTGGACAGTGCTGATTGGCCCTGTGCTGATCACATGCACTCTTCCAAGAAAAAAAAAAAAAAAACTCTCTAGCAATTCACACCAAATTGAGCATGTGCAGAGTGTCCCCAAGGCTCTGTTCTATCAGCAGATGGATTGGGGATAGTGGAAGAAGGGGAGGATTAGAGAAGACAGGATCAAACAGCCTTTTTACACAATGCGGAGAATTAACCCCTTAGGTTTCACAGTGAGTATAACAAATATGCTTTACCGCGTATACAGACTGATTTTACTGTTGTGGGTTTAGTAACACTTTAACCGCTTCCCGACCGCCCACTGCATATATACGTCAGCAGAATAGCACGGGCAGGCAAAATCATGTATCACACCAGCGGCGTGCTCGCGGCCCGGTCGGGAGCTCCGTGACCTCGGCCGTGGGACCAGCGGACCCGATCGCCCTGGTGTCCCGCGATCGGGTTAAGGAGCTGAAGAACGGGGAGAGGTCTGTGTAAACAAACCTCTCCCCGCGCTTCCTACTCTGCCTGTCATTGATTGGCTGTTCCCTGTCATCGGGAAAAGCCGATCAGTGACGTCAGACGTCAGCCCCGCCCCCTGATGTAAAAAAAAACACACACGTCACAGCCCATAACCCCTCCCTTAACTCTTTCACTACAACTGTCATTTATACAGGAATCAATGCATTTAAATAGCATTGATTGCTGTATAAATGACAATGGTCCCAAAAATGTGTCAAAAATGTCCGATGTGTCCGCCATAATGTCGCAGTCACAATAAAAATCGCTGATCGCCGCCATTACTAGTAAAAAAAAAAATATTAATATAAATGCTATAAAACTATCCCCTATTTTGTAAACGCTATAACTTTTGCGCAAACCAATCAATAATCGCTAATTGCGATTTTTTTTTTTACCAAAAATATGTAGAAGAATACGTATCGGCCTAAACTGAGGAAAAAAAATATTTTTTTTATATATATTTTGGGGATATTTATTATAGCAAAAAGCAAAAAATATTGCATTGTTTTCAAAATTGTCGCTCTATTTTTGTTTATAGCGCAAAAAATAAAAACCGCAGGGGCGATCAAATACCACCAAAAGAAAGCTCTATTTGTGGGAAAAAAAGGACGCCAATTTTGTTTTGGAGCCACGTCGCACGACCGCGCAATTGTCAGTTAAAAAGACGCAGTGCCGAATCGCAAAAAGGGGCCTGGTCCTTTGGCTGCCAATTGGTCCGGGGCTGAAGTGGTTAAATAGTTCAGATATTTCTGATGGGCACAATACTGCGTGCCCAATGTTTTCAGCAGAGATGCGTCATTCTTCCCATTTCCTCAGTGAAAACAGATTTTTTCAATTCCAAAAATATTTGAAACACGCCTTTAGCGTGATCCTTGAAACACAATGGAAAAGTCAGACCGCACAGCTAGCGTGACCAGGAGTCATTTTTTTTTTTTTTGGACTCCCGGAAGATGATTATGGCCGTCTGCTGAATAAATTCTTTGTATTTAGCCATGGTAAGACAGCATTCAAGTCATGTTCAAGGTCAATCCACTTATGTTCCGTAATTAGAGCAGACATATTGAAATGAAGCGGATCTCGGCTACATCACACTGGAAACCTCATTTATCAGCAGACCGGTTATGACAAACATTTTCACCAATTAATGAATGACTCTTTTCTCCGACATGTTTATGTACTTTACAGTTTAAAGTGACAACGTCTTGGCTTCTTGAAGAGTTTAACGAACCGACTGAACTTGTTTGGCCAAGATCGGATTTCCCAATGGAGGCCTGGAGCCCGCCAAGCAACAAATCTGTGAGATTACGCAGACAGGTCCGATGTGCGCATAGAAGAATGCATGTGGAAAAATACGAAATGCAGGTAGGAGTCTCTATTTAAGAGCTGGGTGTTAAGAGATCAAAATTCGGTACGGCATCCCATTTAAACAGAGAAAAAGGAGGAAAGGGCAGGCGGGACTTTTAAGGTACCAAGGAGCAGAATAATCAATCGATTTTGGACAATATACATTTTATTTAAACACTTCTTTAAAATCTCAATAAACATTTACAAGAATCATGTATTATTTCTTTTGACATGTACAACCACTTCTTACGCTACATGTTTCGCTCAGAAGAGCTTCTTCAGGAGTTTTTTTGAAAGTGTCACTCGTAGAAATATATATGGATGCTTGTATTCATGAAGTATTATATTTTGATTTATAAACTGAAGCCAGGATTTACAAAGTGAGAAGACTTCGATTCTAGATAATAGGAAGAGTAGAACCAATTTAATCTGGTTCTACTCTTCCTATTATCTAGAATCGAGGTCTTCTCACTTTGTAAATCCTGGCTTCAGTTTATGAATCAAAACATAATACTTCATGAATACAAGCATCCGTATATTAGAGGTGCACGATTAATCGCGAGAAGATCGCAATCTCGATTCACCCCCCCACGGGATCTGCAGGCTGGATGACCCACAATTTTCATTTAGCGCTGCCGGTTCCACGTAACCAGCGTGGAGCGCAAATGGCGGATAACGGAACTGACGTCAGCCACCGGAACTGACGTCAGTCATCGGAGCGCGTGATGCCGCGCGCCGCTGGATGACATGGCCGGGAAACTATTTTTAGAGGATGCTATTCCCAGAGGATGCGGAGCTGTTTCCATGGAGACGCGGCCTACAGCTTCGCTGATCCCTGGACTGTCCTGCGCTGAGTGACGGGATGGGGCTGGAGATGGAGCCTCTGCTGCAGGCCTGGAGCTACTTCCGGCGGAGGAAGTTCGAGCAATGCTCCCAGCTGTGTGGCCGCATCCTGGAGAAAGAGCCCTATGACCAGGTACACCCAGTCCTATATACACCTCATATCCCATGTCCTATATACACCCAGTCCTATATACACCTCATATCCCATATACACCCAGTCCTATATACACCTCATATGCCATATACACCCAGTCCTATATACACCTCAAATCCCATATACACCCAGTCCTATATACACCTCATATGCCATATACACCCAGTCCTATATACACCTCATATCCCATATACACCCAGTCCTATATATGCCTCATATCCCATATGCATCCAGTCCTATATACGCCTCATATCCCATGTCCTATATACACCTCATATCCCAGGTACACCCAGTCTTATATACACCTCATATTCCATGTCCTATATACACCCAGTCCTATATACGCCTCATATCCCATATACACCCATTCCTATATACGCCTCATATCCCATTTCCTATATACACCTCATATCCCAGGTACATCCAGTTTTTCTTTTTAAAATTGGCATGTTAAAGAATCGTGAGAGAATCGTGATCTTTAGTCTAAGCAAAAGAATTGCGATTCTCATTTTTCCCAGAATCGTGCAGCTCTACCGTATATTTTGCTGGTGTGCAAACTCGTTAAAAGCAAAGCCTGGCCAAGGCTCAGTTGGGCCAAGGCCCTACAGTGCTGACTCAGTGCCTTATTCAGTCTTGTCTCCCTCTCCACTGCTGTAGCTGGATCTCTTGCCTTCACAACCTCTGAGCATCTGTATACATCGCCATGGCTAAAACAGCAATAGCATACTTTTTAGTCAAGCTTTTGCCGAGATTGGATTGATTGCATCTGGTGTGTCAGTGGAAGAAGGACCTCTTACTGTAATTAAGTGGACCATTTGATGAGTAGGAGGAAACGTGGATTTCACCAACTACAAATCTATTCACTGTGTATATCCAAAGCACTGGCGGTAAGAGTCAGTTATATCGGGTGTTGGTGACGGCTCTTTCTCTTCAGTCTTTTGAGCATTTCTGATGGACTATGTTTTGACCAATATATCCATTTCATATCATTGATGAACTTTTTGTTTATTACCACCATTTTTTAGCGCTACACCTCTTACCATCCATTACTTCATGCGACACTTTAAAAAAAACTCCTGAAGAAGCTCTTCTGAGCGAAACATGTAGAGTAAGAAGTGGTTGTACATGTCTAAAGAAATAATACGTGATTCTTGTTAATGTATATTGCGATTTTAAAGAATTGTTTACCGTAAATAAAATTTATATTTTTCTAAATCAATTGATTATTCTACTCCTTGGTACCTTAAAAGTCCCGCCTGCCCTTTCCTCCTTTTTGCAGGTAGGTGTCGTTTCCTCAAAGCCAGGTAACGGACACATTTTGGGGGAGAAATTAAATGTATCTCAAGGCAAAACCTTTTTTTTTTTTGATAGAGTGGGGGAGAGTTAGTACATGAGTTTACATGAGTTGAGTTTTCGGAAAAATTATTTTCTTTCAAAAATCTTATCTGAGAATTTTTGTTAGAATTTCGCACCCTTAGTGGGCTGTAGTAACGGCCAATTTTCGTTCGCCCATCGAATTTGCGTGGTCAGGCATATTGGAAATTTTTGGAAAAACAAACGATTTCCTCATGAATGATGGGAGAATTGTGCGAGAAATACAATCATAGTCCATTTAGTTTAACCAAAAAAAAAAAAACATACATTTCCATATACACAATCCTAAATCCACAGTTGATCCAGAGGAAGGCGAAAAACCCCAGAAAAGCATGATACAATTTGCTACAGCAGGGGGAAAACGTCCTCCCTGATCCCCCCCGAGAGGCAAACCGATATTCCCTGGATCAATTTTACCTATAAATGTCAGTACCTAGTTTTATGTACATTTAGGAAAGTATCCAGGCCTTTTTTAAAGCAATCTACTGAGCTGGCCAGAACCACCTCTGGAGGGAGTCTATTGCACAATTTTACAGCTCTTATGCCGCGTACAGACGATTGGAAATTCGGCCAGCAAAAGACTGATGAGAGCTTCTGTTCGGAAAATGCGACCGTGTGTAGGCTCCAGACTTTTTCTGTCCGAATTCCAGCCAGCAAAAGATTGAGAGCATGTTCTCAATTTTTCGGTCAGAAAAAGTTCCGGAAATTCTGATCGTCTGTAGAAATTCCGACGCGCAAAATTCCTACGCATGCTTGGAAACAATTCGACGCATGCTAGGAAACATTGAACTTAATTTTCTTGGCTCGTCGTACTATTGTACATCACTGCGTTCTTGACGGTCGAAAGTTCAGAGAACTTTTGTGTGACCGTGTGTATGCAAGCCAAGCTTGAGCGGAATTCCGTCGGAAAAACCATCCAAGAATTTTCTGACGGAAACGCGGCATTACTGTGAAGAAACCTTTCTGTATTTGGAGATAAATTCTCTTTTCCTCTAGATGTAAAGAGTACACCCTTGTCCTCTGTGATGACCTAAAAGGGAATAAATCAACACCAAGTTCTCTATATGGACCCTTTTGTATTTGTTCATGTCGACCATATCCCTCCTTAAAGCGGCGTTCCGCCAGCGGAAAATAAAAACAAATACTGCATCTGCTGACTTTTAATATTAGGACACTTACCTGGCCAGGGAGCCTGCAATGTCGGCACCCGAAGCCGATCTTCGGATCGACTCCCGGGTGCTGCCGCCGCCATTCCTGGGGGAAAATGAGGATAAATACAAAAGGGGTTAAACATCTAGGGCGACTAAAGGGTTAAATGTGTGCCTAGCCAGTGTTTTTGTGTACTGTATGTGCTGTTTTTACTAGGGGAAGAGATGCCTTTTAGTCTCTGCTTTGCAGGAACACAGAACCTATCTCTTCCCCCCTGTCAGAACAGAACTCTTGTTTACAGAGGCAGAGGTCCATTCTGAGCCTCAGACCAACGATCGGCAGGTGCCAGAGGACATCGAGTGCCCGGCACCTGCAGATCGGCTGCTGCTATGAATAATCACAGCAAAAGCGGTCCGTCGGCAGTGCGTGCGCACGCCCCCTGCAGACGGAAGTGCAGGATCACTAATATAAAACGTGATCTGGCGTGCAACTGCTGCCCTGAAGCAGTAAGACTACTATAGAGCGGTCAGCAAGTGGTTAATGCCTTCACTTATTATCATTAGATACACGGCTTTCCTTGTCCAAAAAAAAACTTTCTAAAGAATGTCGCCGATATTTTTCTTCTATAGCAAATCACACATAAAAAGCTAATGCCTGTTATTAAGCTGTCATATTTTCTTGTTAGCAAATCATATAAATCAGACTTTTTTTTTGTGAAGACACAGTTTGCATCGGGGTCAAGGTGGTAGAACACAAATCCACAACTCTCTTTTCACAACAGTTTGACGCTGGAGGTCAGACGGGCTAACAGACAGAAATGTCAAGCTGTCGGGATTTTGCCAATTAAGATGATCTGAGTGTTTGAGAAATTTCACCAAAAAAACACTCAACTTGATTTGTGGTCGACAGTAAAAAGCAACTGATGGGTTAAACGCATGGCTTTGTCAAAGTAATTTATTTACTTTTTGGTGGCATACAAGGTTGGGGAGATTTAAAGCTAGCAGGTAAATAAACAACAGATTGTCTAATACCCCGTACACACAAGCGTAATTTCTGTCGGAAAAATCTTGGATGTTTTTTTCTGACGGAATTCCGCTCAAGCTTGGCTTGCAGACACACGGTCACACAAAAGTTCGCTGAACTTTCGACCGCCAAGTACGCGGTGACGTACAACACTATGATGAGCTGAGAAAATGAAGTTCAATGCTTCCGAGAATGCGTCAAATTGTTTCTATTCCAAAATGGATTAAATTAATTATTTTACTGAAAACCTGCTCCAGAGCACTCTGGACCTCAGACTGGGGCAAAGGTTCATCTTCCAACAGGACAGCGACCCTAAGCACACAGCTAAGATAACAAAGGAGTGGCAACGGGACAACTCTGTGAATGTCCTTGAGTGGCCCAGCCAGAGCCCAGACTTGAACCCGATTGAACATCTCTTTTTTTTTAACTGTTCCTTTTTTATTTTTATAATAAAGACATTTACATCATCAAAACAACATTTAACACTACAAATTTAACCACCGACCATTTGTACTGGGATATATAGTAAAACAGTACTAATACTAATGTATTCCCCCTATTTGGTCTAGCACCCCCCATTCTGCCACCCCCCCAAAGCCCTCCCCCTCCCCTTGGTCAAGCCCTAATTTACTATATCACCGACCCATTTATCACAATCCACCCCCCCCCCCCGGCGCCCCCGCGCAACCTAGCAGGAGGGAGCCGGGGGGGGGGAAGCAAAGGGAGAGGGGGCAGGGGAAAAGAAAAAAAAAAAAGAAAAAGGAAAAAAAAAAATTAAACCTAAATAAACCATCGGAAGAGGTAAAACTAAAATGTCACTCAGTGTCTACTGGGGTTGTCGTCCAAAGTCCCCATACCCTTAGGAAATTCCTGTAGTTGCCCTGTTTAGTAAAAAATACTCTCTCGTTACCTATTATATTCATGTTTCTATGCCATTCCTCTAGTGTCGGGGGTAGTTGCGACTGCCAGTGCTGAGCAATCAGCTTTCTGGCTTGAAATAATGCCCTTAAAAAAGAGTCGATGGTATTATTCGGAACCCTTTCCCTCTCCAAAAGACCCAAAAGGCAGGTTTTAAACCGTTGTCTCTAGGTTTAGCCTCAAAACTTCGTTCATTGCCTCAATAATCTGTGTCCAGGATTGAACATCTCTGGAGAGATCTGAAAATGGCTGTGCACGACGCTCCCCATCCTAACCTGAGGGAGATTGAGAGGTCCTGCAAAGAAGAATCGGAGAAACTGCCCAAAAATAGGTGTGCCAAGCTTGTGGCATCATACTCAAAAAGACTTAAAGTGGAAGTGATTTTTTTTTTTGATGTCATAATGTAGAGAATAAGATTTCCTTTCATTTGAGCCCAGTCTTGCCACACAGATTTACTCCAGCCCTGAGAAATCCTCTTTTATTGTTCAGTTAGAAAAATCTTGACAAAGTGCTGAAAACTTTGTTAAAAACTCCCCCTTGCTGTGAGTGACAGGTGATTTATATATCTCATGCACTAGCCTAAAAGAGGCACATCCTGTGTAATTATAAAAAGTGAGGAATCCACCCCTCCCCCACATAACAAATCCTGTGATCAATGTATCCTCAGACACACACACTGCACTATAACAATCATCAGATCACTGGATGTTCTACTCTGCCCAACTCTGACTACATACATCTCCCCTATATTCTTCTTGCTGTTCACTCGAGAATACATTTATGTTCACTCTGGTCTGTGGATCTGTGGTCTGTGCCTGTCTCAGGCTAGTGCATGAGATATGTAAATCACCTGTCACTCACAGCAAGGGGGCGTTTTTGACAAAGTTTTCAGCACTTTGTCAAGATATTTCATATTTCTAACTGAACAATAAAAGAGGATTGCTCAGGCCTCGAGTAAATCTGTGTGGCAAGACTGGGCTCAAATGAAAGGAAATCTTATTCTCTACATTATGACATCAAATGTCTTTTTTTTGGGTTTACATTCACTTTAAGGCTGTAATTGGTGCCAAAGGTGCTTCACCAAAGTATCAAGCAAAGGCTGTGAATACTTATGTACATGGGATTTTTTAGTTTTTTCTATTTTTCGTACATTTGCATAGATTTCAAACAAACTTCTGTCACGTTGTCATTATGGGGTATTGTTTGTAGTATTTTGAGGAAAATAATGAATTTAATCCATTTTGGAATATAGCTGTATATATACAGTATACTGACTGTGTGAGGAGAGCAATGGGCGCTGTCAGTAGGGCAGAAATTGGTGTCAGTAGAGCAGTGGACTGCGTCAGAATTTTTTATTTTTATTATTGTCAAACATTCCCATAGACACACTCCTAAACCTTGTGGACGGCCTTCCCAGAAGAGTTGAAACTGTTATAGCTGCAAAGGGTGGGGCCAACTCAATATTGAACCCTACGGACTAATGCCCCGTACACACGGTCGGAAAATTCGACCACAAAATCCATCGGATTTTTTCAGACGGATTTTGTCCGACACTGGTGTTGCATACACACGGTCGGACAAAGTTGTCGGAAAATCCGATCATTCTGAACGTGGTGACATTTGTTGCCTACGACGGGACTACGTAGAGGCTAGTAGCCAATAGCTTTGGTCTTGTAATGTGATCTGAGCATGTGTGGCACTTTGTCCGTCGGAATTCGCTACACACGCTCGGAAAAAGTCCGATAGGACTTTGTTGTCGGAAAATTTGAGAGCAGGAGATAAAACTTTGTCCGTCGGAAAATCCGACGTTAAAAGTTCGATGGAGCCTACACACGGTCGGAATTTCCGACAACATTGTCCGATAGGACATTTTCCGTCGGAGAATCCGACCGTGTGTATGGGGTATAAGACTGGAATACCATTAAAGTTCATGTGTGTGTAAAGGCAGGCGTCCCATTACTTTTGACAATATAGTGTAGCTGCTATATTGATAAAGAAAATATAGGATTGAAACACTTGTAAAACCACATATAGTAGCAATAGGCTATGCTTAGGCAACCGTGGCATTTCAGCTGTGCTGAAACTACAAATCCCATCATGCCTTTTCGGAGTCATGCCTGTGGCTGTCAGTGCCTCATGGGACTTGTAGTCTTATAACAGCTGGAGTACCGAGGTTGCCTACCCCAGCAATAGGGTGTAATTTGAGTATATGTAGGTGTATGAATGTTGTGCAGCTTCTTGGTCTGCCTCTATGTGACACGGCAAGGAGCCTACAGTGGTCCCCCATCGGAATACCTTTTTTGCATATTCATATGGCTGAAAAATGGGGTTCCTACAAGTTGGGGGGCACATGAGGGGGCACACAGAAAAATTGGGGGGGGGGGGGGGGTCGTGGCCCCCTCAAGCCCCATACTAGTGATGCCAATGCCTACAACCAGGTAGTTTGAATAATGGGGTGCCCTGGGATTTAAACCATAGGGTGGCCAGGAGGGCAACAGTTGTACCTGAATGAAAAGCAGACGCCCCAGGTGTGTTGTGAGCTGCATCCCCTGTATTCAATCGTAGGGTTAAAATTGATTACACCTTTAATGAGCTAATTTTCATGCGATGCTTCACAACTACTTTGTGATGTATAGATGTTTAAAAGTTTAAATGCAAAGGTAGCTTTCTCATTAATCTTCTGCATACAACTTCCTACAATGCCGGCATAAGCCTTGCTAATTATTCTATACAGTTGATTAAAATTGCAGATAACCTTAGACATTGTAGCAGAAAAAAAAAAATATCTGTTATTCCGAGGCAAGGCCAAGGCGAAGATGTTGAGAAATTATGCTAACTCAATGCGACCTTTGGTCAAACGTGATTAGAACATAATTACTCTCCATGGTTGATGACACTGATGGATAGTCCATGACCATTTACTGGGAATGGGCATTGTATTTGACTGTACGGTTTTTAATAGATAATTGCTAGATTTGAGAGATCGTCGGGTGATCCAAGATCATTAGTGTTCGTGTTTATGAATAGCGGTGGAACTTTTCAGTCCTCACGAACTGTAATAAATAAAAAGATGGAGGTTCTCCAGCCACAATGTGAAGATAGAAAACCTCAAAACGTGATTTTAAAGGCAATTTTAATGAAAAAATAAGGAAAATTATATAAAAAAGTATAAATTTATTAATACAAAACGAATCATAAAAAAAACAAAATTCTTATGGAAAGAAACCACAAGAAAAACACATATACACGCATTGTAAATATTACACAGTAGTTGACAGAAGTGCTGAAATCCTACTACATAGATTTGAACCATCCAAGCAGATTTGGTGTTGAGGGAATATTTTCTCCAAATGAATTTATTTGACATGTAAGTTTATTGATTGTATTGATAGGTGTCTAGTGTACGCCAAAATTAATCTAATGATTCAATGTCATTTTGTATAAATGGGAGTGTAGCGCTAAAAATCGCTTTTTGTTACATTGGTTTTTGTCAATAAAAACCTGCCTTTTTGATCTACACCATTGGAGTCCCCCCCCCCCCCCCCCCCCGTTTCTTTTCTTTTTCTGCTACATGGTTTGAAACACTTGGGGAGCATCCTACGGGAGCCTTCGCCACATTATCAGTGGTGATCCGACATCGGCTTCGCCTTTTTCCATCTTTGGATTCGTCATCAAGAAACTTCAGTTCCTGCTTCACTGTTGCAGGTTCAGGTTCCATTTAAGTCACCCATGGTTCGATTATCTGCATCTGGTCTGTGAGGTCGTTATTGGTTCCACGGAGTCCATCTGTCTACCTGGGGGTGTCCAGTCTGCTGGTCTCTTTGAGCCTTTCCATGCCTGATTGACTTCCTGTTGCTGACAGGGGGTCCACCGGTTCCGGTAAGCGTACATCCATTCTATTATCTATCCTTCAAAGTGTTGTACCAGAGGATCTAGTCCAAGACCACCTCGTTTTGACGCCATCTTTGTTTCATCACTTTGGGACATTTGTTATATGATTGGTTTGCACCTATTTGCACATTGGACATTTTTGTCTATTATTGGTTTATTACAGGGAGCACATTCCACTGTTTTCCATTTTTTGGATATTGGGTTTTGTTTTATGGGTATCGTACCTATTTATACATTTTAGCGCTACACTCCCATTTATATTGTTTATTGAATTTTCGGCACATTCTAGTGCAGCTGCTTTGTTTTGCCCTTGATCACTTTACTTTGAGTTTAGCGCCATAATTTTTTTCCATTCACAACAATGTAATTTTGTAGCCAATGCATCCATACTGTATTTTACATTTTCAGATGTGGTAACAGTCCCTGATGAAGATTACAATTTATGCACTTTTTGAAACGCGTTGGGATTTTCCACTACTTATCGTCTTTGGCTATCTGCTTTGATGGTTCAAATCTATGTACAGTAGTAGGATTTGACCACTTCTGTCAACTACTGTGTAATATTTACAATGCATGTATACGTGTTTTTCTTGTGGTTTGTTTCCATAAGAATTTCGTTTTTATGATTCATTTTGTATTAATAAATTTATACTTTTTTATATATATATATATATAATTTTCCTTATTTTTGCCTTTAAAATCCCATTTTGAGCTTTTCTATCTTCAATTCCTTTAGGGATGATGGCAATTTACACGCTAACCTATGGGAGTCTATCAATTTCCTCCATCCACAATGTTAGGTTTTGTATTGCTATAAGGCAGGTACAAGATTCCCAGGAAAAGATGGCGTGACAACCAAAGCCGAAGCCCTAAGGGTGGCTATTCTAGTCAACTTATGGTGACATTTTAATTTTTTTTTCTAGTCATCATTCAAACTGCTGCTTGATAACCAGCCAGAGAAATGACCTTCCCTGTGGATGAGGTGGCTGACTTACCAGCAGCAGGAACTGGCCAAGATTCGAACCATTAATGGGCAGTCTAAATGTACCAAGTTGACTGATTGATCAATTTGGATGCAACCAGCCTGTTGGATTTGCTTCCAATTATCGCATATAGCTATAGCCGCTAGCCATAATCACTATCTTCTCCCGGCAGAGGTGGCTTTCCACGCCAGCTCTTGCCCCCCCGTTACCACCAGGTGAAGACAATTGCTGATTTCCCTTCATGCCGGGAGCAGACAATAGCTCAGCAGGAGGGATTTCCCTGTCAGCACTGTCTGTGTTGATGGGGGAATTGTGCAAATTTCTTTCCTGTAACCCGTGGTTGCAGGAAAGAAAATTCACACCGCGTATGGCCAGCCTTACAAGCTCAAAGAAGACTTTAAAAAAAGAAGTCTGCCCAATGTGACTTAGCGGGTTGCAGGAAAGAAATGCGCACGATTCCCTCATCAACAGACATTGCTGACAGGGAAATCCCTCCAGCAAAAGATTGAGAGCAGGTTCTCAATTTTTCCAAAGGAAAAAGTTTCTATCGGAAATTCCGATCGTCTGTGGCAATTCCGACACGCAAAATTACGGCGCATGCTCGGAAACAATTCGACGCATGCTCGGAAGCATTAAACTTCATTTTCGTCATAGTGTTGTACATCACTGCGTTCTTGACGGTCGGAATTTGGTGTCAACGTGTGTAGGCAACACAAGCTTGAGCGGAATTCCGTCGTAAAAACCATCCAAGAGCTTTTCCGACGAGAATTCCGATCGTGTGTACGCGGCATCAGCCTTGTAGAAAAAAAAAGCGCTGGAAAATCATTGCAAACGAATGCATTATAAAGACAAGAGTTTTCCTTTAACCGCTTCCCGACCACCTCACGCAGGTATACTGCAGCAGAATGGCACGGGCAGGCAAAATCACGTACGGGTACGTGGCCCTTTAATTGCTTGCCCGTGGGTCGCGCGCGCGCCGGTCGGGAGCTCCGTGACCCCGGCCGCGGGACCAGTGGATGCCGCTGGTGTCCCGCGATCGGGTCACAGAGCTAAAGAACGGGGAGAGGTCTGTGTAAACTGCCTGTCATTGATCTGCTGTTCCCGGTCATCGGGAAAGCCGATCAATGACGTCAGACGTCAGCCCCGCCCCCTAATGTAAAAAAACACACACACGTCAGAGCCCATAACCCCTCCCCTCCCCCTAGTGGTTAACTCTTTCACTACAACTGTCATTTATACAGGAATCAATGCATTTAAATAGCATTGATTGCTGTATAAATGACAATGGTCCCAAAAATGTGTCAAAAATGTCCGATGTGTCCGCCATAATGTCGCAGTCACAATAAAAATCGCTGATCTATTACTAGTAAAAAAAAAAAATATTAATAAAAATGCTATAAAACTATCCCCTATTTTGTAAACGCTATAACTTTTGCGCAAACCAATCAATAATCGCTAATTGCGATTTTTTTTTACCAAAAATATGTAGAAGAATACGTATCGGCCTAAACTGAGGAAACAAAATGTTTTTTTATATATTTTTTGGGGATATTTATTATAGCAAAAAGCAAAAAAATATTGCATTTTTTTCAAAATTGTCGCTCTATTTTTGTTTATAGCGCAAAAAATAAAAACCGCAGGGGCAATAAAATACCACCAAAAGAAAGCTCTATTTGTGGGGAAAAAAGGACGCCAATTTTGTTTGGGAGCCACGTTGCATGACCGCGCAATTGTCAGTTAAAGTGACGCAGTGCCGAATCACAAAAAGGGGCCTGGTCCTTTGGCTGCCAATTGGTCCGGGGCTGAAGTGGTTAAACAATGCAAAGGCCGATTCCAGGATTTATGGTGATAAATAAAGGACTGAGTTCTCTTAATGGAAAAAAACAGACTATTAGATCATGTGACCCGCCGATTCTGGTCACGCCGACTTACGCGGTTTACTGTAAATCTCTGACAAGGAAGACTTATGCTTTCATTTATGATAATAATCTTAAATTAGTAACTACATTATGGATGCTTAACCTAAATGTATGCTCCATACTTGTCATAATGGTATGTATTCAATTCCCCGAGATGGCAAATCCATTTTGAAGCATTACGTTTTTAAGCTTTAATTGAAACAGTCAGCCAATAATCTGCAGAAAAAGCCTCAACCTAAATCAATAACAATTTGAATCCGTTTGTGCTCACCAAGAATACGGCTCACCGCTCCGGCTGGGACTTTTGTTTCTGTCTCTTGTCATTAATTATCGGTGGGAGCTCGGCGGTGGGGCTCCCGCCTCGCCTTCATTTTCTAGAAACGCTGGGAATGCTTTTTTTTTTTTTTCTATCCCCCCCCACCTGTAATTCTTTCTGAGATGACTGTCTCTGCTCGGCTGAACACCAGATATCAAATTAGTTTCAGATAATGGCAAACACAGTCAATTTGGGGGGTGGTGGTGGTGGGGGATGTGGGAGTTGGGTGATAGGTACGTCTACAACAAATTTCTAGATTGAGTTTTATTATATCTTATTTTTTTTTCCATATAGGACATCTCAGGTTAGCCATAGGACATAAGAATGGGATTCCTGGTGTGTGGACAGAGGCTTGGACAGCCAGCACACCCAAAGGCCAAATAATTTTTTCTGGAGTAATAAAATTTAGGTAGTTGTTTTGGGTGCTAATTTGTTGAACTAATTAAAAAAATAAACAAAACGTAGGGAACAAGTTAGCGCAAAAGTATCCCTTCCACTGAATATATACACTCACCGGCCACTTTATTAGGTGCACCTTGCTAGTCCCGGGTTGGACCCCCTTTGGCCTTCAATCTTCATGGCATAGATTCAACAAGGTGTTGGAAATGTTCCTCAGAGATTTTGGTCCATAGTGACATGATAGCATCACACAGTTGCTGCAGATTTTTCGGCTTAACATCCATGATGTGAATTTCCCGTTCCACCACATCTCAAAGGTGCTCTATTGTATTGAGATCTGGTGAGTGTGGAGCTCTATTGGATGAGATCTGGTGAGTGTGGAGCTCTATTGGATGAGATCTGGTAAGTGTGGAGCTCTATTGGATGAGATCGGGTGAGTGTGGAGCTCTATTGGATGAGATCTGGTGAGTGTGGAGGCCATTGGAGTAGAGTGACCTCATTGTCCAGTGGTGAGATGATTGGATCTTTGTGACATGGAGCATTATCCTGCTGGAGCCATCAGAAGATGGGGACACTGTAGTCATAAAAGGATGGACATGGTCAGCAACAATACTCAGGTAGGCCGTGGTGCTAAAACGATGCTCAATTGGTACTAAGGGGCCCAAAGTGTGCCAAGAAAATATCCGACACACCATTACACCACCACCACCAACCTGAACTGGTGATACAAGGCAGGATGGATCCAGGGCTTTCATGTTGTTTACTCCAAATTCTGACCCTAATATCTGAATGTCGCAGCTGAAATTGAGACTTATCAGACCAGGCAACGTTTTTCCAATTTTCTATTGTCCAATTTGCACTGATGCACTGATTACTGTATAAATGGCACTGGCAGGGAAGGGGTTAACACTAGGGGACACTCAATTGATTAAATGTGTTCTCTAGGGAGGTGTTTCTAACTGTGGGGGAGGGGACTGACTGGAGGAGGAGACAAATCGCTGTTGCTGATCACTAAGAACAGCAGATCTCTCTGTACTCCCCTGTCAGAATGGGGATCTGTTTGTTTACATTGACAGATTCCAGTTCTGGCTCTCTGTGGAGCGATCGCGGTTTGACCGGCGGACATCGCAGCCTCCGGTCACGAGCATCAGCGCCCACTGTATCTATTACACGAGCCGATATACAGCTACGGCGATTTGCGTAATAGAGCCAACCTGCAGCCGCATAATGACAGCGCAGGCGCCTGCAGTGCCGTGCATGCGCCCACTGTATCTATTACACGAACCGACGTACAGCTACAGCGATTTGCGTAATAGAGCCAACCTGCCGCAGTATAATGATGGCGCGGGCACCTCCAGTGCCGTGCGCAGCCCACCGTATCTATTACACGAGCCGACGTACAGCTACAGCGATTTGCGTAATTGAGCCAACCTGCCGCAGTATAATGACGGCGCGGGCGCCTCCAGTGCCGTGCACGTGCCCACTGTATCTATTACACAAACCAACGTACAGCTACAGCGATTTGCGTAATAGAGCCAACCTTCCGCAGTATAATGATGACGTGGGCGCCTCCAGTGCTGTGCGCACGCCCACTGTATCTTTTACATGAGCCGAAGTACAGCTAGGACGATTTTCGTAATAGAGCCAACCTGCTGCAGTATAATGATGGCACCTCCAGTGCCGTGCGCGCGCCCACTGTATCTATTACACGAACCGACGTACAGCGATTTGCGTAATAGAGCCAACCTGCCGCAGTATAATGACGGCGGCAAGTCGGCAAGTGGTTAAGCATTATTCCAAGCCAAACGGATTTCTTTTTTTGCTTCGGTACATGCTTTTGGCAGTGCCCACCCCCTTTGCGCCATTTCACAATCCCTTGCCTATTAGCCTAGAAAATGTCCATTATGCCCCGTACACATGGTCGGACATTCCGACCACAAAATCCAAACAGATTTTGTCCGAAACTTGTGTTACACACACGCGGTAGGACAAAGTGAGCATGCGGGGCACTTTGTGCGTTGGAATTCTCTACACACGATCGGAAAAAGTCAGATCGGATTTTGTTGTCGGAAAATTTTAAATCCTGCTCTCAAATTTTTTCCGTCGGATATTCCGATGGAAAAAGTCAGATCGGATTTTGTTGTCGGAAAGTTTTAGATCCTGCTCTCAAATTTTTTCCGTCGGATATTTCGATAGAAAAAGTCAGATCGGATTATGTTGTCGGAAAATCGGATCGGACTTTTTCCATCAGAATATCCGACCATGTGTACAGGGCATTACTGTTTTTTTAACACATGGCTCCCATTGACCTCAATGGGCTCTGATTCCCCCCCCTGAACTACAGCAGTCCACTGATGCCACCTTGAGCTGAACTCAAGTACGTTCAGCACATCCCTTCAAAATGAACCCACCTAACGGTATGTTTTTCGGTGAACAAATAAATCCACCGAACGATCCTTTCCACGCAAAACATGCAGCGTGAAATAGGACATTCTTGGGCTAGGCACAGAAGAGTTATAAAAAAATGAAATTAAAATAAATTGTCCCTCAAAGTCGGACTCACCTTGACTTTTTCGGCGCTGTCATCTTGATAACCAACATCCATCTGTTGTGGCACATTAGTTTTTCCCCTTTTTAAACATCGGAATGACTCAGTGCCGCGCTCTGATTTAAAACCCTTGGGTTAATAGCTGCTACAGACTTCTCAACCTCGTAACAGCCGGGAAAACCTTTTCGGCTTCCTCCTTTTTTTTTTTCTTCTTCTTCTTCTTCAGAAAGCAAAAAAATTAAAAAAACTTTAGCCGTTGTGGGGTGAGCGCTGCGGAGCGCAGAGTGTTGGGAATAAATCAGGCGGGAGTTGGTAAATCTGAGTTTACAGAACTTTCCATTTAATATATGGCAGATGACGCGTCTCTACAGAAAACATATGGAAGGCAAGCGGCGAAGGGTTTATGCCGGCGTAGGAATTTCAAAGCAGAAGTTAATGAATATTACAGAGTTTAGAAGGAGGCTGCTGTAAATTTGTGCGGCAAAGTAGTCTTTGACACTAGTAAATAAATGCGCATCACACCTCCGGCATAATGATGGAAGTTGGCAGGATTTCACCGGAATTTTTTAAGGGAAGATCTGGCTTGCAACAACATGTGGCGAGGAAAGAAAAAAAATTAAAGGGTTGGTCAACCTAAAGTTATACAGTGGAACCTTGGATTACGAACATAATCCGTTCCGGGAGAATGCTTGTAATCCAAATCACTCGCATATCAAAGCGAGTTTCCCTATAGAAGTCAATGGAAACAAAGATAAAGCGTTCTGCATTGACTTCTATTGCATGCAATACCTCATGTGGCCAGAGGTGGGAAAGGGGAGCCGGAGAGCCTCGAAAATACTCATGGACAAGTCGGCTGAACTCGGAAAGCCTCGGAAACACTCGGGAATGGAGTATTTCCGAGTGTTTTCGAGTATTTCCCAGTGATTCCGAGTATTTCCGAACGGCTCCAAACCGTTCCGAGTGTCACCGCACCTCTGGCCAAATGTGGTACTGCACACCCCATTAGCTTGAATTCTATTAGTTTTGAGAGACAACACTCGCAAACCGAGTCAGGATTAAAAAAAAAAAAAGTTGCTTGTCTTTCAAAACGCTCGTTAACCGCATTACTCATAAACCAAGGATCCACTGTACGTGGAGACAGTCCTGGACTGGGACAAAAAAATAGGCCGGTGCATTTTAGACTGAGCAACCAATTTTTCGAGGTTGCGGCACGAGTGTTCACGGGGAATGGTTGGTGCAGGATATTCACGGAATCGGTCCTCCGCACTGCAATGTAAAGGGGCCCTATGATATAAAGGGGACTGCACTGTAATCATTGCAGTGACCCTTTACAGTGCACTCCCTTTTATATCATAGTGTCCCTTTACAGTGCCTTGAAAAAGTATTCATACCCCTTGAAATTTTTCAAGTTTTATCATGTTACAACCAAAAACGGAAATGTATTTTATTTGGGGATTTTATGGGATAGACTCAAACTGCGGCCCACGGGCCAAATACGGCCCGTTGCTTGCCTTTATCTGGCCCTCTGGGGACTATTCCTCCCACTGACACCAATTAAGGGGCACCATGCCTTCCACTGACGCCAAAAATGGGACATTTTTCCTTCCACTGACACCAGTGATAGGGCACTATTTCTCCCACTGATATAAACAATAGGGCACTATTCCTCCCACTAATACCAATGATGGGCCGCTATTCCTCCTTCTACTGACTACAGGCACTATGTCATATTTTTACTCTCGCTGACGCTGGGGCATTTTCTACTTCCCCTGCTCACTCCGGCCCCTCTAAAGTCTGAAGGACGGTAAACCGGCCCTTTGTTTAGAAAGTTTGGAGACCCCTGGGATAGACCAACACAAAATGGCACATCATTGTGAAGTGGAAGGAAAATGATAAATGTTTTTCACAATTTTTTACAAAGAAATATGCAAAAAGTGTGGGGTACATTTGTATTCAGCCCCCTTGAGTCAATACTTTGTAGAACCACTGCAATTACAGCTGCAAGTCCTTTTGGGGATGTCTCTACCAGCTTTTCACATCTAGAGAGCAACATTTTTGCTCATTCTTCTTTGCAAAATATCTCAAGCTCTGTCAGATTGGATGTGAACAGCAATTTTCAAGGCTTGCCACAGATTCTCAATTGGATTTAGGTCTGGACTTTGACTGGCCCATTCCTGCTGGAAGGTGAACCTCTGCCCCGGTCTCAGGTCTTTTGCACACTCTTAACAGGTTTTCTTCTAAGATTGCCCTGTATTTGGCTCCATCCATCTTCCCATTAACTTTGACCAGCTTCCCTGTCCCTGCTGAAGAAAAAGCATCCCCACAACATGATGCTGCCACCACCATGTTTCACAGTGGGGCTGGTGTGTTCAGGCCAGGGTGGTGTGCAGTGTTAGTTTTCTGCCACACATAGTATTTTGCTTTTAGGCCAAAAAGTTCAATTTTGGTCTCATCTGACCAGAGCACCTTCTTCCACATGTTTTCTGTGTCCCCCACATGGCTTCTTGCAAACGGCAAAAGGGATTTTTTATGGCTTTCTTTTAATAATGGCTTTCTTCTTGTCACACTTCTATAAAGGCCAGATTTGTGGCATGCACGACTAATAGATGTCCTAAAGCTTGGGATACTTTTTATAACCTAACCCTGCTTTAAACTTCTCCACAATTTTATCCCTGACCTGTCTGGTGTGTTCATTGGCCTTCATAATGCTGTTTGTTCACTAAGGTTCTCTAACAAACCTCTGAGGGCTTCACAGAACAGCTCTATTTATACTGAGATTAAATTACACACAGATGGACTCTATTTACTAGTTAGGTGAATTCTGAAGGCAATTGGTTCCACTCGATATTAGTTAGGGGTATCAGAGTAAAGGGGGTTGAATACAAATGCACGCCACACTTTTCACTTATTTATTTGTAAAACATTTGGAAAATCATTTATCATTTTCCTTCCAATTCACAGTTATGTGCCACTTTGTGTTGGTCTATCACAAAAAATCCCAATAAAATACATTTATGTTTTTGGTTGCAACATTACAAAATGTGGGAAAATTGTTAATATGTGAAGACTCTCGCTCTCTTTGCAGATCTCCAGCTCCTGGCCATGTAGTGGGAGGTAAGCGGCGACCGCGGTCTGTGTTAGCCCTGTCCAAACTGCGTTCGCTGCTTACCTTCTGCTGTAAGGCCTGGTCATCAACAGGCCATGGACTGTTTCCGGTCCCCAGCTCAGGGGTTGGAGACCACTGCATTACCCAGCTCTTGTTAGGACTTGTGATCCTGGCCCAACGGGCAAATGCTCGGCATGCCCTATGACCAGTCCGGGCCTGTGTGGAGACTAGTGAAGGGAGTCAGCACCTGGATTCTTTTGTGCCTTGGATTTTTCAACAGCAGAGATGGTGGGAGCGCCTTATAATGGGCACATCAGGTGGAGATACCCAGTAATTCAAAGACCCAGGAACCCAGTGTAGGGATTGTGGGAACTCCTCATAATAGGCACAGCAGTTGTGCACATTTGCAGACCAGGAAACTCTGGACAGGGATGGTGGGAGCTCCTCATAATTGGCATAGAAGGTGGAAAGACCCAGGAACTCCATGCAGGGATGGTAGGAAACCCACAGGTGCACAGACCTGTGAATTTGATGCAGGGATGGTGGGAGTCCCTTATAATGGGCATACTGGATGGTGGGAGCCTCTTATAGCAGGTACAGCAGGTGTGCAGATAGGGGAAGTCAGTGCAGGGTTGTTAGGATCCCCTCGTAATGGGCACCACTGGTGTACAGACCTGGGACCTAGTGCAGGGATGGTGGGAACCCCTCATAAACGGCACAGCCAGTGTACAGACCTGGTTACTCAGTCAGTGCAGAAATGATGGAAGCCTCTCATAATGGGCACAGCAGTTGTGCAGTCCTGGTACCTCCACTCAGAGATGGTTGGAGCCTCTCATAATGGGCCCAGAAGTTGTTGAGACATGGTAACTCCACTTAGGAATCGTGGGAGCCCCTCATAATGGGCATAGCAGGTGAAGAGACCCAGTAGCTCAGAGAAGGGATGGTGAGAACCCTTCATAATGGGCACAGCAGGTGAGAAGATCTGGGAACAGCACAGGGATGGTGGAAACTCATCATAATGGGAACAGCTGGTATACAGGACTGGGACGCAGTCCAGGGATGGTGGGAGGCCCTCATAAACGGCCCTGCCAGTGTACAGACCTGGGTACTCAGTGCAGGAATGGTGGGAGCTTCTCATAATGGGCACAGCAGTTGTGTGGTCCTGGTTTCTCCACTCAAAGTTGGTGGGAACCCCTCATAATGGGCACAGCAGTTGTGCAGACCTGTTATCTCCACTTAGGGATGGTGGGAGCCCCTCATAATGGGCATAGCAGGTGAAAAGACACAATAGCTCAGAGAACGGATAATGAGAACGCTTCATAATGGGCACAACAGGTAAGCAGAGCCTCACTAGCAGTGGCGGAACTACCGCGGTCGCAGCAGTCGCACATGCGATGGGGCCCTGACGTTCCGTCAATGTGGGGGGGCCCCAAGACGGCCAGATGTCCGCTCATAACTGCCTGACTGCTGCTACTGCTCGGCGGCAGGGGGAGGGTCCAGCACTGGCAGTGAAGAATCCCTGATTCCCGGCTAGCAAAACAGTTGCAGAGGTTTCTTAGCTGACATGAGTGAAGGAGGACGCGGTGTCAGGATTCCAGTCCCAGCACTTTGGCTGATGTGTCATCTGTAGATTGGACTTCTCCCCCTCACCTCCCCGCACTCCACCAGAAAGACGGAAGACACCTGCTGCAGGAGGTGATGCCAACAACAAGGAGCCGCAGTAATCTACAGTTAACATAGAAACATACACCACAAGCTGGAACGAGTGAATGTCGGGGGCGGGCCGTGGCAGGGTGAAGGTGAGCAGGATGGAACTAGGATGGCTGGCTGGTAGGCAGCGTGCTCCGTTCCTCTTAACACTGACATGACAGTAACAGGCTGGTCTGCATGGCATGCATCTATGGCAGCCATCGCTCCTCAGGGCTCTCTGCAGGGGGCACTCTGAAGGTACTAAGTGCTACCAGAGTGCCTCTCTTTACATCCTCCTCCAGAGTGCCCCCCATTAGTTCCTCCTCCAGAGTGCCCCCCATTAGTTCCTCCTCCAGAGTGACCCCCTTAGTTCCAGCCTCCAGAGTGACCCCCTTAGTTCCGCCTGCAGAGTGACCCCTTAGTTCCGCCTCCAGAGTGACCCCTTAGTTCCTTAGTCCCTCCTCCAGAGTGACCCCTTAGTCCCTCCTCCAGAGTGACCCCTCGGTTCCTCCTCCAGAGTGCCCCCCATTAGTTCCTCCTCCAGAGTGACCACCATTAGTTCCTCCTCCAGCGTAACCCCTTAGTTCCTCCAGATTGAACCCTTAGTACCTCTAGAGGGACCCTTTACATCCTCCAGGGTGCCTCTTTAGTACAGTAATACTAAGGAGGCACTCTGGAGGAGGGTGTACGGTGGCTCTCTAGTGGATGTAAGGGGGCACTCTGAAGGATCTAAGGGAGCACTCTGGAAGTACTGAGTTAGTACCACCAGAGCACCCCCTTAGATCCTCCAGAGTGCCCCCTTAGTACCACTCTGGAAGATGCAAGGGGACACTCTGGAGTTACAGATGTAAGGGGGAACTCTGAAGGATGTAAGGGGGCCCTTTGGAGACACTGATGTAAGGGGCAATGATGTAGGGGGATAAATATTGAAAGAATTTCGCGCAATACGTAGCTAAAAATAAAGTGCAATAAAGGATGTTCCAGTCATATAAATATTATAAAAATATCAATATTACTGGTGAGAGGTAATCAATAATACAGTACTAATAAGCGTAGGTGTCTACATTAAGTAGCATATAAAGTGACTTGTGCATATGTGCGGAAGACTTATGCGGAAGTGCTGTGAAATACAGGTGAAATACAGGTGAAATACAGGTGAAATAAATTCAAACGATCAAATAAAATAAATTAAAACGATCATAGTGCATTAAAGTGCTATGCAATTAAAGTGATTAATAGTAAAACGTCAAACAATGGATGAGTAATCAATACTCTAAGGCAGATGAGTGGTTAACAAATACTAATGCTAAAAGTTGATAAATATAGTCCCAGGTTGGATAAAATATATATGAATATAACAGTGTCCAAGTTAGTCCATCCGGTCCTGATAATATAACTATATGTAGTCAGGTACCGTGATGTAGGGGGGCATGCTGGAGGATGTAAGGTGGGACTCTGGGGACAGGTATGTAAGGGGGACTCTGAATTATAGGGGAAATGCTGTGGACTTTGATGTAAGGGAGGACTCTGATGGGAATGTAGCACTCATCCTTAATGCTGCACTCCATATGTTATTTTGTTTGTTACATATTCCTGACCCTGCACTCTATGTATTATGTTGTACATAGACCTGACCAAGGTGTTCATTGTCTTAACAGTTGATTTATTAATGAAAAAAGTAATTGGGGGTTGGCAAAACTTGACAGGAGGGAGGGGCATGTCAGGGGGGCCCTTCATGGTTTCTTGCACTTGGGCCCTGAAGGTTCTAGTTACGCCACTGCTTACTAGGATGGTGGGAACTCCTCATAATGGCTACAGCTGGTGTGCAGAGATCTCAGCAATCTCATAATATGTCCAATGTAGGAGAACTTCTGTCTATTCAGAAGGGCTGCCAATGAAAGCTTGGGCTTGATTTGTTGAAAGATAATTTCTTGCTCTCCAAACCCACCGATACAGAGTGTAAATGGGTATATACCTGTTCGGTGGTTTAATGGGCACCCCCAAATAATTGAATAAAAGCCCTTTAAGAACTCAGTCCCCCAATGGGACAGATTTCCCTTACAAATTCTGCTTTCCATTAACTGTAGCCATCTAGTTCTGTTAAAATGATTAAAAAGGGAAAAAATAACACAAGGCAGAGATAGCGGGACATCTTTGGTCTGAACATTTTAATTATTTTACCGCGGTTTCCATCGCTGGTTGTAAAATCTTCGAACCCAAAGCCACTTTTAACATTAATGACAAAAGAAAATGAGAATTAATTTTCACAAATTAAAGGCAGCATAGGGTGAAGGTGCAGTTCGAAATTCATTTTTGGTGTGCTCTCTGTACGCCTGGATGTGTCATTAGGAGTATTTTCGATTCTCTTGTAAAAGCCTCCTTACCAGTAAATTAGACGTCTGCCGTCTCCTCCACTGCGGCGAGCACTCAGGAGCTGCGACACTGAAAAACGACACTAATACTTTTTTTATTAGTGATGTTTAGTGGACTAAGCAGCCATATAAGAGACACTCTGTATTTACTATGGACCTTCCAGTGTATTTATAAATCTGCAGGAATTCATTCCTGACTTGTCACAATACACATCAACAGAATCATTATTCACAAAATATACGCCTTTTACCAATGAATAGCTGTCCTTGACTCCTTCAGCCAATGATTTGGCCTATATGTAATTAGGATTATGCAATCCTACACCCGCGCAAATATATGAGATTTTTAGCGTGACTTCGACATTGCGGCGGACACCAATACAGTGATCAGTGCTAAAAAAAGTCACTGTACTAATGACACTAGCAGGGAAGGGGTTAACCTCAGGGGCAATCAAAGGGTTAAATGTGCTTCTAGGGAGTGCTTACTGTGGTAAGGGGGGGGTGCTTTGACTGGGCAAACCGGCAAAGGACCCCTGATGACATCAGACGCATACTGACGAAACTCGTAGGGTGGGACTATTGGGACATGTCACTTCCACCATTTTGGAACACAGGTGGAAAGCAAACGGTATTGCCGCGGTTTTACCGCGGTTTCCCATTCAAATCAATGGGAAGGAGCGGTATAGGAGCGGTGAACACACCGCTCCTATACCACTCCAAAGATGCTGCTAGCAGGACTTTTTTTGCCGTCCTGCTAGCGCACCGCTCCAGTGTGAAAGCCCGCCGGCTTTCACACTGGAGTTAAAGGGGCCGGATTTTTTCAGGCGGTGAACAGGCGCTATTTTTAGCGCTGTACCGCCTGAAAAACGCCCCAGTGTGAAAGGGGCCTTATGGCGGACACATCCGACACTTTTGAAACTATTTTGGGACCATTGTCCCGATAAAAAATGGCAGATCGCTGCCATTACTAGTAAAAAAATAAATAATAATAAAAAAATGCCACAAATCTATATCCTATTTTGTAGACGTTATAACTTTTGCGCAAACCAATCAATATACACTTATTGCGATTTCTTTTAGCAAAAATATGTAGAAGAATATGTATCTGCCTAAACTGTGGAAGAAATTTGTTTTTTTATATATTTTTTGGGGATATTTATTCTAGCAAAAAGTAAAAAATATTGAATTTTTTTCAAATTTGACGGCCTTTTTTTGTTTATAGCGCAAAAAAAAAAAAAAACGCAAAGGTGATCAAATACCACCAAAAGAAAGGTCTATTTGTGGGAAAAAAAGGACGTCAATTTTGTTTGGGTACAACCTCGCACGACCGCGCAATTGTCAGCTAAAGCGATGCCATGCCGAATCGCAAAAAATGCTCTGGTCAGGAAGGGGGTAAAATCTTACGGGGCTGAAGAGTTACTGTTACAAATATGGTAATTATTAGGCCTCTATGTTTTTTGGGTTAAGGTAATTCGTGAGGTCAGGTACTGATGTTGGCTGAGAATACCAGGCTCATCATTGCGGTTCCATTTCATCCAAAAGGTGTTCAATAGGGTTGAGGTAATTTGTGAGGTCAGGTACTAATGTTGGATGAGAAGACCTGGCTGTGACCATTGGCGTTCCAGTTCATCCAAAAGGTGTTCAGTAGGGTTGAGGTCATTTGCGAGGTCAGGTACTAATGTTGGATGAGAAGACCTGACTTTGACCATTGGCATTCCAATTCACCTTAAAGGTGTTCAGTAAGGTTGAGGTCATTTGCGAGGTCAGGTACTAATGTTGGATGAGAAGACCTGGCTGACCATTGGCATTCCAATTCACCTTAAAGGTGTTCAGTAGGGTTGAGGTCATTTGCGAGGTCAGGTACTAATGTTGGATGAGAAGACCTGGCTGACCATTGGCATTCCAATTAACCTTAAAGGTGTTCAGTAGGGTTGAGGTCATTTGCGAGGTCAGGTACTAATGTTGGATGAGAAGACCTGGCTGTGATCATCGGCGTTCCAGTTCATCCAAAAGGTATTCAGTAGGGTTGAAGTCATTTGCGAGGTCAGGTACTAATGTTGGATGAGAAGACCTGACTTTGACCATTGGCATTCCAATTCACCTTAAAGGTGTTCAGTAAGGTTGAGGTCATTTGTGAGGTCAGGTACTAATGTTGGATGAGAAGACCTGGCTGTGATCATCGGCGTTCCAGTTCATCCAAAATGGATTCAGTAGAATTGAGGTAATTTGCGAGGTCCGGTACTAATGTTGGATGAGAAGACCTGACTTTGATCATTGGCATTCCAATTCACCTTAAAGGTGTTCAGTAAGGTTGAGGTCATTTGCGAGGTCAGGTACTAATGTTGGATGAGAAGACCTGGCTGTGGCCATTGGCGTTCCAGTTCATCCAAAAGGTATTCAGTAGGGTTTAGGTCAGGGCTCCACACCAGACTGGTCAAACCATGTCTATGGATTTGGCTTGGTACGCACGGGAACAGTCATGCCATAACAGAAGGGGACCTTCTCCAAATTCTTACCACAGGGTTGGAAGACCACAATTGTCTAAAAATTCTTTGTGTGCTTTACCTCCAATAATTTGGGGGGGGGGGGGGTGTCCACATACTTTAGGTATTTGTGTAATGTTCAGGTGTCCACCAACCTTACCTATATAGTGTTCCTCTCTTTCCTAGCACTTTGAAAATGACTGGGTACCGAGTCAGGAAATAAAATAGAAGTAGCATGTATTCTAAGCCCGTAGAGCATTGCTGAACCAATTCTGCCCAATCTTGGCTGGCAAATAGAACTCTAATTTCTAATAAGTGAAACAAACAAATAGGACTAATGATGACAGACTGGCAGAAGCTCAGCAGATGAAAGCGCTGATGTCTGATGATGACTACGCTGCTCCAGCAAATACATCCCATTTACTTCTAAATCTCCTGCTAATGAAACAAAGTGACGGGGAACTTTTATTCCAATGCGCTCTCCTTCTCCCTGGTCCCGCTGGAATATACTCCGTTACTTATAATCTCATTCACCTGCTTTGATCCTCTATAGTGCTGATAAAGCTGCTAATTAGATTTTTGTTTCACTCAGCTGTGCTTAAGCTGTGGTGATTTCTTACATTTAGAGAAGGTTCAGGTGTTGCAAACTGATAACAGGAGAAAATTGCTTATGTAGGGCCTTTGGAGAACGAAATGGGAATCCAACAATGAGGATCTAACACTGACACCGGTTTTCTTTCTTTTTCAAAGAATAAATGCGTTCCCTTGAAACATTGTTGCTTCTTTGATGTAGGCAATCAAGTCAACCAAGTGTGCAAATAGAACCCATCGCATTTCACCTTTCTCCTGCTGTCCCCTGAGACATGTACAGGGATTTTAAAAGGGGTCTGCTCAAATTTCCTTTTACTTCCAGGTAAGGTTTTCTACAGAGATGGGGCTTTCTGAAAATGGAATATAGTATATCAAAAAATATACCGACAAAAATGATACGTATGGAGAATAGATGCAAGGGATTTCTTTTATATATTGCTTCAGAAGAAGGGCTGAGCCATATCATCTACTAGGACCCCCGGGTCCTTTTCCATCCTAGATTCCCCCAGAGGTTCTCCCCCCAGTGTACAGATTGCATTCATATTTTTGCCACCCAAATGTATTATTTTAAATTTTTCCACATTAAACCTCATTTGCCATGTAGTTGCCCATCCCATTCATTTGTTTAGATCTTTTTGCAACTTTTCCACATCCTGCAGAGAAGTTATTGCCCTGCTTAGCTTAGTATCGTCCGCAAATACAGAGATTAAACTGTTTACCCCATACTCCAGGTCGTTTATGAACAAATGAAATAGAATAGCACAGAACACTGGGGAACCCCACTACCCACCCCTGTCCATTCTGAGTACTCCCCATTTATCACCACCCTCTGAACTCGCTCTTGTAGACAGTTTTCAATCCATGTACTCACCCTATGGTCCATGCCAATGGACCTTATTTTGTACAGTAAACATTTATGGGGAACTGTGTCAAATGCTTTTGCAAAATCCAGATACACCATGTCTACACCACGTCTACGGGCCTTCCTTTATCTAGATGGCAACTCACCTCCTCATAGAAGGTTAATAGATTGGTTTGGCAAGAACGATTCTTCATGAATCCATTCTGATTACTGCTAATGATACCGTTCTCATTACTAAAATCTTGCATACAGTCCCTTATAATCCCCTCCAAGAGCTTGCATACTATTGATGTTAGTCTAACTGGTCTGTAATTCCCAGGGATGTATTTTGGGCCCTTTTTAAATATTGTAGCTACATTGGCTTTTCTCCAATCAGCTGGTACCATTCCCGTCAATAGACTGTCAGTAAAAATTAGGAAAAATGGTCTGGAAATTACTTGACTGAGTTCCCTAAATACCCTCGGGTGGAAGCCATCTGGTCCCGGTGATTTATTAATGTTAAGTTTCCCAAGTCTAATTTTAATTCTGTCCTCTGTTAAACATGGAGGTGCTTCCTGAGATAAACACTGCAGTTTTGGTTACTGAAGCCCCCCGATTCCCTCGTGAAGACTGAGGAGAAGAATAAATTCAATACCTTCGCCATCTCCCCATCCTTTGTAACCAGATGTCCTTCCTCATTCTTTATGGGGCCAATATGGTCTGTCCTCCCTTTTTTACTGTTTACATACTTAAATAATTTCTTGGGATTTCTTTTGCATTCCTCCGCAATGTGTCTTTTGTGTTCTATCTTAGCAGCCCTAATTGCACCCTTACATGTCTTGTTGCATTCTTTATATAGTCTGAATGTTGATGATGATCCCTCAACCTTATTTTTTGAAGGCCTTCTCCTTTGGTTTTTATATGCATTTTTACATTTTAGTTAAGCCACCCAGGACTTTTGTTCGCTCTTTTAAATGTATTACCCAATGGGATGCATTGGCTAATGCCCTTATTTAATAAGCTCTTAAAGCAAACCCATCTCTCCTCCGTGTTTTTTTGTTCCTAAGATTTTATCCCAATTTATATCTTCTAGCAAAGTTCGTTTAGGGAAGTTGGCTCTTTTGAAATTCATTGTCTTTATATTCCCCTTATGTTTCCTATTTGTGTGATTTATACTGAAGCCAACTGACCTGTGATCGCTGTTTCCTAAATTGCCCTGTATTTCCACATCTGTGATCAGGTCTGTATTGTTGGTAATCAGTAGATCCAGTAACGCTTTATTTCTAGTTGGTGCTTCTACCATCTGAACCATGAAATTGTCCTGCAAGACATTTAAGAACTGGCGAGCCTTAGAAGAATGCGTGGTTCCCTCTGCCCAGCCTATGTCTGGATAATTAAAATCCCCCATTATGATAACACTTCCCATCCTTGCTGCTAATCCAAATTGTGATAGGAGATCCGTCTCCCCTGTTCTCACTCTGACGTTCACGGCGATATGTCACACAAGTGGTGCGACTGCGTATTACATGTCCGTGTGTGCACCCTGGGCTTGCGTTTGCGCACATGTACAGAACAAAAATATTACAGCGCACACATGCAGAACAGACATTTACCTCCAGCAAGGCTTTTTTAAACACCTAGACATTTTCAAAAAACATTATGAAAAAATATGGGGATTTGGTCGCACCATATTGCTATATGGTGCTTAAGCCCACTTACTGCAATAAAGTACCCCATGATTAGTGGGTCCTACACTATCCATAGATCGGGAGATCCTGCTTCTCTGAACCATGGGAGCTATACTCCTCTATATGGGAGAACATGAGGTCTCCACCCATGACACAGGTGGTCACTAATAAGATGTACTTACTGTGGGAGTAGGGTGCTCCAAAAGGATTTGGTCAGAATCCATACAATAGACAAACCAGATATTTGGGGGGGGGGGGGCACACCCTAAAAAATGCATTAAAGATACAGAACAAAAATATTACAGCGCACACATGCTAAACAGACATTTACCTCCAGCAAGGCTTTTTTAAAACACCTAGACATTTTCAAAAAACATTATCAAAAAATATGGGGATTTGGTCTAACCATATTGCTATATGGTGCTTACTTACTGCAACAAAGTACCCCATGATTAGGGGTTCCTACACTATCCATAGACTGGGAGATCCTGCTTCATTCACTAATCTGGGGTACTTTGTCGCAGTAAGTGGGCTTAAGCACCATATAGCAATATGGTTAGACAAATACAGTTAGCCAGTACTCAACATGTTTTGCGGTTTGAACTGCTTCCTCAGGAGGACAGTGATCCTAAAAAATAGAATATAGATATAAGTAGACAATTAGTAAAAAGTAAATAAACACTTAGTACTTTTTACTAATTGTCTACTTGTATATCTATATTGTATTTTTTAGGATTACTGTCCTCCGATTTTTTAAAACTCCTGAAGAAGCGGTTCAAACCAAGCAACATGTTGAGTACTGGCTAACTGTACATACCAACTAAACTATGTGTGGTGCTGAATAGCATGGGCAAACATTATACAGTTAAGCCTCTCATTAAATTCATTGCATTGTAATTGCGGTACACTTTATTCTCTTTTTATATAATGTAATGAAGATTTTTTTGATTTTATGTAATTATCTATGCTTTTGATGGTACCAAGAAAATCCTCCCTGCCCCTTCCTTTTTCTTCTTTGCCTTATGGCCAAAATGCATAGTATTAGGATGTAGTTACCTTTTCTATCAATACCCACTGGTGAAAGCACTTATATATCTCATGTTTGTTATTTAGAAGGAAAAAAAAAAAATTCTATCCTTTAGAATCACTTTAACATGATGATGATGATGATGGGGGGGAGTGTTGGAGGGTTGACAGGTAAAACAATATATAAGGAGAGTAAACTTCAGCCTTAAGTTCACTTTTATCATTCAAACAAAAAAAATTGATAAAAAAATAAAAGCCAATTTTGTGGTTATACAAGTGTCGCCCAGCTTGGGAACACTTAAGAGGAGAATTTGTAATATCTGTGCATGGATATATTTTCTATAGTTCTGCTTTGAACTCTATAAAAGAGATAAATTAAGGAGGATTTGCGGCTGCCTTGCCTCCTCAGATACTCGGGGTTAGTGGTATAGACTGCGCACATGGTGAATCAATCTTATTTACGCCAGCAGGTGTTGTGGGCATTTTATTTCATTTTGTAAATATATCTCCTGAGTGCCTTTGATGTGATTGTTTCTGTAAATGCGGCCAGAGATTGAGGAATGGGATTCTGCTTGTACAGGTAATAGATTGGAAAAGTCTCCCAACAGAGACTTTCTTAAAGTGGGCCCATTCCATAAATTCTCACAATGTACAAACTCACATGGCTGCCGCTGCCAATTAGAGAGTTTGTTGTGTCCAATCACCATTGAGAAAAATTAAGGATCGCAATTGCATATCTTAAAGGATCAGTCTACCTCAAAGATACATTTAAGGCAGTAGCGGCCACTCCATTAGGGGCGCAGGGGTGCCTCCCCCCTAATACATGCGCATGGCCCCTAATCTACATGCAGGGTACCAGACGCATGGATTCCAATGGTTTTATTTTTTATTTTTTTTGAAGCATATGATTAGATCCTGAGGCTCTAATTGGCTTAAAAAAAGGGTGGGCTCAGGGTGCGGAGCACTGCGCCCTGAGCCCACCCAGTTGTGTGACATTAGTGAATTAATATTCGCTAATGTCTTCCTGCTTCTCCTCCCAGCCATTCAGGAAGTGGTTCCTGAGACCCGATTGGCCAGGTAGTCTTAGGACTCCCTGGCCAATTGGGTCTCAGGACCCACTTCCTGTTTGGCTGTGAGGAGAAGCAACGGCTCCTGCACTGATCGCTGCCTTCCCGGCTCCCTAGAGCCTGTCCCGTTCCCCTAGCAGAGCCCATAGCAGAAGCCCGAACCAGGAGCGTGTATTGGCCGTGGCTCTCCGTCAGGCCTCACTGCCGAGGAGATTGCAGCAGCAGATGGGAGAATGAGCGGGAGCCCGTGCGGGGAGCAGTGTGAGTATGGAGGCTGGCCTGCGCAGGGGGGAGGGGGGGTTTGGTGGCATTGTGTGCAAGTGAGGGGGCAGGTTTGTTTGCCCCCCCCCCCAAATATTGCGCACCAGCAGCCACTGATTTAAGGTATAGGTGGAGCCTGGTGTGCTACGTCAGCCCCTGAATTTTGATATGTGTTGGATATTACTGCCCAGCTAATGCCATGTACACATTATTGGTTTCCCGTTGGAATAAACTCTGACGGAATTCCGCTGAAACTGTTTTGCATACGCACGGTCACACCAAATTCCGACCGTCAAGAACGCGGTGACATACAACATGTATGAAGGGACTATAAAAAGGAAGTTCCATAGCCACTGTGCCACCCTTTGGGCTCCTTCTGCTAATCTCGTGTTTATCTCGTGTTAGTAGAGGTTCGGTGAGAGACTTTGCGCTTTGCAGACTCGTGACTATTAAAAATAATTCTAAACATTATTATTGGAGATCTGGCTTTAAAAAAATAAAAGATTATTCATGAGATCACGAGAAATAATAAAGAAATACGTTTGTCAGAACTCTGTGAATATCAGCAGCAAAACAACTTCATTCTTCTAGCATTATAAAGCACAAAATAATGCGCTGCATTAAAAGATCACAGAATTTGCAGCGTGAGGAATGTGCTAGCTACAATACGAACACTAGTTTTACTTGCTTCAGAGCATTATTGGTGCGTCGGTACAGCATACAGACGAGCGTTTTTTTCCGATAGAATGTAGAACATGTTCTCTAAGTCCGTCTGAATTTTTGACGGAAAAAGTCAGATGGGGCATACACACGGTCGGAATATACGATGAAAAGCTCCCATCGGACTTTTTCTGTCCGAAACTCCGCTCGTGTGTAGGCGGCATAAGAGTTTTTTTTTCCCCACCCACCAACCAGTGTGTTCCAGCTCCATCTATTATATTCTCCATAACCTAAAATAAACAAAAAAAAACACATGCAGATTTTTTGTGTTGTCTCTTTTTTTTTTTTTTTTTTTTACTTTTTTGTGCCTTTATTTTCTTACTTCAAAAAAATTTGTAACAAAATACACAAAAAAAATGAAAAAATTATAACATTTTATTTATTTATTTATTTTATTTATTTTGGGTGGTATTTTTATGTTTTTTTTTTTTTTTTTTTTTTAATAACAAACATGTTATACTTACCTGCTCTGTGCAGTGGTTTTGCACAGAGCAGCCCCGATCCTCTTCTTTTTGGGTCCCTCGCCGGCGCTCCTGACTCCTCTTTTTTAGCCAGTGCCTCCAATAGTAAGCCGCTTGCTCTGGGGGGGGGGGGGGGGGGGGGTGCTCCCTCCCAAGCCCCACTCTATGCATCTATAAGACACATAGGGGGTTATTTACTAAAGGCAAATCCACTTTGCACTACAAGTGCAAACTAGAAGTGCAAAGTGCACTTGAAATTGCACTTGGAAGTGCAGTCGCTGTAAATCCGAGGGGGACATACATGGAAAATAAAAAACAGCATATTAGCTTGCACATGATTGGATAATAAAATCAGCAGAGCTTCCCCTAATTTCAGATCTACCCCTCAGATTTACAGCGACTGCACCTCCAAGTGCACTTGTAGTGCAAAGTGGATTTGCCTTTTGTAAATAACCCCTATAGAGTAGTGGCTCGACCCTGCCCCCCCCCACTCTCGCCTCATTGGCTCACTGGCTGTGATTGACAGTAGTGGAAGCCAATGGCTCCCGCTACTGCGGACGCCCATGTATGAGAACATGTTTATGGACCGGTGTCAGTCTGGAGGACTAGGCAGGCTGTATTTGCAACAGACCACCCTGGGTAATGCCCACATGGGATGCTGAGCCTCCATGACTGAAAAAAAAATGATATCCATCGAATGATAAGGTCATGTGTCTCAGTTCTTTTTTTCTCTCTCCACTGCCTCCTTCTGGGGTTTCTGACCCAGACACACGCAGACAGGAAGTGATGTACATAAATCATCTCTGTGAACAAAAGCAGCAGAACCACTTACGTACAGTAGAAGGCAGCAGATCTCTGCAACTTCATGGGTTATAGCCAGATTGTATTTGCATACAGACTAGGTAATGCCAACATGTGAAGCTGAGTGTCACATACCCGGTAGGAGTCTGAATTGACGAGGTCGGCCACTCTTGTATCTCCAGCCCAAGCCCCACTGAAGGCAGAACAGATGGTGCCAAGGGACAGGAGGAACACAAGTGCCAGCAGATGTTGATTGCAGAAATTGCGGCTGAAGACATAGGCTTGGTGGGTTAGGCAGGGCATCAGGTCAAGAACAGAGGAGATGCAGGGTAGACCAGTTGAGGTTTAAGGGGCACTCCATCTGGATTGCAGGTTCTGAAAACTGTATGTGAGCTCCCAGCAGGCTTGAGGCAGGAACATACTGTGACAACTGGAGCTGGAATAAAGGACAGCCAGAGCAGGCACTTGGGGGTGATGTGCAGCCAAACGGGAGACGCCAGCATAGTTAGAAGCATAGCCAGGGTCGGCAACGAGCGGGCAGTGAGGTACCAAAGCATCAGACAGGAACGTGGTCAGGAAAAGCCTAAGTCGGAAACCGATGAGCAGAGGTAGAATCCAAGGTCAGGTCAATAACAAGCCAGGTGAGCAACGGATAGCATACAGGATTCAAGGAGGGCACAAGGGAATGGCTGAAGACCAGTCAGCAATGAGTATGAGTCTGAGCATCCTTTAAATAAGCCGCCTGGCACCAATGGGCATTGTGGACATGTGTGCACCTGGATACCATTCCTTGGGCAGCACCATACACACGTCTGTGTCACAGTGGCTTTCTGACACTGAGGCACCATGATTGAAAGAACTGAAATTCGATGAATGAAAGGAGCATGTCAGGGGTAATCTGGAGGAATGAACTAGATCAGGGGTCTCCAAACTTTCGAAACCAAGGGCCAGTTTACGGTCCTTCAGACATTAGCGGGCCAGTGTAGAAAAGGTCCTGATGTCAGTGGGAAAAAAATGCCCCATCTTTGGTGTCAGTGGAAGGAATTGTGCCGCATTGTTGGTGTCATTGGGAAGAATAGTACCCCATCATTGGTGTCATAGGCAGGCATTGGGCCCCATCATTGGTGTCATTGGGCCCCATCATTGGTGACAATGGGATGAATTGGGCCCTATCATTAGCATCTTTGGGAGAAATCGGACCTCGTCATTGGGAGGGATTTTGCCCCACTGTTAGTATCAGTGGATGAAATAGTGCCCCAAGGGCCAGATAAAAGCAAGCAAAGGGCCGCCGGGCCGCAGTTTGGAGACCACTGAACTAGATGAAGCTGGATGCCCTCCAGCCAGTAAAGGAAGCAGACCCTGTCTAACTTGCTGCAGTTTCTAATGCACATTGTGAGAAGTTCACAGTGTGACGTGAAATCAGATTAAGCCATTTCAGTACAGGAGAGAAGCCGGTACAACTGTGAAAGACTGAAGGGAAGGTTGGAGGTCAGATTTAACAAACCAAAAGGGTGCAAATATAAGATGATTAAGCATGTTAATAAGTAGGGTTTCAAATTGCCTTTACAGCTAAGAGCACCATTCTCTACTCATTTTACAAAGATTTTTTTATGCATCTGCATAATTAAATTTGTGCAAATTTTCAACAAAATTTGGGTAAAATTTCCAGTGATAGTGTGATAATGGGTGAGTGGGTGAGCAAGGGGGAGGGGAATTAGGTATGTAACCTGGGGTATCAAAAATGGTCATGGAGGACTCTGTTATAGAACTCACATATACTAATAAAAATCACTTTGCTGGCCCGTTGTTACCACCAGCAGTCAATCCCCTCTGCGCCCCCCGCCGGCGTGTAGCCATTTTGCTCTTCTCCCTCTTCCCCGTGTCTAATAAAGATACAAATGGAATGCCAATGATCCTTACAAGGTCCGTAGATTTCCCCCCGCTCCTTGGAATGCCATTGCATAATAAGCTCTGTGAATGGGGATCTTGTGAAAGCACATTGCGCTGGATGTCATTTTCTCATCCCTGCACAATCTCCGCGCCCTTTCCAGGAAAACAGGCGGCCGGGGGATTTTCCTCATTTACCATATGCAAGGGAAAAAAAAAAAAAAAGAAAAGAAAAAGCCAATGTAATTTTGTGCGACTCATGAGACGTAACTGGAAGGGACAAAGCCCTCGCCGGGCGAGACTTGGTATTTCTGATTGACCTCGCTCGCTGTTCGCCTGCCACACTGTTTGATCACTAGAAAATCCAATTGAAACAGCATAGCACGTGCTCAGCGGGACGCTGCCGCCAACGGATTCAGTAAAACTGATTCGAGACAGTTGGGTGACAGTTTCTTGTTATGAAAAAAAAAATGCAACGGTGAAAGTACATTTCCAACAAAAATGTATCAGTTCTAAGTGGTGTATGCATGACACTAAGATTTTCTAAAGCAGGGCTTAATGTGTCGCCATTCTCTGCAGAGGAAAGCCGTTTTAGGACAGATTCTCACCACCGAGTTGCGGTAATGCTTGGTAAAATGCGGGCATTACCATGTGTTTTACTAGAAAACAGGTTGATGCATGGGGATATGGGTGTCGCAGCTAGTAGCGGAACCACCAAGGTTACAAAGGTCGCATTTGCAGCCAGGCCCTGGCATTCCGCCACCATGGGGGGGGGGGGGCCAAGATGGCAGGAAAGGGGCCGCTGCAGAACATGTGAAAAGGTCCCGCTTCTGGACTGTAATAAAGGGCCTTGTGATGGGAGTAAAGGGCCCTGGGAAGAGTGGTAAGGGCCCCAGCACTGGGCTCGGAGAGAAGGGCCCCAGCACTGGGCTCGGAGAGAAGGGCCCCAGCACTGGGCTCGGAGAGATGGGCCCCAGCACTGGGCTCGGAGAGAAGGGCCCCAGCACTGGGCTCGGAGAGAAGGGCCCCAGCACTGGGCTCGGAGAGAAGGGCCTCAGCACTGGGCTCGGAGAGAAGGGCCCCAGCACTGGGCTCGGAGAGAAGGGCCCCAGCACTGGGCTCGGAGAGAAGGGCCCCAGCACTGGGCTCGGAGAGAAGGGCCCCAGCACTGGGCTCGGAGAGAAGGGCCCCAGCACTGGGCTCGGAGAGAAGGGCCCCAGCACTGGGCTCGGAGAGAAGGACCTCAGCACTGGGCTCGGAGAGAAGGGCCCCAGCACTGGGCTCGGAGAGAAGGGCCCCAGGCTTGGAGGGAAGGGCCATGTCTGGTTTCTTGCACCAGGTCCCTGAAGGTTCTAGTTATGCCACTGGTTAAAATGCGTCGCCATACCTTCTGAATCACACCACAATGCACATGTACAGTAAGCAAAATTGCACCTTTGGTATTACGCACCACAATACACAGATTGAGGTATCACACCTCAATCTGTGTATTGTGGTGCGTAAGGAAAGCTTCAAAAGCATTTCGATTTAATTTAGTTCAGACTCCTGTATTATAAAATCTAACGCGTTTTGGGGTTTTAAGGCTTATCCTTCATCAGGGCTTGGTACTGTTGAACAAAATGCGTACTGGAATTATTCCATTGGAGAGATTCTGTTAGGTAAGTAATTTAATGACTAATCCAGATGTTAGATAAGACTCAAATTGTATCAGTTTGGTACTTGCTGATACCAAGCCCTAGTGAAGGGGGATCCATTGAACACTTGGTAGTGTTGAACAAAATGCATACTGTAATGATAACATTGGAGGGATCCTTCAATGTTATTGGAGGAAAAGCACCCCCCCCCCCTCCTCATAGGCAGAGACTTTCAGAGCTGTCCTGTGAGTAGAGCAAATTTCTGCTAATCTATTTGTAGAACCCACCCTGACACAAAATGCAGGCTGGTTTTATCATGTGTCGGAGAACTTGTCAGAAGTTATCATGCAGATAGCAGAAGAAGGAGCAGGAGAAAGCCACAGGACTTAGTGCTTTGGAGAGAGATAAGAAAACACTGCAGCTATATGTGCCCAGCTCAAATTTCATGAATCAGGTTTACATCCACTTTAATCTGTACGTTGCCCTTTAAGAGCTCCGTGAGCGGGATCGCGGGTCCCGCGGACTCGATGTCCGCGGGGATACCCGCGATCGTCTCTCGGTGAGGAAGAACGGGGAGATGCTGATGTAAACAAGCATCTCCCCATTCTGCCTAATAACACACTCACTGACCACAGCTCCCTGTAATCGGGAGCGGCGATCAGTGATGTGTCACACACAGCCCCCCCCCCCACAGTTAGAATCACTCCCTAGGACACACTTAACCCCTACAGCGCCACGTAGTGGTTAACCTCTTCACTGCCAGTGGCATTTTTACAGTAATCAATGCAATTTTTTAGCATTGATCGCTGTATTAATGCCAATGGTCCCAAAAATGTATCAAAATTGTCCGATGTGTCCGCCGTAATGTCGCAGACACGATAAAAATCGCTGATCGCCGCCATTACTGGTAAAAAAAAAAAAAATATTACATAAAACTATCCCCTATTTTGTAGACGCTATAACTTTTGCGCAAACCAATCAATAAACGTTTATTGCGATTTTTTTAACCAAAAATATGTAGAAGAATACGTATCGGCCTAAACTGAGGAAAAAATATTTTTTTTTATTTTTTATTTTTTTTGTTTCATAAATTTTTATTGAACGAATATGAAAACATAATACATTTTTTTTTTTTTATATATTTTTGGGGGATATTTATTATAGCAAAAAGTAAAAAATATTGCGTCTTTTTTTCAAAATTTACGCAATTTTTTTTATTTTTAGCGCAAAAAATAAAAAATGCAGAGGTGATAAAATACCTCCAAAAGAAAGCTCTATTTGTGGGAAAAAAAGGACGTAAATTTTGTTTGGGAGCCACGTCGCACGACCGCGCAATTGTCAGTTAAAGCGACGCAGTGCCGAATCGCAAAAAGTGCTCTGGTCTTTGGCCAGCAAAATGGTTTGGGGCTGAAGTGGTTAAGGGATTACATTAAGGGTTAAAGGTTAACTTTCAAGTGTTTGATGAACATAATTGCTAGATATTGGAGTTATAATCTGGGGGGGGGGGATACATCCTTCCAATATAATTACCATTTGTTTTCAGCTCCAAAATTCCCGGGCTGTAACACACTTTGTTGAAAGCGAACACCCTGTGACGAGGAAGCTGTATTTTTCTCATTTCTACTATAGTACTCATAATACCGTACACATAGTAATTCAGCCTGACAAAAATGCCAGATTTTAATTAAAATCCACAGGCAGGCAGAATGAAAAATGACAAGCGGCTTCTCTTCCAATTTCACTTTTCTTTCTTTTTTTTTTTTTAAACAGTAAAAGCACGGCAAAAAAAAAAAAATTAAACACATAAAAGTTCATTAGCTTTAATGATTTATCCGAGATTCGGGATGATAATAACTATGCCATAAATTTTGTCTTCTGGTTTGTTCTGTGGTTGGCCTTAAAGGACAGCTGTCCTTAAGAAATGTCCTTTAGCAAACCGTACGTGAAAGTGGAAGGAATTTACTTTACAGCATTTCTAAAATGCTATTTGTTCATATTCATATCATTTTTTTTTAACCTTTTATCTTGAAAAAGAAGGAAAATGTTTTATAAAAGGTAAACCCTATTCTTGCAGAAGGACTCTGACAATAGCATGAAATATCAATCATTCCATGAAGATCTTGTTGTTTCCTTCACCACTAATGCCGCGTACACACGGTCGGAATTTCCGATGGAAACAGTCCGATGGGAGCTTTTCATCGGATTTTCCAACCGTGTGTATGCCCATCGGTCTTTTTCTGTCGGAAGTTCCGACGGACTTTGAATTGAGAACCTGTTCTCAATTTTTCCGACGGAAAACCTTTCTATCGGATTTTCCGATCGTGTGTATGCAATTCCAAAACGCAAAATTCTGACGCATGCACGGAAACAATTCGACACATTGCTCGGAAGCAATAAACTTCACTTTTATAGTGCTGTCGAACGTGTTTTATGCCGCTGTGTTATTGACCGTCGGAATTTGGTGTGATCGTGTGTAGGTAACACAGCTTGAGCGGAATTCCGTCGGAATTCCGTCTGAAAAACCGTTTTCCGACAAGAATTCCGATCGTGTGTACGTGGCATTACACTCCATTTGGCTTTTTTTTTTAGGTTGGAACTAAAAGTGCATGTCAAGTTAAAAACTTTTTTTCTTAGTTTTATGCCCCGTACACACGGTCGGATTTTCCTACGGAAAATGTCCTATCGGACCATGTTGTCGGAAATTCCGACCGGGTGTGGGCGCCATCGGACTTTTTTCCTGTCGGAATTTTGCAAAAAGTTTGAGATCCTGCTCTCAAATTTTCCGACAACAAAGTCCTATCAGAACTTTTTCCGATCGTGTGTAGCGAATTCCGACGGACAAAGTGGCACGCATGCTCAGATCACATTACAAGACCAAAGCTATTGGCTACTAGCCTCTACGTAGTCCCATCGTACGCAACGAACGTCACATTCAGAATGATCAGATTTTCCGATAACTTTGTCCGACCGTGTGTATGCAACACCAGTGTCGGACAAAATCCGTCGGAAAAAATCTGACGGATTTTGTGGTCGGAATTTCCGACCGTGTGTACGGGGCATAAGAGTGGACATAGTGATGAAGGATTGGAACCCTTGGTTTTTACCGGTATCTTTGGCACTTTCCTAGATATTTAGCTTTTCACCCTGTCTTGCTAATGTTATGATGTCCCCTGACAGTGACACAGGCTCAATCAATCAATCATTGTTAACTCTTGTAAATTTTAAACACTATTTACATGTTATTTATATATTCTACTTCTTTTTTTTTTTTTATCTATATTATTTATATTGTAGTCCCATAATTTCTGTTGGTACCTGACTTCCTCATTTTGTATATACAATTTTATATTGTAATACTATTTAAAATAATAATAAATATATAGTTTTTATTATAATTTTTGGTAACTTTTTTGCAGTTTCTTACCTGGAGATCCTGCCAGTTACAGCACTTGCTATTATAGGTTGACACCACTAAGCTGTTTTCTCGCAATTAGCAGCAGAGTTGTCAGCCTACACAAAGATGAGTGTAGCTTAGGCAAAAGTCCCTAAAGGCAATCCCTTTAGGCAAGAGGTGGCAAAAGTCCCTTAGAGCCCATAATATGGCAGTAATCCATAAAGGCAGTAAAGTCCAGGAGGGTCTACAGCAGGGGTCTCAAACTAGCGGCCCTCCAGCAGTTGCAAAACGACAGGTCCTAACATGCCCCTGCCTGTGGGAGTCATGCTTGTAACTGTCAGCCTTGCGGGACTTGTAGTTTCGCAACAGCTGGAGTGCCATTAGTTTGAGACCCCTGATCTAAAGGACCCCCTAGGAGCCTCGACTGGACTCCAAACACTCCCCCCCCCCCCCAAGGGGGTGATCCATTCCAGCAGAGTAACCAGTGGCGGCCGCTCATTGCGTGACATGTCTTCCTGCTTCTCCTCCGGGCCAATCAGGAAGCGGGTCCCAAAACCTGATTGGCCGTGAGTCCTAAGACCTCCTTGGCCATGAGTCCTAAGTCCTGATTGGCTGGGAGTAGAAGAGAACGCCAGGACTCGGGAGGAGAAGAGAACGCCAGGACTCGGGAGGAGAAAAGAGAACGCCAGAACTCGGGAGGAGAAGAGAACGCCAGGACTCGGGAGGAGAAAAGAGAACGCCAGAACTCGGGAGGAGAAGAGAACGCCAGGACTCGGGAGGAGATGCATGGGGGGGGGAAGCCACTGAAGCCGCGACCTGGATGGGGTAAGTGCGGGGCTGGCGGGGGGCGTGGTGGGGGGCCTGGTGGGCGATGGGCGAGTGAAATAGAGATCGCTCAATCGAGTGACGGGGGAGCGGCAATCAATCGATTGAGCGACGGGGGGGAAGGGGGGGTTGGGTGGCTGACAACTTTGGTGCGAAATGTGAGGCGGGGACAGAAAGTGCTGTAACTGGCAGGATCTCCAAGTAAGAAACTTTGCAACAGATTTGCAAAAAATAGATTTGCTTATGAAAATGTATAAAGTGCAGCATGATACCCAACATATATAAAAAAAGAAAAAAAAGAGTTTACATATAATATATAACACAAAAGTGGAGTCTGCCTTTAAGCCAGCTCCTCCAGCCCGTGTGATCAGTGGCTGTATACAGTATCTGTATGCAGAGAGCCGGGCCGTCCTGTCATTGTGGCAAATTACTGTACTGCTCTGAAGGATGTAGCTATTTGTCAGTGCGGGAAGAATAATGAATGGAAAGTGTATGCAAGACTGGAAACAAAGGAGCAGCCAATATTTCTTATTTACTCATTATTATGTTTGACTGACAGATTCAAATGAGAGCTGAATGATGCCGTTTATAAGGAGTATTTAAGGAAATCAAAGTCAGAATGATTATTTATGAACTTTTAATTCACCTTCCGCTAGTCTGATATTGCCAGTTAATTGGATTGCTATTTGGAAGAATTTTCCTTGCGTACAAAACAAATTCCTTTTTAATACTTCAAGTTTCAATGAGTTCTCGAGTGGAATAGATTTTGCCGGGATGGGAAGGTGCCTTTTCAGCTAACGAACGTTATACGGCAATGTAAAAATCTATTGTGGCTGGCAAAGGACATGTAAACCCAATCAATAAAATCTTATATACACTTTAAGGTGATGGCACTTCAAAAATTATTTTCGATCTTTTTAAATCTGCAGCTCTCATTAAAATAATGCCTGGTTATCCTGCCATGAGGGCCTTTGTTCAGTCACTTCCTGTTATGGGGGACAACACTTTGTCCTTGTCTCCCAATTATACTCCTTTGTTGTCACCCTGCCACATGGGCTTCCAGGCATTGTCCACTGTTGCCACCATCAGGAAACCTGCAGCTTTTAATAAATAATCCCGTTAATCCTGCCATGAAGGTCCTTATTCAGTCACTTCCGGTTATAGAGGGACAACGCTTTGTCCTTGTCTCTCAATTGTGCTCCTGGGTTGTCACCCTGCCACATGGGCTTCCAGGCATTGTCCACTTTTGCCACCATCAGGAAACCTGCAGCTTTTAATAAATAATCCAGTTAATCCTGCCATGAAGGTCCTTATTCAGTCACTTCCGGTTATAGAGGGACAACGCTTCGTCCTTGTTTCCCAATTATACTCCTTTGTTGTCACCCTGCCCCATGGGCTTCCAGGCATTGTCCACTGTTGCCACCATCAGGAAACCTGCAGCTTTTAATAAATAATCCCATGAATCCTGCCATGAAGGTCCTTATTCAGTCACTTCCGGTTATAGGAGGACAACGCTTTGTCCTTGTCTCTCAATTGTGCTCCTGGGTTGTCACCCTGCCACATGGGCTTCCAGTGGACACTACAGGTGGCTGCTTGAACATCTATTACACAGGCATGGTCCAGTGTTGCCACCATAAGGAAACCTGCATCTTGTATTAAAATAATAGTTCTTTCATACATCAGAACACTTCTTAAGCAGTGTGGAGAAGAAGAACCTACACTCAGGTGGAAAGTAGTTAACCGTTCTTTAGCTGGTCATGTAATATCTGCCATTGGTGAGGAACAATGTTCAGACAGAGGCCATGGATGGCCAATTGTATCTGAAAATCATTCAATAGTAACATCAATACTTCTATTATTCCTTAGCACATAACATTTTTAGTTTAAGTTGACATCAGAGTACTTTGGCTTTAGCTCACAAGGTTTCTGTTTACAGTCCTGCTTAGATGGATAAATAAAGGGTAATAAGATGACCATTAGTTGGTGACATAAGAAGTGTTGAGGAGCTTAGCCCCAAAAGTCAATGGCATCTCCTCATACCTCACCACCTACTTTTGCGGCTTAGCTCCTCAGTTACCGTTACCGTTACTATTCCTGGACCTTAGTGCAGCGTTTGACACACTGGATCACAACACTCTACTCACCGCCTCAAAGAAGTAGCAGGAGTCACAGATTCAGACCTACTATGGTTTGCTTCCTTCTTAGGAAATTGGTCGCAGACAGTGAAACTTGGAGCCTTCACCTCTGAATCTCACGCAGTCACCTATGGAGTCCCTCAAGGATCACATTTGTCACCCGTGCTCTTCAACATTTAGGCCCCTTTCACACTGGGGCGGTTTGCAGGCGCTATTGCGCTAAAAATAGCGCCTGCAAACCGACCCGAAACAGCTGTTGCTGTGTCTTCAGTGTGAAAGCCCGAGGGTTTTCACACTGAAGCGGTGTGCTTGCAGGACGCTGAAAAATGTCCTGCAAGCCACATCTTTGGTGCGCTGTAGGAGCGGTATATTTACAGCTCCTATAGCGCCCCTTCCCATTGAAAACAATGGGGCAGCACTCCGAACCCGCCCGCAAAACGCCACTGCAGCGGCGGTTTGCGGGCGGTATTAACCCTTTTTCAGCCGCTCGCGGGGGGAAAACCGCCCGCTAGCAGGCGAAATGCGCCGCTAAAACGACGGTAAAGCGGCGCTAAATATAGCGCTGCTTTACCGCCAGCGCCCCCAACACCCCAGTGTGAAACCAGCCTTACATCCGTCCACTCCTCAAAATCATCAGCAAATCAGACCTATGCTTCCACTCATACGCGGATGATACTCAAGTCTACCTTCGGATCCCCAGACAAAAAGACCAATATCAGGAATTAGAAAAATGCCTCACATCATGACTGGATGTCCACGAGCTCCCTGAAACTTAATGGATCCAAAACAGAACTCCTTCTCCTAAATGCAAACCGAAAAATTAAATCTACGACACCATGGACTCTACCCACCATCCTTGGACAGACCATCCCCCTAAGCATAAAAGCCAAAAGTCTCAGAGTCATCTTCGATTCAGAAATGTCAATGGATGCACAAATAAGATCAGTAGTCAGCGGATCCTACCATCTTCTACGCCTGCTACGTAGACTCATCCCCTCCATTCCAGAAAAGGAAAAAGCAATAGTGGTAGGAACAATCATCAACTCTCGACTCGACTGCGCAAACTCCCTCTACATAGGACTACTTAAATTCCAGATTGCACGCCTACAAGTCGTTCAAAACACGGCAGCAAGACTAGTCACGGGAAAACAACCATCTCCCCTCCCTGAGGATCATACACTGGCTAACCGTAAAGTATCGGATCACATTCAAGACCCTCTGCCTCACCCACAAATGCACACAAGGAGATGCTCCTCAATACTTATGCGAAGAAATAAAACACTACACTCCCAATCGCAACCTCCGATCAACCAACCAAAACCTCCTCCTCATCCCCAAGTCCCGGTACAAATCTAGGGGAGAACGAAGATTTGCAGTCCAAGGACCACGGCTATGGAACGCTCTACCTATGAACATCCGCTTGGAAAAAAAACATCTGGCCTTCAGGAAAAAACTCAAGACCCACCTCTTCTAAGAAGGAATCAACGCAGGTCGGATCAAGCGCCTCGAGGTGATTCAGTTCGCAGTTGCAGCGCTATACAAATCATTCATTCATTCAACCAGGACTTCCCATATTCTAGTGCAGGACTCGCCATAAGAACCTTGGTGTGACCACATCCTGTGCAGAGGGAGTTGTATTCACTGCATGCCCTGCACATAAACTTATTGATCCCTGTTGAGGCGTCATGCAACCTTACAGATGTGAACATTGATATTCTATTGTTTTTACTTACCAGCCTGTTACTGGCTTCATCACACCCATACCCAATCACAAAGTTGTATTTTGGGGGTTCTTCTTCTTTTTTTCATTCCTCTATCTTTCCTCCTTTGTAACAGCGTCAAGAAGAAGACCTGTAATCTAGACAGAAAGTAGATCACCGCACTTCCCTGGTCATGTGATCTCTGCCATTGGTGAGGACCAGTGTTCAGGTAGAGGCCAAGATTGGCCAATTTAATCTCAATATCATTCAAAGGTAACATCGATAGTTATATTATTCCTTAGCACATTACATAGTTTTAAGTTGACATCAGAGCACTTTGGTTTGGCCATTCGACTGCCTACATGGCTTGTGTTTATAGTCCTAATTACATGGATAAATAAGGAGTTATAAGGGGACCAATATGGCCACCTTTCCTGGGGAAATTTGTGTTCCATGCACTCACCATCAGCTGGTGACATAAGCAGTGTTGAGGAGCTGGACCCCAAAAATCTGTGACACCTGTACATACAGTACCTCACCACCTACTGATCGTGTGTACGAGGCTTTAACCACTTCAGCCCCGGACCAATTGGCAGCCAAAGGACCAGGCCCCTTTTTGCGATTCGGCGCTGCGTCGCTTTAACTGACAAATGCGCGGTCGTGCGACGTGGCTCCCCAAACAAAATAGGTGTCCTTTTTTTTCCCACAAATAGAGCTTTCTTTTGGTGGTATTTGATCGCCCCTGCGGTTTTTATTTTTTGCGCTATAAACAAAAATAGAGCGACAATTTTGAAAAAAATTCAATATTTTTTACTTTTTGCTATAATAAATATCCCCAAAAAATATATATATAAAAAAAAAAAAATTTCCTCAGTTTAGGCCGATACGTATTCTTCTACATATTTTTGGTAAAAAAAAAAAATCGCAATTAGCGATTATTGATTGGTTTGCGCAAAAGTTATAGCATTTACAAAATTGGGGATAGTTTTATAGCATTTTTATTAATATTTTTTTTTTTTTTACTAGTAATGGCGGCGATCAGCGATTTTTATTGTAACTGCGACATTATGGCGGACACATCGGACATTTTTGACACCATTGTCATTTATACAGCAATCAGTGCTATTTAAATGCACTGATTCCTGTGTAAATGACACTGGCAGTGAGGGAGTTAACCACTAGGGGGCGGGGAGGGGTTAAGTGTGACCTATGTGTTTTTTTTTTTACTGTAGGGGGCGTGGCTTGGTGTCTGACATCACTGATCGTCTTTCCCGATGACAGGGAACAGCCGATCAGTGACAGCGTCACTAGGAAGCACGGGGAGAGGTTTGTTTACACTTACCTCTCCCCGTTCTTCAGCTCTGTGACCCGATCGTGGGACACCAGCGGCGATCGGGTCCGCTGGTCCCGCGGCTGCGGTCACGGAGCTCAGGATCGACGTTCAGGGAAGAACGAAGATTTGCAGTCCAAGGACCACGGCTATGGAACGTTCTACCTAGGAACATCCGCTTGGAAAAAAAACATCTGGCCTTCACGAAAAAAACTCAAGACCCACCTCTTCTAAGAAGGAATCAACGCAGGTCGGATCAAGCGACAAACGGGATTGTGCCCAGCCATGCCATTCTGCCGACGTATATCGGCGTGAGGCGGTCCTTAAGCGGTTAATGTGACCCCAGTGCTGACAGAGAGGGGCACAGGAGGGGCAATCAAGGATGCTGAGTCGGTGCCTCAAGCCCCCCTTATCAACCGATGATGTCATTGGTTGTGAGGAGGCTGGCGGGCTGGAAAGTTCTAATGGTGCACAATAGACATGTGCAATTCGTTTAGTTTTTTTTCGTTTTCCGTTAAAATTCGTTATATTCGTTCATTCGTTATCGTACGAATGAACGAACGATTCGCTAAAAATGTTAATGAATAACGAATTATCGAATCGAACGAATACGAAAAACAATGAAAATCCAAAATAACCAAATTAGAAACAACGAAACTACGAAAGAAGAAAATCCGAAAAACTAAAACAGGAACAACGAAAATCAAAATGAACGAAAAAATTCGTACATTCGTAACTTTTTTTTTTTGTTGAATTGGTAATTTTCCGTGTCCCTTACAATGGCGCTGCTTAACGTGCTTTGAATGGATTGAACGAAAAAATTCGTACATTCGTAACTTTTTTTTTTTTTTCGATTCGTAATTTTCCGTGTCTCTTACAATGGCGCTGCTTAACGTGCGTCGAATGGATTGAACGAAAAAATTCGTACATTCGCAATTTTTTATTTTTTTTTGCGATTCGTAATTTTCCGTGTCTCTTACAATGGCGCTGCTTAATGTGCTTCGAATGGATTGAACTAAAAAAATTCGTACATTCGTAACTTTTTTTTTTTTTTTCGATTCGTAATTTTCCGTGTCTCTTACAATGGCACTGCTTAACGTGCTTCGGATGGATTGAACGAAAAAATTCGTAAATTCGTTACTTTTTTTTCGATTCGTAATTTTCCGTGTCTCTTACAATGGCGCTGCTTAACGTGCTTCGAATGGATTGAACGAAAAAATTCGTACATTCGTAACTTTTTTTTTTCGATTCGTCATTTTTCGTGTCTCTTAAAATGTAAGAATAGCATACACATTACATAAAATTATCAACTATGCTCCGATTACGAATCTACGAAAACAATGTTACGAAAGTACGAATAAATCAATCTTACGAAAGTACGAATGTAACTAAATCTACGAAAATACGAATGCGTCCGAATTTCGAATAAACGAAAATTAAACTAACGGAAAAACGAATCAACGAAAAAATAACTCTGGAAAGTTCTAATGGTGCACAATAGACATGTGCAATTCGTTTCGTTTTTTTTTCGTTTTCCGTTAAAATTCGTTATATTCGTTCATTCGTTATCGTACGAATGAACGAACGATTCGCTAAAAATTTTAACGAATGTTCGAATCGAACGAATATGAAAAACCACGAAAATCCGAAATAACCAAATTAGAAACAACGAAACAACGAAAGAAGAAAATCCGAAAAACTAAAACAGGAAACAGAAATTCGTAACTTTTTTTTTTTTGTTTGTCGATTCGTAATTTTCCGTGTCTCTTACAATGGCGCTGCTTAACGTGCTTCGAATGGATTGAACGAAAAAATTCGTACATTCGTAACTTTTTTTTTTTCGATTCGTCATTTTTCGTGTCTCTTAAAATGTAAGAATAGCATACACATTACATAAAATTATGAATTATGCTCCGATTACGAATCTACGAAAACAATGTTACGAAAGTACGAATAAATCAATCTTACGAAAGTACGAATGTAACTAAATCTACAAAAATACGAATGCGTCCGAATTTCGAATAAATGAAAATTAAACTTAAATTAATTAACGGAAAAACGAATCAACGAAAAAATAAGTCTTACGAAAATACGAATCGTTACGAATACGAACACCGACAACTTACGAATTTACGAATCGTTACGAATACGAACACCGATGACTTACGAAATTCCGAATCGTTACGAATCAACGGAAACGAAACGAAAATAAACTAATTTTTCTATTGTGCACATGTCTAGTGCACAATAAAAACCTGTAACTTTTGTAACTAAAAGGCGGGCTTCATCCACCTGCTGGCTTGCATACAAATTATGGGCAATTTTGTAACATTTTGCCAGGGCACCCCTGAAGAAACCCGAAGGCACCCCGAGGGTACCTGGGCACCCTGGTTGAAAAAGGCTGGCCTATTGTATCTGAAAATCATTCAATCAATACCTCTAATATTTCTTCGCCCACAACCTAGCTTTGGCTTGGGCCATTCTACAGGCCTACCACCAGGCTTGGTGAACTCAAATACAGTACTCGGTATAATGGTCTATCGGAGGGGGGGCTCGCAGCGATTCCGAGGGAAAAATGAGGGCTCTATCAATCAAATGGAGTCCATTAATATCAAGCTGAGTGAATGAATAACGGCTCCTTCTCTTCTGTATCACTCACACATATCAGTATCTCTCTTTTTTTTTTTTGTTGTAATATGATCTATGGTCCTCCTATGAATATACGCTAGTTCTGCTCATGCCTGGCATTCCATTAACACCGGAAAATCTAAGCGCGTTGTCATAAGACATAACGCTTGTTATGCATCACCGCACTTACAATTTATATTCAATGCTGATTTTCACTTTAGTATCATTTATGGCCCCTTTCAGGGAAGAAAACCTATGTACGGGATTTTCTTCTGCACACTGTATTTAATTCTAAGGTGAGAATTTAAGAAAGAATAGCAATTCACCTAGTGAAAGTTCGTGGGCATTAGTTCTGTGCGAATGAGGCAAAAAAAAAAAAAATATGTTATTTGGCTGTTTCCAGTGTTGGTCCCAATGTTTTCATTGATTTGAAACAGAAAATATCGCATTTGGCCATTAGATGGCGCCTAAGTATCATAAAGCATTCCTACTTAGCACCATCTAGTGGCAAAATGCAATATATCCCATTTTAAATCAATGAAAAATAATCGTTCAGCATATGTATTAACCTAATAACTTTAGTTTTCGGCCCCATTACCACAAAATGAATGTCCTTGCATGTTTGCTATGGCAATTTTTTATAAATACACTCCCAAGTGTTTTTCGTGTTTTTTTCTAAAACTATCCAACAGGATATAAGTGTGAAAACCTATGCATGGGGGGAGATTTACTAAAACTGGAGCACTCAGAATCTGGTGCAGCTGTGCATGGCAGCCAATCAGCTTCTAACTTCAGCTTGTTCAAGTAAGCTTTGGCAATAAAACCTGGAAGCTGATTGGTTAAGATGCACAGCTGCACCCGTTTTAGTAAATCCTATTTTTTGACAAAGATAGATAGATAGAGCTTCTTCAGGCCAGCAGGTTTTTGAAAATAGCTGATGTCTGTTTCTTGGGGGTTTTTTTGGCCGCTTTCACGCGTTTTGTAGACCATAGATATCACAAGTATAATCAAGGCTTTTTTTCTCAGAGAGCGGGTGCAGGTACTCCCTTCTTTTGGGTCACCCCCTTGTCTCCATCCCCTACCCACCTCCAAGTACCATCCCTTGGTTCCTCCCCCTACTCAACCCCCCAACATAGCCCCTTTTAGAGATTACAGAACCAAGTATCACTTTATAGTGCTAAGCAACCAGCAACAATAGACCTCCCAGCAACCATAGATCCTCCCAGAAACCACAGATCCTCCCCAGCAACCATAGATCCTGTCAAGAAACCATAGATCCTCTAAGCAATAATAGACCTCCCAGCAACCATAGATCCTCCCAGCAACAATAGACTTCCACAGCAACCATACAACCACCCCCCAGCAACAATAGACCTCCCTAGGAGCAATAGATCCCCCAGCAACAATAGATCATCCAGCAACAATAGACAACCTTCAAAAAAAAATACATCCACCCAGCAATATTAGACCCCCCCCCAGCAATATTACATCTCCCCAGCAACAATTGACCTCCCCAGCTATATTACATCCCCCAAGCAACAATATAACCCCTTCAAGCAACAACAGATCCACCCCAGGAACAACAGACCCCACCAGCAATAATAGCTCTCCCGGCAGCAACAATAGACCCCTACCTCAACAGTAGACTCCTTCCAGCAACAACTGACTCCCCAGCAAAGACCCCCCAGCAGTAAAAGATCCCCAACCAGCCAAACAGACTTCCTGAGCAACTATAGACCCCCCCTCCCCCTGCAACTGTAGATCCTCCAGTGACAATTGCTCCCTCAGCAGCCAATTTTCAGTACAGGAGAGGAGCTTGAAAAACATACATTTGCTTTTGCAAAGGCAACAAATAAGTCTTTAAATGCCAATTACGATGTTTAAAGTGGCCACAGAAAATACGACGTTCTGAGTACTTTTAGGCACAGAAAAAAAAAAGATAATTTTTTTCACTTCTATATTCATCTTTTTAATTCTGTTGTATATTTCACAGATGAGCCATGAAACTGTCAGAATTCGTTTCTGACTCAACTAAGGCAGAAGTAATATAGTGTTACATCTCTGTGCGTTGAGTACATTTTGTATCCGTGTAATACACCCTCTAACTCACCGGGATGACGCTGTAAAACAGGCAGTCTGCGGGGGTGCCAGCCGCAGCCGCTCCTGTTGGATGCACGCTTGATTTACATCGGCAGTAATACCAAATCTTCCTTTTCCTCTGCTGCCCGGCCTTACCAGAGGAAACTCCGGCTTGTGCCAGGTGTAGGGAAACAAATGGATATCTTCAACCCAGCAGCTTCTGTTTGGGTACCATCGGCATTTGGCTAGGTTCACGTCACATATGCATTTTCTTTGTGTTTTTGACAATCCACAGAAACGCACTGCAATCCTATTAACCACTTCAGCCCCGGACCAATTGGCAGCCAAAGGACCAGGCCCCTTTTTGCGATTCGGCACTGCGTCGCTTTAACTGACAATTGCGCGGTCGTGCGACGTGGCTCCAAAACAAAATTGGCGTCCTTTTTTTCCCACAAATAGAGTTTTCTTTTGGTGGTATTTGATCGCCCCTGCGGTTTTAATTTTTTGCGCTATAAACAAAAATAGAGCGACAATTTTGAAAACAATGCAATATTTTTTGCTTTTTGCTATAATAAATATCCCCAAAAAATATATAAAATTTTTTTTTTTTTAGCATTTTTATTAATATATTTTTTTTTTACTAGTAATGGCGGCGATCAGCGATTTTTATTGTGACTGCGACATTAATGCGGACACATCGGACATTTTTGACACATTTTTGGGACCATTGTCATTTATACAGCAATCAATGCTATTTAAATGCATTGATTCCTGTATAAATGACAGTTGTAGTGAAAGAGTTAACCACTAGGGGGAGGGGTTATGGGCTGTGACGTGTGTGTGTTTTTTTTACATTAGGGGCGGGGCTGACGTCTGACGCCATTGATCGGCTTTCCCGATGACCGGGAACAGCCAATCAATGACAGGCAGAGTAGGAAGCACAGGGAGAGGTTTGTTTACACATACCTCTCCCCGTTCTTCAGCTCCGTGACCCGATCGCGGGACACCAGCGGCGATCGGGTTCGCTGGTCCCGCGGCCGGGGTCACGGAGCTCCCGACCAGGTCGCGAGCGCGCCGCTGGCGGCGCGCGCGACACACGGGCAGGCAAGTAAAGGGCCACGTACAGGTACGTGATTTTGCCTGCCCGTGCCATTTTGCCGCAGTATATCTGCGTTAGGCGGTCGGGAAGCGGTTAACTTAAAGTGATATTAAAGGCTTACTTTTATTTTATTTTTTTAATAACAAACATGTCATACTCACCTGCTCTGCGCAGTAGTTTTGCACAAAGGATCCTCCTTTTTCGGGTCCCTTGCTGGCTCTCTTTGCCCCTCCCTCCTGCCAAGTTCCCCCCAGAGCAAACAGCTTGCAATTGGGGGGGCACCAAAGCACGTAGCTATGCGTGCCCATTCATACACAGAGCCATGGCTGGGCCCCGCCCACTCTATCTCCCCATTGGCTCACTGGCTGTGATTGACCCTGGCTCCCGCTGCTGTCTAATGCCCCGTACACACGGTCGGAAATTCCAACAAATGTCCGATCGGACCATGTTGTCGGAAAATCCACCCGTGTATGGGCTCCATCTGACTTTTTCCGTCGGAATGTCCGACGGAAAAAATTTGAGAGCAGGATCTCAAATTTTCCGACAACAAAATCCTATCGGACTTTTTCCGATCGTGTGTTGAGAATTCCGACGGACAAAGTGCCACGCATGCTCAGATCAAATTATGAGACCAAATATATTGGCTACTAATGTGAACGTAGTCCCGTCGTAACGGACGAACGTCATCACGTTCAGAATGATTGGATCTTCTGATAACTTTGTCCGACCGTGTGTATGCAACACCAGTTTCAGACAAAGTCCGTTGGAAAAAATCCGACGGATTTTGTGGTTGGATTTTCTGACCGTGTGTACGGGGCATAATGCCCCGTACACACGAGCGGATTTTCCGTCTGAAAAAACTTGGATGGTTTTTCCGACGGAATTCCAATCAAGCTTGGCTTGTATACACACGGTCACACAAAAGTTCTCTGAACTTTCGACCGTCAAGAACGCGGTGACGTGCAACACTACGACGAGCCAAGAAAATGACGTTCAATGCCCAAAAGTTCTCGGGACTTTCGACCATCAAGAACACGGTGACGTACAACACTACGACGAGCCGAGAAAATTACGTTCAATGCCTCCGAGAATGCGTCAAATTGTTTCTGAGCATACATAGGAATTTTGCGCGTTGGAATTTGTACAGACGATCGGAATTTCCGATCGGAACTTTTTCAGACCGAAAAATTGAGAACCTGCTCTCAAACTTTTGCTTGCCTAAATTCCGCCAGCAAAAGTCAGATGGAGCATACACACGGTGGCATTTTCCGACCAAAAGCTCTCATTGGACTTTTGCTGGCGGAATTTACGATCGTGTGTACGTGGCACTAGCCAATGAGCAGGGAGAGTCCCCCGAGGCTCCCCTGTACATCACCAATAGTGACCCCTTCCAGCAACAACTGACTCCCCAGCAACATAAGACCCCCCCCCTAGCAGCAAAAGATCCCCAACCAGCCAAATAGACTTCCTGAGCAACCATAGAATTTGTACAGATGATCGGAATTTCCGATCGGAACTTTTTCCGACCGAAAAATTGAGAACATGCTCTCAACTCTCAAAACTGAGTCCCCCGAGGCTCCCCTGCACATCACTGGATCGAGATGGGGCTCAGGCTGCACAAAGAATTTACAAAGATGGAACACAAACTGTTTATTTGAACACAGGCACATAGAGATACACTGAGGGGACAAGCCCCCCTCCTTTGCATAATGAAACAGGGCGGGGTAGACTTTACCTTCACCAGTAGCATGACACAGGGGTAGTCAAACTTCTCATCAGTAGACTGTCTTTGGGAGGGGCTGCTGGAGAAATCCCCCCTCCCCTCTCACAGCTAATACAGAGAGACATGTACATCCCATAATAGTTTTCTCCCAAGGCAGACAGACACAATAGAACAATGGAATACAGCCACACCCCAAACGACCCAGAAAACAGTCCACAACAGTATGAGACAATATACAATATATTTATATATATATATATATATATATATATATATACACAACATTCCAGTGTGGTTGTACAGTGAGTCCGATTAGTACAGACCAGACTGGGGTTCTCGGTCACCCTGTGCCCCTAATAGACACAGGGTCACTTAGACATAGGAGGTGCATGGGGAGTTGAAATAAGGGTTTCCCAAACTCTCCAAGGGACTCTGGGTTCCACGGGCCCCCCCGCCCAAAGTGACTCCCGTCACACTCGCCTTCACTCTTCATTCTCAACTTAGCAAGAGAGTCAGAAGTGTGGGGCCGGGCACTGAAAAATAAGAAAAAAAATATATATTTCTAAACAAATGGACATTTTTATTTAAATGTTTGTAATTGTATAACAGGGGGGGGGGAGGAGGAATATAATGAAGAATGACTGAGGAGGGTGAATGCCCGATTTAAGCCACTATAGCAGCTAGACAAGTTTTGTATTCATTGACCGGGAAATTCTCTGCGGTAGAGCGTCATTGTATGGAAAATATTACAGGAGGCTTTTACTCATTGGCGGGAGGTGATACCAATATCCATCTCTTCCCGTCAAGGTCTTTTTTTTTTTAACCCCAGTGATGTACGTAGACCCATAAAGTGATTTAAAGTGACAAGGGAATCGAAGTGGCTTCCACCGGTTCCCGATTGGCTGTCAGTGTCACTATTGTCATTAAACTGAGCTGCTCCTGTCTGAGCGCACTGCGAGAAATCCTGCGGCGATGACGGTTGCATGCCTTAAAGGGTAAACACTTCTATTTATAGATTGTGTTTGTTTGCTCTATACTGTTGACACATGTCCAATAAAACCCAAATGGAATCTATAGATAGTATTTCCAAATGTCTTTAAATAGACGCCAGGAATAAATGACGTTTATGTAAACGGTCTTAGCATACTAAAAGTTTATTGTTACGTAGAGTTTTTTATTACATATATACAGTGGGACAGTTATTTAATTACTTGAGTACCAGCTTGTATATTTCTTTCCATTACCAGGCCATTTTCAATTCCGGTGTGCCGGTCTACACTCACTGGCCACTTTATTAGAAACACCTTATTAGTAATGGGGTGAATAAAAACCGCAGAGGTGATCAAATACTACCAAAAGAAAGCTCTATTTGTGGGAAAAAAAGGACGCCAATTTTGTTTGGGAGCCACTTCGCACAACCGCGCAATTGTCAGTTAAAGCGACGCAGTGCCGAATCGCAAAAAGGGGCCTGGTCCTTTGGCTGCAAATTGGTCCGGGGCTTAAGTGGTTAAATGGCTTATTTTTTTCCTTTACAAATGTCATTTTGTGCAGGGACAGTTCTAAACACGGGAAACACATGCGCCACTTCACAGGCATACTTTAGACACCCCCCAGGTACCATATTTAAAGGAATATTTCACTTTTTTTTTTTTTCACTTAATGCATCATTAAAATGACTGCTCCAGAAAAAATGTCCGTTTTTAAAACTTCTTTTTGCATTGATACATGTCCCCTGGGGCAGGACCCGGGTCCCCAAACCCTTTTTAGGACAATAACTTGCATATTGGCCGTTATAAATAGCACTTTAGATTTCGAACGTTCGTGTCCATTGTAACTAACAGGGTTCTAACGTTCGTGCAAACTTTCGGTTCGTTCGCAGGTTCTGGTGCGAACCGAACCCGGGGGGTGTTCGGCTCATCCCTATCAGCGATGTCATGGGGGTCCCAGTGCGTTCTCCAGAACAGGAAAAGAGGGGAAATCTTCCCAATACGACATAGACAGCAGCCCCCGCCACAATTTCCAATTATTCTTCATTCCATTTGAAACTTAAGAAATTAAATATTTTTGTTCACAATCCCCACTAAATTATGTTCATCTGTGATCTGTAATACAACACTGGTTGTTTGTGGAAAAGCTTTTACAGTTAATGGAAAGTGCTGAGCATTTCATTTTATTCTTAATTTTGTTTCCTAAATAATACAATCATCTGAAATGTAAATTCACCGGCCAAACATAATATTCTGCAGAAAAGACAAACCGCAGATGGCTGAAATATGTAATCATTCCTGGGCTCATCTTTGCCATGGAACTATGACAAAAATCAATAACCTCATAAAATTTGCTAGCGGCCAGCATAAGAAAATCACCGGGCGGCGAATAGGAGCGTTGCATTAAATGTGATCTAGTACTGGCCTTTACTTCCAAATGTGTTCATTTTTGCTTAATTTATAGAACAAAAGTGCAGGTCAGACATATTGGTAATATTAAGAGTGGTGTGTTGCCCCAGGCATAAATGAATAATGTATAACTGCCTGGTATCAGCCTCATGCAGTCCCTGCACAGCAGGGCTGGAGTGTATGGGGAAGAAGCAACATAGGGAGCCAATCAGGTCATGTGCTGGCAAGAAGCATGGCGATGGGAGGTATAAGCAGAATGACAGGAAGACGAGCTCATCACTTTGCTGCTTCTTCTTTCACTGTCCAGTTACAGGTTGGGGACGGGTCCGGGATGACTTGGGCAGGCTCAGAGGAAAGTAGACATGTGCGATTAGTTTCGTACGAATCGGAAATTCGTACAAATTTTTCGAAATTCGTACATTCGTACGAATCCGAATTACGAATTTTTACGAATACGAATTCTGTACGAAATTTCGTTTACGAATTTCGGATCCAAATTATCCGAATCCAAACTACCGTATATACTCGAGTATAGGCCGTCCCGAGTATAAGCCGAGGCCCCTAAATCACCACAAAAAAATGGGGAAACAGTATTGACCCGTGTATAGGCCGAGGGGCAAAAATGCAGCAGCTACTGTAAGTGGAAAAAGGGTCAGCAATGCCCACCTGCATGTCCCCTGTACAGACCCCCGTGTCCCCATTGCAGCCCGTGTCCCCATTGCAGCCTACCTGTGCCGATCCGTGGGTCCGGGGTCCTGTGTCCGGGGTCCGTGCAGCCGATGTGGTCCCGCTGTGGTCCCGCTGTGTCCCCGCTGTGTCCCCGCTGTGTCCCCGCTCTGTCCCCCTCCACAGCGTGTACGGCGTGCGGCGCCATTACAATTTAAAAGCCGCGCCTCTTCCTCCTTCTCGTCCGTGATAGGAGGAACACTTTTTTCCCAGCAATCAGTGCGCAGTGTTCCGCCTATCACGGACCGTCTCTCATCCTCGTCCATGAGATGAGAATGACAGGCCATCCGTGATAGGCGGAACACTGTACTGCAGGGAAAATTAGTGTCCGCCTATCACGGACGGGCGGGAGGAGGCGGCGCGGCTTTTAAACACCGCCGTCTGTCTGCATGACAAGCTGTTCATGTAGGCAGACGGCGGTGACTCGAATATAAGCCGAGGGGTAGACTTTCAGACCTAAAAAAGGGTCTGAAAATCTCGGCTTATATTCGAGTATATACGGTACCAAATAACTAATTTCAACTAATATGAAAGAAATTATAGCGGATATAACGAATGATTCGAATGAATTTGAGATTCAGTATAACGAATATCGACACTCTACGAATAATAACGAATTATCCGAAAATGTATTAACGTTACATAACACAAGTCTATTGTCTATTGTTCACCAATCACTCAGAGGAAGTACGAAATACGAAATTTCGTATTCGTAAATGAAATTTCGTACTTCCTCTGAGTGATTGGTGAACAATAGACAATAGACTTGTGTTATGTAACGTTAATACATTTTCGGATAATTCGTTATTATTCGTAGAGTGTCGTTATTCGTTATCCAAATTAACGATTCGTAACGATTCGTACGAAATTCGTATTTCGTACGAATCCGAATTAAATTTCGTACACGAATTACGAACTTTTTTTTATACGAAACAAATTTTTTGACGGCTCCCATGTCTAGAGGAAAGTGAGTTGAATGATGCTGGCCATCAAATTGAGGCCATCTACTGGCAGAAAAATAATACAGCAGGGTAAATCTCTAAATTGAAGGTTAATGTTGTAGCAAATGCTGTTTTTTATTTTAATGAGCTATTCATTTTTATCTTGTTATTTTAGCTATATTGTGATTAGCTCCTGAAAAAGCGCGCTCCTGCGCGAAACTAGTCGAGCAAACATTGACAAAGGGTTTTCTTTGTGTGTTTATTGGGAGCGTATCATCCTTATAGTAAATATAGTGCAACAAAAGGTAGGTAGTAGGATTTTAAATACCCTTCCAGTGATCACACAGGTACACTTATGTAAGAAAAAATATGTACAAAATCAATTTTGTAACGATAAAATATCAAAAACACGTGTCAAATTGTGATGGATTACATACTGATACAGGGGAACCTTGGTTAACGAGTGACGCAGTTAACGAACTTTTGAAAAACAAGCAACTTTTTGCTTTTTTGACTCGGTTTGCGAGTGTTGTCTCGCAAAATGAGCAGAATTCAAGCTAATGGGGTGTGCAGTACAGCAGTACAGCATTTGGCCAGAGGTGCCGGGGCGCCGGTGACACTCAGAACGGTTCGGAAGCCGTTCGGAATTACTCGGAATCACTCGGAAATACTCGGAATCACTCGGAATACTCAGAACTTCTGAGCCTTTCCAAGGCTTTCCAAGTTCAGCTGAGCTGTCCCCGAGTATTTCCGAGGCTCTCCAGCGCCCTCCCACCTCTGGCCACATGCGGTATTGCATGCAATAGAAGTCAAGGCGGAACTAATTATCTTCATTTCTATTGACTTCTGTGGGGAAACTCGCTTTGATATGCGAGAGCTTTGGATTGCAAGCATTCTCCTGGAACGGATTATGCTCATAATCCATGGTTCCACTGTACCAGCAAAACATTATCCACTACAAACATGTATGACTGTTTGTCAAGATGAGGAACTTGGGTCAACGCATTTCACGGAAACGACCGCTTCTTCAGGACCTCTTAAATGTACATGATCACACAAGTGGATTCTTTTTCGGACATTTCAATTTATATATTTTTCATGCATCTTGTAACTAGACCACACAGTATACAGAGATGTACTGGTGGAATATCCAGTGAGGTATAGTCTCGTCGACCCACGGGAGAAAGATCATCCCCAGATTACAGCTCTTTATACAGAAAGACCTCAGAGTTTCCACATTGTGTGGTAGTATGAGGAGCAAGCCTGAGCAACTCTTGAGCCGATCTGACAAAAAAGAGGGTTTCACCCTGTCAGGTCAAAGTGTGGTTGCTTTAATAAAGTTTGTACACTAAAATGTTTTAATTATGCCTACAAAGTCCATTCCTTCCTTGTTCTCGATTTCCAAAGATTATAGCTACATTGTTATTTTAGTTTGTTATTTTGCTGTAATCCTTGAAATCAAGAAATAAAAAATCCTTCTGGTTGCAAAGAAGTTAAATTGCACACCACACTTTCATTTTGTAAATTTAGGAGTTACAGAATTGTTTGACATTGACCAACACAATTGCTGGAAGATTTTTTTTTTTTTAACTCCGCTGGAACATTACCATCTTCCAGCAGCACGCTGACTGTTCCCTGGCTGTCTGGCAGGAGGACGAGGCTACGTCCAGGCGTTTCAAAAATTTGCCAGTGATTAACGTTCCAAGGTTTACGAAAATGATAAAAAGAGAAAGAAACTTAAAAAAAAAAAAAAGAAAAATAAACTCCAAATCCAGGCGGAAAGTCTTGTGCGACAGCCGAACGCTCCATACCCGAGAAGCGCCTCTTGTTCTTGGATCTCGCTGTCCATACAATTACTGTTTTAATCATTTTAGCAGAAGATTCATGGCTCTTTTTCTGCAGAGTCATTGTGCAGCAAATGTGTTTGTGATGCAGCGATCCAGACGGCCTGCCAATCTCGGGAGATCATGTACAAATATCACTCTGCATTGTGAGGCTTTGGAGCCACACTCGAGCATAATGGAGGCAGAGGAGCTGCCCGGACTGTCAATGTGCACAGATAAACAAGCAAATAAAAGAAACACTCCATATAAACCTGGAGAGTGGATGAATCTATGCTCCCTCGAGAAGAGGCAATTAAGAGGGGATATGATCACCTTGTATGAATACGTAAGTGGTCCATTGAGTGAACTTGTTGCAAAGTTGCTTACTATAAAGCGGAACGACACCCGTTTTTAAAACCTATAATAAAAAAAAAATACTCACCTTCCTCGATCCGAAACGGCAGTTTTTTTGTTTTTTTTTACTTACCTTTAGTTGTTCTTCTTCTTTGCATCCATCGCTTCCTGGTTCTTGGTCCCTCGGATATGGGCGGGGATATTACAAATGTTAAAAATTGAGTTGCAGTTTAGTGAGTAAAATAAGAATTTGACCCATAAGCAAAACATGACTTAGTACTTGGTGGAGAAACCCTTATTGGCAAGCACAGAGGTAAGACGTTTCTTGTAGTTGGTGACCAGGTTTGCACATCTCAGGAGGGATTTTGGTCCACTCTTCCTTACAAATCTTCTCTAAATCCTTAAGGTTTCTTGGCTGTCTCTTGGCAACTCGAAGTTTTAGCTCCCTCCATAAATTTTCTATAGGATTAAGGTCTGGAGACCGACTAGGCTACTCCATGACCCTAATGTGTTTCTTCTTGAGCCACTCCTTTGTTGCCTTTGTGGTATGTTTTGGGTCATTATCATGCTGGAAGACCCATCCATGACCCATCTTCAGTGTTCTGGTTGAGGGAAGAAGGTTCTCATCCTAGATTTGGCAATACATGGCCTCGTCCATTGGCCCCTCAATGCGGCAAAGTCGACCTGTACCTTTAGCAGAGAAACAGCGTCTAAGCATCATGTTTCCACCTCCATGCATGACTGTAGGGATGGTGGTCTTAGGGTCATAGTCATAATTTTTCTTCCTCCAAACACGACAAGTCCCCCTTCTCAAGAAGGCACATGCCATGCCAATGAACATCTAAATGATTCAGCGAAGGATTGGGAGAAAGTGCTGTGGTCAAATGAGGCCAAAATTGAGCTCTTTGGCATTGACTCGCTGTGTTTGGAGTAAAAAAATGCAGACTATGACCCTAAGAACACCATCCCTACAGTCATGCACAGAGGTGGAAATATGATGCATTGGGGCTGTTTCTATGCTAAAGGTACAGACCAACTTTGCCGCATTAAGAGGCCAATGGACGGGGCTACGTATTGTAAATTCTAGGATGAGAACCTTCTTCCTTCAGCCAGAACACTGAAGATGGGTTGTGGGTGGGTCTTTCAGCATGACAATGACCCAAAACCGACTGCCAAGGCAACAAAGAAGCGGCTTAATTCGAAGCACAGCAAGGTCATGGAGTGGCTTAGCCAGTCTCCAGACCTTAAGCCTATAAAAAAATCTATGAAGGGAGCTGAAACTTCGAGTTGCCAAGAGACAGTCAAGAAACTTTAAGGATTTAGAGAAGATCTGTAAAGAAGAGTGGACCAAAATTCCTCCTGAGATGTGTGCAAACCTGGTCACCAACTACAAGAAACGTCTTACCTCTGTGATTGCCAACAAGGGTTTCTCCACCAAGTACTAAGCCATGTTTTGCTTGGGGATCAAATATTTTACTCACTGAACTGCAACTTAATTTATAGTATTTGTTTTATGTGTTTTTTTCAGGATTTTTGGTTGATATTCTGTCTCTATCATGTAAAATACACCTATGATAAAAATTATAGACCCTTAATTTCTTTGTAAGTGGGCAAACTTACAAAATCAGCAGGGGATCAAATAATTATTTTCCACACTGTATGCACATTCAGAACTATAGGTTTATAGTAAAGATTTTAAGCCTAATATTATAGAAGTGTTTAGCCCCAACTGCAAACAGCTGTTTTTTGGCCATCAGCAATGCAGTTTATGGAAACCGTGGCTTCTATGGAGTAAAACTTGGGACTAAACAGGACGGCGGAACATAGAAACCGCTAATGCAGTGATCTCCACTTGTTGCCGGGTCCTGTGCTGAGGGTCTATCCAACAGCATCATGAACACAGGAAGTCAGCTGCTAGGCATGGGCACCATTTGAAGAATGATTTGCATCTTCTAAATGAATGTGAAGCATTCTTTGATTGGACAAGGTGGAGAGGGTGACGTCACCATCCCATCTCTTCAACTCATCCAATCATAAAAATACAAACCATACTCTGGCCAAATAAACAACTCGCCTCACTTTACCCGATATCCCATTTGAGTTCATGAAAAAAAAGTTGGTGCTCTGACTCAGGCCCCTTTCACACTTATACGACTTGTCCTAGGATTTGGGACTGCAAAGTAGCATGACAAGTCGTTCCCCATGATTTCCAATGACAGCCATTCATATTAGTACCACTTCAAGTTGTTCCTGACTTCAAAGTAGTCCCTGCAGTACTTTGGTCCAATTTTGATGCCACTTACACAGGCATTCCTTGAAATCGCAGCAAAATCGCGGCGAAAATCGCGGCCGCGAATCGCGGCATAATGGCGGTAAAATAGGGTGACTTTGAAGTCGCACAAGTGTGAAAGGGGCCTGAGGCTCCTGCTCCTCAATGTGAAATCATGCAAATGGGTGAACCAATAAAAAATCTGCTAGAACACCATTAGATATCATAATATCAGCAACAGTTAAGCCCCATACACACGGTCAGACTTTTTCATGGATTCTGTCCGATCGGACAATGTTGTTGAAAAATCAGACCGTGTGTATGCACCATCCGACAGTGTACGTCAGATTGTCCGACGGACAAAGTCTTATCTCCTGCTGGATAGATTTGCCGACAACCCGGTCCGATCACACCAAATCCGATCGTGTGTACGGTTGTCCGACCGGACAAAGTGCTACGCATGCTCAGATCACATTACAAGACCAAAGCTATTGGCTACTAGCCTCTACGTAGTCCCGTCGTAGGCAACAAACGTCACCACGTTCAGAATGATCGGATTTTCCGACAACTTTGTCCGACCGTGTGTACGCAAAACCAACATCAGACAAAGTATGACGGACAGGATCCGACCGACCTGGTCCGCGGATTGTCCGACCGTGTGTATGGGGCTTAAAAGGTGCTATGTATATAAACACATAGACCGCCAAACAGTTCTACCCAATAAATGCAAAAGACAATTTAATAGGCTGACACTCCTCATAGTGTAAATTTACTTGTACAATTTATTAAAATCGAATGTACCTACTCACATATAATAAAACAACAAAGTAGCCCTGGGATTAATGTGGACCGCTTTCTCGTTCCCTGGTGAGTGGTGACCTCACATACGTTGGCTTTGCTCAGGTTAGCCAATAAAAGTTCAATCATCGAAAATAGTCGCCACTCAACATGATCTTAAAGATGTGCAGCTTTTATTAATGTATAGGGATTTAAAACATGTACTGAGCCCTGTTTACAGGTTTCAGTCTAAATGGCCTTAATCAGAGCTCCATTATTATGATTAAGCTATGTTTAAGGCCGTTTAGGCTGAAATGTACAAGCTGGGCTCTGTACATGGTTTCAAACCCAATGCATTAATAAAAGCTTCAGATCCTTAAGATCCTGCCAAGTACTGATTGTTTTGGATAATTCTCTGTATGGTGCCTGTGCCAAGTGGCTGACCTCCTGTGTTCACAATGCAGCAGGGCAGCCTCTCAGAACAGGACCTGGAAGCAAGTGAAGGTCACTTGAATAACGATTTGCAGCTTGTATAGTTGTATAGGTCCAAGCTGTATCAGTGCAACTATGTATGCATGATCTGTAATTAATCGCTAAATGAGCAGAATTCAAGCTAATAAGGGGGGTGCAGTACCGCATTTTGGGGCGGGGGCGCCAGTGACACTCGGAACGGTTCGGAGCCATTTGGAAACTCAGAACCACTCAGAAATACTCAGAAATACTCCGTTCCCGAGGCTTTCCAAGTTCAGCCGAGCTGTCCCCGAGTATTTTAGAGGCTCTCCGTCGCCCCCCCCCCCCCCCCACCTCTGGCCACATGCGGTATTGCATGCAATAGAAGTCAATGCAGAATAAATTTTATTTTTTTCCATTGACTTCTATGGGTAAACTCGCATTGATATGTGAGTGCTTTGGATTACAAGCATTCTCCTGGAACGGATTATGCTCATAATCCAAGGTTCCACTGTAATAACAGAGGAAACGTTATCTGTCATATAGGAAAACGGAACGGAATAAAGGTATACAATAATTTGAATAAGGATGCCAGAGTTGGAAGGACATGTATATTGGAGCTCCATAAGCATATTCAATTACTTAATAAGAGGTGAAGGTCGTCGTGCACCGTTGTGTGCATATGACGCGTGGTAGATACAACGTGCCATCCCCTTTGGGGGGTTTATTTTTTCAATGCCATACTTCATGCAGCTGTTTCGGGCTATTTGATCATCGTCAGTGCAGTGTATGGAAGTAGGGCTTGTGACTGAACGTTCTATGAGGTAGGGCTTGGGACCCAACGTTATGGCGAGAGGGGGCTAAAGCAATCAAAAATCCCTCCAACCAAGTCAGCGTTCAAAGAAAACTTTACTTATTTCTGCACTAAATCTGTTGAAAACTCTTCAAATCCTGTGTGAATATTGTTAAACAAGTGTGTTTTATGAACAGGCACCTTTGCCGAGGAGACTAAAATGTATAAAGTTGAAATGGAAACATTTATGGATTCAACCATTGTAAAGACCCATCATGTAAGTATTCCTAATTTCCCATAAGTATTCTCCATTGCAGATGTGGCGATTGAGTACATATATCATCTCTCAGCACATTTACAGATAACTGTGTTAATGACAATTGACACTGGTAAGAACTTGATGACGTGTGCTTCACACATCTTAATGTGAGATATGTCATATGGAAATTTCTTGATGGGGACATGACGTTTTACAAGACAAGAAAGTTTCTATTATTAGGAGACATAACTTCTGGCAAATTTCACACTCACTGCTACCCCTTTCCTGGACAGCCAGGCTGTATACCTTGATAAGGGTCTAATATGGATTTTGGGAAGGACCCCCTGTGTTTTTTTTAAATTTTTTATGGGGTCCTCCTCAGTGATGTAAGTAACTGAGTTAAAGTAAACTGCGTTACCTAACGCAGTTACTTTAGAGGGTAACGAGTAATCTAACTGATTACTTTTCCCCTCATGGTAACTCAGTTCCCATTACTTTGGCTTAGTTACCCCAATTACATCTACCACCACTAGATGGCAGTAGTGTAATTCCGGTGTCCTGCCGAAAAAGTTCCCCCGCCGGATAAGGACCCCCTGAGGTGCGCAGGCGCAGCGCTTGCGCAGTACGAAGGACTACGGAGCTTCCGAAAATAGCCGAACCTAAACAGCTCTGAGTGAACTCTACACCGCGCAGGTGCAGTTAACATGTAATTGTATGAGGCGATGCCGCACGCTCCCGATGCTCGTGCTACTCTGCAAGGGGCGTCTATCGTGTAAGTAAGGGGCGGGTCTAGTATTACTGTAACCAAGGGACGCATTTATTATTATTGTTATATATCGAGCTCTGCCCATTAATTTAACATTCGCCCTCTTCTGTAGCCATCCGCCCCTTACACCATATAATAATAATAGACCCGCCCCTTGCTTACACGATATAATAATAATAGACCCGCCCCTTACACGATATAATAATAATAGACCCGCCCCTTACACGATATAATAATAATAGACCCGCCCCTTGCTTACACGCTATAACAGATCTGCCCCTTGGTTAGAGTAATAATAGAGCAGCCCCTTGGTTACACGATATATAACAATAATAATAAATGCCCCCCTTGCTTACAGTAATACTAGACCCGCCCCTTAGTTACACGTATAGAATATTTAAAAAAAAAGTCAGTTTCTTTGCTGCGTAACTAATTACTTTTCCAATGTAGTAACTGAGTTACTAACGCAATTACTTTTTGGGAGAAGTAATTTGTAACTTAACTAATTACTTTTTTAAAGTAAGATGACCAACACTGGTCCTCCTTAAAAATCGATTCCAGACCTCTATCTGGGACACGTCTAAAAATCGTTTTGGGGGGAACCCCATGAGGGTTTTTTCTTTTTTTACAAACCAAAAATTTCATTAAGCAGCAATTTTTTTGCCATTATTAAAGAAGTACACATTACAGATGCCCTGCTTCACATGCAGGTTTAACCCTTTTGTTTCCCCCAATTTGTAAGTCTTGTGTCAGTGGCAGCACAGGCTTCTAAATAAACTTCTGACTGCTATAGCAAGCGCATCTATCGGCTCTCACATGAAAGTGATCTGGATTACGCTAAAGCTGCTTGTAAGGATAGGGTGGTGGTTGTTTGTCATGTCCTTCATGTTCCACATTAATTGGTTGGGCGCCAAGGTCACATGAGGGGCCTACAGGAACAAAGGGGCCTACCCTGGGGTGGGTTCTTCTGAGCTATGTTAGGCACCTTGTTACAGGGTCACTCTACTATACATGGGATACCTTTGCTTTGTGTCATCTTAATTAATGCCCTGAGACAAGGCTTATGCCGCATATACATGATCGGGCATTCCGACAACAAAACCGTGGATTTATTTCTGACAGAAGTTGGCTCAAACTTGTCTTGCATGTACACGGTCGCACAACACGTACGACAAGCCGAGAAAAATGAAGTTCAATAGCCAGTGCGGCTCTTCTGCATGATTCCGAGCATGCGTGGACTTTTGTGCGTCGGAATTGTGTACACACGCTCGGAATTTCAGACAACTAATTTTGTTGTCGGAAAATTTTGAGTGCAAAAAGTGCAAAAATTAACATTCCACAGTCCAACTCACATGAACATGATTTTTCCTTCATTTCTACTCCTAACTACAAGCTTGTGCTGCCCCGGCATACCTGCAAAAGCATAGTCCAGCAATTTCCGTCCTTTAGAGGAACTCTCACTCAGGTGTAAGTCCTTCGGAGGCATACTGCATTGCTGGTGCCTTCAGGGTGAACCCCAAGTTAAGAGTCTCTCCATGGATTAAGTGATGCACAACATCCTTCTATTGCTTTGGTTCTCATCCTCTGTCTCAATCCCTTACGGGTCGCACAACTCACAGCTGCACTAGAACGCTCTCCCAATGCCGCATTCCAGTGCTTTGCTCAGGGGAAGACCTCTCTGAGCCAGACCACTGACCAAAGTGGACCTGACCTAGGAAAGAACCTGCCAAAAAAGACCAAGAAATTGAGCAAGGCATTACCTCCTACCCTCCCAGCTGGGACAGCACCTATCTAACTCTTTCAACCTGCCCCCATGCTTGATCACTTCCACACTCCCCCGTGGGTTTCACCACTCCTGACACCCCCAACTTGTATTACATCACTTCAGAGTTCAGTGCTGTCATTGCCCAACTTCTGTGACAGTCCTGTTACACATTGTGCTTGACAGTCTTGATTGGGGTCCATAAGTGAGTTTAGAGGTCTAATAGATCTCTGATGTCTCTTTAAAAAGGACCTTTCACATACATTATGCTATCACATAGGAGGCTATTGGCACTCAATTTTAAGGTGTAACAGGTTTGGCATCAATTTACTTAAAATGTTACTAAACCCAGGAGCCTGCATTCACTATGTCTGGTCTCCCCCAATACACAGAACATGGAAATGCAATTATTTTAGTAAATATAAACTGCTAAATACCTTTTCTTATCAGCAGTATATAGCAGCCTTGTGACTTCTATCAGTGTCTGGTTAAAGTTTGTAGGAGGAGTTTTCATTCTCCTCTGACTGTCCTATGAGGCTGCAGGACCCCTGACCCTCTTTCTGGACAGTGCCGATTGGCCCTGTGCTGATCACATGCACCCTCCCAAGAAAAAAAAAAAAAAGCTCTCTATCAATACACACTAAACTGAGCATATGCAGAGTGACTCCAAAGGCTCTGTCTTATCAGGAGATGGATTGGGGACAGTGGAAGAAGTGGAGGATCAGGGAAGACAGGATCAAACAGCCTTTTTACACAATGTGCAGGATTAACCCCATAGGTTCCACAGTGAGTATAACAAGCATACTTTACTGCATATACAGACTGATTTTACTGTTGTGGGTTTAGTAACACTTTAACGCAACCTCATCTTTTATGTGTATTCAAAACTAGGGTAATATATTATGTTTGTGCGCCCTAAAATTAGCTTTAGTGTATTTTTTTTCTGAAAATATGTGCCCCTTCGTTTGGAAAATTACTTGGGCAGCAAAAGGTTTAAGGCATTCCCCAAGCAAGTTATTTAAATTAATTGCGTATTTTTAATGTTGACCTTTAAGCCCAATTAAAAGTTCCACTCCCCATTGAACAGTATTTAAATAAAAATAAAAAAAATCTATGTATTAGTACACGTCTTCCATGGCAGTGTCCAGATCCCTATGCCCTTTAATTTAGAAAAGCTTGCAAATTGGCTTTGAAAAAGTTCCAAGATTGGGTCCCTGAAGACTTCAATGGGTTTTCGAGCTTTGTTTGGGGCTGGCAAATTATTTAATTTGCTCGACAAACCTCCAGTAAACTGAACTTTGCTTGGTTCGCTCATTACTACATGCAAAGAGCATCAGCTGATAGCAGCAAGTCACATTTCATCTTTTCATCAGCTCGAAGAAATGGAAACATCTGTTGCTATGGAAAAATAATTGTAGTTGGGGAAGAAGGGGATTATTTTTGCGGTGCCTGGTTAGTAACAGAATATAAAAATTTATATAAGAAAATTTTTTTTTTTTATTAACAAATATAACAAAAATATAACAGTATACAAAATCACATTGAATTCTGAAAAAAATGTATTCAATAGCAAGTATTCAAAAGCACATCCAATATCCAACATGGGGCCAGAGTGTTCCAAGCCTTGGTGTGCTGGTAGGTCAAATCCTCCCTACGTGTTTCGCCATGAGGATGGCTTCATCAGGGGAAAATGGAATGAGACCAGTATAAAAAGACAATTCCCCAATGCCGGTGCGATAGGGCAAACACGGTATAGACCACGCGGACGGCCCCCCAGAAAAATCCACCTTAGTGCAACTGTAGGGGGCAAGGGGCAGTCTGAAGAAACCAGTAAAAACAAAAGATATTGTAAAGTACGGAGGCACCAGTAGATTGCAAACAGTAATAAAGTTGAGGCCAAAGATGGTTAATCCTGAGTTCAACAATGATTCAGATAAGTTCAAACCTATTTGCACACTACAGTTGCACTAAGGTGGATTTATCTGGGGGGCCGTCCGCGTGATCTATACCATTTTTGCCCTATCGCACCGACATTGGGGAATCGTCTTTTTTTACTGGTCTCATTCCATTTTCCCTTATGTAGCCATCCTCGTGGCGAAACATGTAGGGAGGGTTTTGACCTACCAGCACACCAAGGCTTAGAACACTCTGGCCCCATGTTGATATTGGATGTGATTTTGAATACTTGCTATTGAATTTATTTTTTCAGAATTCAATGTGATTTTGTATACTGTTATATTTTTGTTATATTTGTTAATAAAAAACAAAAAATTTTCTTATATAAATCTTTATACTCTGTTTCTAACCAGGCACCGCAATAATCCCCTTCTTCCCCAACTACAATTCTTTTTCTAATCATTCGGGGATGAGGTTCCATATCTGAAAAGGACCCCACTGCCACATTTCTCCCACAAATTAGTTCCATCTGTTGCTATGGGTGATTCCACTTTGCAAGCTGCTCCTTGTCTTAATAATTAAAGCGTGCATTTATTTTGTACGTTCTGTTGACCTACGTGCATTATGTACAGCTACGAAAAGCTTTTTATTTTTTTTGTTATCCTCCACGTAAGCTCCAGTTCCCATGGCGACAGGCAGTACATTGCAAATCTTAGCTACGGTGAGCCATGTCTCGCAGGAATGATGCCATTCTATTTAAGAACGGCAAAAGCTTCTGACAGCTCCTGTGACAACAGAACATTATCATCGAAATATCTCTCTTGGCTTTCAAGAAGTGTGTTGCACCCGTTTTGTCACTACTACTACGTCCCAGTGTGTTTAGGCAGTTTTGTAAATGCATCATACAGAACACGACGAGACAATGGTGACCTTCCCACCCTGATATCTCCTTTAATATCTCCCGCTGGGGAGACGAGTAGCTCGACCGAACTAGGTTGGTTTCGAACCATTGGGCTTTCATCCACACTGCTAATAGTGGTTTTCTTTCAGGTCACTATTTACTGCGGTGAATCCCAGGCCGGGCTTTGTCTTGTCTGTTCTGATTTATGGATCTGGCAGAGGTTTTTCGGCATCCCTGGAAAGGACAAGATCTAATCTTTTATGGGGAGCAATTGGAGAGTTTCTAACTTAGTTAAAGTGCATCTGAAGCCAAATCTTTTTTCTTTTAGTTTGGGTAAAGTAGCAAAAAGTTAGAACCCGTGTCCGGTGTTGTCATGTCCACCCATTTCACGCTCCAGAAGTGGGTCTTGACTATTGTATAACAGATGATCCATACACCCACCTGCTTTACCCGGCCAACCCCAACTCTGTTATCCTTACCATTTTCCCATTAACCACTTCAGCCCCAGACCAATTGGCAGCCAAAGGACCAGGCCCCTTTTTGCGATTCGGCACTGTGTCGCTTTAACTGACAATTGCGCGGTCGTGTGACGTGGCTCCCAAACAAAATTGGCTTTCTTTTTTCCCACAAATAGAGCTTTCTTTTGGTGGTATTTGATCGCTCCCGCGGTTTTTATTTTTTGCGCTATAAACAAAAATAGAGCGACAATTTTGAAAAAAATGCAATATTTTTTTGTTTTTTGCTATAATAAATATCCCCAAAAAATATATAAAAAAACATTTTTTTTCCTCAGTTTAGGCCGATACGTATTCTTCTACATATTTTTGGTAAAAAAAAATTGCAATTAGCGATTATTGATTGGTTTGCGCAAAAGTTATAGCGTTTACAAAATAGGGGATAGTTTTATAGCATTTTTATTAATATTTTTTTTTTTTACTAGTAATGGCGGCGATCAGCCATTTTTATTGTGACTGCGACATTATGGCGGACACATCGGACATTTTTGACACATTTTTGGGACCATTGTCATTTATACAGCAATCAATGCATTGATTCCTGTATTAATGACACTTGCAGTGAAAGAGTTAACCACTAGGGGGAGGGGCTATGGGCTGTGACGTGTTGTGTTTTTTTTACATTAGGGGGCGGGGCTGATGTCTGACGTCATTGATTGGCTTTCCCGATGACAGGGAACAGCCGATCAATGACAGGCAGAGTAGGAAGCGCGGGGAGAGGTTTGTTTACACAGACCTATCCCCGTTCTTCAGCTGTGTGACCCGATCGCGGGACACCAGCGGCGATCGGGTCCGCTGGTCTCGCGGCCGGGGTCACGGAGCTCCCGACCGGGTCGCGACCCACGGCCAGGCAATTAAAGGGCCACGTACCTGTACGTGGTTTTGCCTGGCGGTGCCATTCTGCTGACGTATATGTGCAGGAGGCGGTCGGGAAACGGTTAATGGAGACCACACCGTTCTGGAGTAAACTATTGGCTGTAGCAGCCCCTTTATTAACAACTCACATCAAATTAAACCTAACTGTGTAAAACACATCTGTTACACCACCACCCGCCAGTCAAATAGTCGCGTTGGTCTTTGCAGGAACTCCCCCAGAATTGCCATACGATCATAACAATGCACTGCAGTACCTTTAACTGAAATAGGCCTCCAGCTGACATACTAGCTCGGAGACAACCAAACCACTGACCGCAGTGCACTTTTTAACCAAATTCCAGCTAAACCAACGTTATCTGGAATACCACCAGCGGGCCCATACCACCGATGGGTCCCGCACTCTTCCTTATCTGAGGTTTCTTCCTTCACCCGCAAAGACCACCACCCACCAACTGCCACGACATCCAAGGATCCAACCGATCTGTGAAAGAAATTTGGTTACGAGAGACAACCCCAATACCTATCATCACAGGGAGGGTGGGTGGGAAGCTCTCTCCTCCGGCTAACACTGACGCTGGGGAGGGACCTTCATTCTCCTAACTCCCTGCTGGCTCCTCCTCTTCCTCCTTATCCCACCAATCAGGGGCTTTCTAACAACCCCTGCTCCTGTCCCCTGTTTACCCAGTCACGTAAGCCCTTTCGTTCTATTCTCTTCTTTTATTTACTCCGGGCTTCTCTTTCCCTCTGTAAACAGATGCTAGCTTCATGCCTCTGTCAGCATTGCCGCCAGTGGAAGAAGAGGCGCCATCTTAAAGTGCCAGACGTGGGTTGATCAGCGTTCATGTGCTTGTAAGGAGACCACAATTGGCTGTGTGTTTGTGCCGAATTGCTAGAGCTCCTTGCCCTGCTTCTTCTTGGATAGGATATAGGATAGGACATATTGTGCCCAACTCCTGGCCATAGACCCGGTCAGAACATCCCCGACCTTGAGCTCTTATATTCATAATGCAAGGACTGTCCACACAAGAAGTATATTTTCCACACATTACTGTAGCTTGCAAAGATGGCTGTGACATTAAATATCAAATTGACATACTGACAGAACTTTTCAGCACACGTTGCCATACACAAGAGCAAACCTTCCGTAGCAGTCACTCAGGCACAGAACGCCAGCATGTAATTACTAAGCCATCTTCCTTTTACTCTCCTTGGTAACACTACAGTGATAAGACCAACCTCTGTGTAGACTAGATTCCACAGCATTCGGCTTCTGTGAAAACAAGATTAACAATAGAGTTGGGCAAAAGTTTGGCCCGAACATCGCCTGTTTACCCATTTGGCGAACACCTGAATTTGCAGGGCGTTCGGCAGGTGCAATGCACTGCGAGACGCACAGTGCCTTCTAAACCCTGACTAGGCAAAGCTTTACCCAATCAGGGCACAGTGAATAAGCTGATTGTTAAGGAGCAGGCCAGGAAGCCGATGAGTAATCGGCTGTCAATGGTCTTTCCTGCTGACAGCTGAAGAAAAAAAAAAAAACTGCCTGCAATAAAAAAGTGAGAAAAAAAATAGTGTCTGTTCCCAGGCCCTTCAGGTCTGATATAAATTTTAAGGGGAACCCCATGCCAAAATTAAAAAAAAAAATGGCCTGGGGTCCCCCAAAAAATTCATACCAAACCCTTAGCCGTGTATGTAGCCTGGCGGGCCACATGCCCTCAACATGGGCACCTTGTCCCAATGTTTATCCCTTATGTGGGATGTTTGGCTCCCATGCCCTGTCTCAAAAGCTCCTCCCCTCCTGGCATTTATATGGACACTAACGCCACCCATTACATCACTACAGAAAGGCTTTGTCTAAAAGGGGACCTAACACCCAATTACATAATTGCCTAATACCACGCTATTTTCTACCTGCTTACATGCTAGCAGCCCTGTGTACACAATTACTTTTTTAGTGTCTCCCAGTGCCTTCCAGTGTGATCTCAGTACCTCCTGTGTTACCTTTGACTTCTTTAGTGTCCCTCTGTGCCTTCTAGTGTGATCTCCATAACTCACATGTTCCCAGTGACTTCTCTGGTATCTCCCTGTGCCTTCCAGTATGATCAATGTACCTCCAGTATTTACAGTGACTTCTCTGGTGTCTCCCTGTGCCTTTGGGTGTGATCCCCGAACCCCCAGTATTCTGTGTGTGCCTCCAGAGATCCTGAATTCCTACAGAATGTATTCAGGTCCTGTGAGGAGCTGTGGTGAAAACAAGGCATCTTGGCCTTTCTAATGGCGCGAACACACGGTCGGACTTTCCGGCCGAAAAAGTCTGATGGGAGCTTTTCATCGGATATTCCGACCGTGTGTATGCCCCATCAGACATCGAAAATTCTGACGGACCTAGAAAGAGAACATGTTCTAAATTTTTCCAACGGAACCAATTCCTATCGAGAAAAAACCGCTTGTCTATATGCTGTTCCGACGTTCCAAAAACGACGCATGCTCTGAAGCAAGTATGAGACGGAAGCTATTGGCTACTGGCTATTGCACTTCCTTTTTCTAGTCGCGTCGTACGTTTTGTACGTCATCACGTTCTAGACGGTCGGACTTTGGTGTGACCGTGTGTAGGCAAGACCGCTTAAGCAGAATTCTGTCGGAATTCCGTCAGAGAAACCTTTAGAGTTTATTCCGACAGCAAAACCGCTCGTGTGTACACGGCATAAGGGCCATCATTTTCACTGTACACGCAGGCATGTTGGCTATGAGTATCTTGCTTCTCCAAGACTCCTTGTAGTTCTCTGTGTCTCCTCCATGGCCACCACCACTGCCTAGCTCTACCTGAGATAACGAATTCTTGCTTAGCCAGTGTGCCCCCTTGTGGGAAGAGATTCCTGTCTGTGACAAGCCCCACAGAATTAGCAGGAGGCCCAGGCCCAGCTGCCCTCCTGCTGCTGCCAACACTGCTTGGCCCCTGTTCTGTGCTGCTCCCCTATCTGCTGTTGGCTCTGTTATACCTCAGAGTGGCTATTTTCTTTTAGTAGCTAAGCAAAGTTTGAGCTGCCAAGTATCTTGCATTAGCATCTTAACCCTATTCCTTTCCCTGCCGCCATGTTTGAATGCAACCACAGTTCCACCAGGGAAAAGAGATGAAACTGGCAACCAGCACACCTTCCAAGCTGCTTAGGACTAGGGAAGACTCACACCTACACAGTAAGAAGTAAGAAGTGGCTTTTAATCAGGTTTTTTTTATTCTTCTTCAATACTTGTGGCATTTAGAGAGTTGGGTGGCAGGAGGCATCAAATGACATGTGTCGGGAGGGGTTGTCATGTAGGGTTCATAGGGCTCTATAACTTCTAATAGAACCCTGTATGTCCATTTACCATTTCTGTGTTGTTCTTACATTGTTCATCGCTCAGCAGTGACAAGCGAGTAGCACGCATTGTAGGTCATTTGTGTTAAGACTTTGACAGTCTTTTGTGATGGAGGTGGGATGGTATCACAGGACAGCATAACAGTGAAAATGTCAATGGATCCAGGATGAAAAATGTCATCTTCTACTGTTCCATATGGATGCACAGCCCTTCAGACAGACATACATACAATTTAAAATACTGTATGTTTGTGAATCTTGGTCTTTGAAGAAAAATGTACCCTAGACACCTCAGGTGACCCTCAGCTGGTTTATCTAGTTGTTCATATATGAGCATTGAATGGTTATATCTTGAGAACTTAATCTTCCTGTGCCATGTGTACAATATTAAAACATAGTCCACTAGTGTTATATCTTTAGTCAACATTCATCCAACAGAGATAATTCCAGTGCAGTGCTTCGTGCCCTAAATGCTCCCTGACTCACCAGCAGTGGCGGCTGGTGCTCAATTTTCAGGCCCGCGGCCCCCCCTCCCCCAGCCAGCCAACCACATAACCCAACCCCCCGGTCGCTCCATCGTTCGTGCCAGACCCTGCACTTACCCCATCCAGGTGGCGGCTCCCCCCTCTCTTCTGCAGAGTCCCGGTGGTCACTTCTCTTCCCGGCCAATTAGGAGTTAGGACTCGGGTTTTAGGACTCCCTGCCAATCGGGACTCAGGCTGGGAGGAAAAACAGGAAGACATTAGCGAATATTAATTCTATATGTCACACAAATGGGTGGGCTTGGGGTGCAGTGCTCTGGCTCTGATCACGTGCTTCTAAAAAAAAAAAAAAAAACCTTGGCATCCATGTGTCCGGCACCCTGCATGTAGATTAGGGGCCGGACGCATGGATTAGGGGGTGTGACCAGGGGCGTACTGACCATTCGGCCACTCGGGCACTGCCCGAGGGCCCCGGGCCACTAGGGGGCCCCATCAGGGTTGCCAGCCTCAGTAAAACCAGGGACAGTATGTAAAAAAATTTGTCTCTGAAATGTCCCTTACCGACATCCTTTTGGTCTAAAAATCCCGAGATTATAGCTGCCCCACCTCTCCAGTACCTTCTCAGCCAATAGAAACATGTCTGTGTATACTGTGTGTACATGTATGTGTATACTGTGTGATTGTATACTGTGTGGCCCCATAATCTCTGATTGCCTGGGGGCCCCATAATCTCCTATTGCCCGGGGGCCCCATGAGCTGTCAGTCCGCCCCTTGGTGTGATGCCTCTGCACCCCGAATGGGTGGGCCGCCACTGCTCACTAGAGATTATGGACCCCCCTGTTATATATCCTGCTTTTGTATGTATCCCTCCCGGGTCTTTCAATGTGATCTGTGCTCCCTGGCTGTTATGCTTCACACTCTTTCTCCATATCCAGCAATGACCAGTACTTCACCACTCAAAGGGGTTGATTTACTAAAAACAAAAAGACTGTGCCCTTTTCAAAACGCAGTTGCTCCAAAGCTTAGTAAATGAGCAGAAGCTCTGCTGACTTCCAGCATTCAATCATATGCAAGCAAATCTGATATTTTTTTTTATTATCCTTGCATCTGAGTGGGTATTCTTTTCAAAGTGAAGCTTTTCCCATTTACTAAGTTCTGGAGTAACTGCCCTTGCAGAGCGCAACTGCAATTTGCAAAGTGCACAGTCTATTTGCTTTTAGTAAATCAAGCCCAAATTGTTTCAGGGGAATAAAAGGGAGGATAGCATAGTGCAATAACGTTTACCTTTTATTTAAAATTCAACAAGTTTTCCATTGCACTCACTTGCATAAGAGCAGATAAAGACTTAGAGTGTGCTCCACGGGCCGGAAGTGACATCTTTGGAAAGCACCGCCCAATGCGTTTTGCCCTGTCCAATGGGCGTCTTCAGGAATGTTTTTTTCCGGTGTTGATTGTACAGCCTTATATATAGAGAGCACCACCTACTACATACTGATAAGGGTAGGGAGACAGTGCTGTGGATGAATGGGAGAATAGGAGCCTGAGGGCACTCTTTTGAACAGCAGCAGTCTCTATATCATACACATATTTCAGGTAGAAACAACTAGATATTGGCATAGCACAGGTATTTTTTTATTTTTTTTTATATCTTTAGGACTGCTATGTAGTTAAATAATAATACATTATTGAAAAAAATACATTGGTTTTGGAAGATATACTGTAGCTTACAACAACACAGCTGGCTCACGATTGGCCACCTTTTGGCATTTTGTATATGAAATGAGCTACTTCACTCTCAGCAACCATTTAAAGTCCATTACCCCCTTTAAAATCACTGTAATTGTATATTCCCAACTAACTGCAAAGCACTTTGCCAAAATGGCAAAATGTATTCAAAATCTCCTGATTTTCACTGTTATTTAAAACTCCTAATTTTACCTACTCTATTTTGCATTGACATTTAAACTATATGTGGCATTTGGTACTACAAAAACATGATAATGTATTATAATGTATTCTTATTTTTTTTTGTTTCTTTCTTAAATCTCCATATTGTTTTTTGTGTAGCACCCCTTACCCCCTGAAGATGAAGAGGACCGCCAGGTAGTTTGATGGTCTAGCAATTCACCCCAGGGCAGAATCCTTGATTCTTTGGGGGGAAGAGGGTGGAAGAATTGGGTGCCAGTCACTTTAAGGAGTTTAATACAGTGTATTAAAGGACTAATGAGCTCAAGAAAGGGTGTTGAGGCACAGGATACCCAAAAAGACAAAAAAATGTTGACTCCATAGCTCTGCTCACAGTCAATACAAAATAAGGACCTGTTGCCTTATGAGTTTATGTGAAATCTCCATTAATAGCTGTAAAATTTTGTAATTATGAATATATTTAATTTAGCTTGTATCTATTTAGGCCAGAATGTATTATCTTTACATATATCTCAGGTAAGACCAGACAAGTCGGTGCCCAGGCTTTTGTATACAAACAATGGGATCTAAACCTCATTGTTTCACGCATACTCACTTCAAAGGATCCCATGCTAGGATATACAATGAAGGGAGGCCAACTAGTAATCAATACTTATCTTCCCGGGAACATTCAAGTTAATCTCCTGCTCAGAATAGTCACAAGGATTTGCATTAAAGGGGGCTGACTTATGCAAAGAATAGGGATTGGAGATGTAGCCAGTCCTTAACCACCAATAGGGAAGCTTACCAATCAGAGCCACGCTATGCCAACCAATGAGGCTTCCGCCTGTAATGATATACACAGACTAGAGGGGAGGGAGAAACACACTTTATGGGAGAGCTGCCATCAGAATGGAACCTTGGTGGAAAGGGTAATTATGGGAAAGGTCTGCCCTTTACTTGACACTAAATATGTTTGTAGATTAATGTTTATACTCTGTATTCCTTCATGTAATTCTCTTATTTTAACCTAATATTTTCTTCCTTGGTGGAGACTATAGATAGATGGTTGTGTATTAGACTTTCAACTACTCACCAATAAATGTTGTTACTGTGTTAAAGCTTTCACTCATGGTCAAAGAGCTCTCATTTAACCCAAATCATATCCAAGAGATATTAAATCTTAAATATAGTACACGGGTAACAGACCTTTAAGCCAGACCGGTACTGTTTAGACTTCAGAGCAGTTTCAGTGCAGTACACGTGCCCCAGCAGATGAGCCACGAGAATTTTCTGCAATGGTCACCAGCAGTAAATTCTACCCAACTTTCCATGACACTCTTCAGCAGCAAAGTCTTCACCCTGGTGCTCCAATCCAGCTAATCGCCTTTCTGTTCCAATTTTCCTAGATAATACCCTCTCAGTAGGACATCCGGAAGCTTCAGGCCCCAGGCTTGTTTCCCTCTGTAAGCCCCCGTACACACGGTCGGAAATTTCCGACCACAAAATCCGTCAGATTTTTTCAGACAGATTTTGTCCGACACTAATGTTGCATACACATGGTCGGACAAAGTTGTCTGAAAATCCGATCATTCTTAACGTGGTGGGGTTTTTTGCATACAACGGAACTACATAGAGGCTAGTAGCCAATAGCTTTGGTCTCGTAACTTGATCTGAGCATGCGTGGCACTTTGTCCGTCGGAATTCTCTACACATGATCGGAAAAAGTCAGATCGGATTTTGTTTTCGGATCTCAAATTTTTTCCGTCGGAAATTCCCACACACGCGCGGATTTTCCGACAACATGGTCCGATCGGACATTTTCCGTCGGAATTTCCGACCGTGTGTACGGGGGCTAACACAGCACACACTCTCCAGGCAATAGGCCTGGAAGAATAGGAACTTGACACACGTACACCTACACAGGTTGAACTGGATTGACTATTGTCTTTAGCCAACCTTACCTACTATGTAACTATGTAACCTCAACTACACACCCTCCCCAGACAGAGTCTGGGAGGCAAAAGAGCTCTTCGAGGTCACTATCAAAAATGATATCTTCCTACAGCATTCTTCACTGGCAATAAACCTCCTATTGGTTGGACAGAGAGACATAAATATTCATAATTCAGGTCATTGTCTTCTTAGACCAGTCTTTCTCAACCTTATTATTATAGAGTAACATTGAAATTGTAATTTTTAGGTCTTGCTAAAACCAATTCATTGGTGGTCATTGGGAAAATAGCCTTTAAACTGGCGGTCAGCAATAACGCTGCCCTAACAGACAGCTAAAAAAAGACCAATGGTGTCCTACAGCTGGCTCTGCCAAGTGGCATTTCCCCCGGAACTATCCAGGACCATCAAATGGAAGGTCAATTAGCTATGGTTCAAGGAACCCCTAGCAACTACTGAAGGAACTGTAGGGTTCCATGAAACTCTGGTTGAGAATGGCTGTCTTAGACCATTGTCAGGGAAACCCCCAACAGCAGACAGAAGCAAACAATAAGACAGAGCTTAGGGAGAACTTGAGGTAAGCAGAACTATCAATCCATGCTGTGGCTGACTACAGACAAGCAGCAATAAATTTAGGTTAGAGGCACTACTGCTTAGAGCAAGTTACCTACACTTGTTTTCCAATTACTCTGCATTCTATTTCTCACTGTTACAATTTAGACTACAACATTTTTCAGTCTAGTAATAAAACACAATATTTCCCCACATAGTCATTTTAATTACGTTTTTTTTTTATTCTGGAAGAACAATTTCATCCAAAATGTTTATTTAGCTTTGGATGGAGTGGAGAAGAGTCAAAACTTCTGTTACGCAGTTTATTACTGTGCGACAGAGATAAAAATACATTCAAATCCTCTATTTATTACTTCAGTATATTATACAGCTATCATATACTCGGAACCAGTACAAAGAAACTGTAAAAGAGATGATTTTTGAAGAGGGGATTTTAGACGCCAAGTACACTAGTAATGAAATGTGGCTTCTTTTATTGCCACTGGTCTAAAAGCAATTCAACATGGGAATATCTAAAATATACATAAAAAGAGCATACGACCTCTTGGACCCTCCCAAGCAGAATAAAGTACACACTATTATAGTCCAATGTATAAATCTATGTACTTTATTCTGCTACTTTATAATACTTAACTATTATAGTCCAATGTATACATTTATGTACTTTATTCTGCTACTTTATAATACTTAACCATTATAGTCCAATGTATAAATCTATGTACTTTATTCTGCTACTTTATAATACTTAACATTATAGTAAAATGTTTACATCTATGAACTTCATTTTGCTTGGAATGGTCCAGGAGGATGTATCCTCTTATGTATATTTAAGATATTCTTTTGTTACATTACTTTTAATTTAATACCAAAAGTGATATTTTAGTACTAGAACATGGAGGAGGGTGTGACCTGGCACAGCCACATGGCAGGCCTCCATCCCGTATATAGGTTACAGGAAAGGAGAGGAATTGGGACTTTAAATGAGGCCCGCCATATCAAATAGAATGAGAATGGGTACATACATGTATATATAAATGAATTTATTTAATTATTACAGTCTAAGATTCATTCAAACTCTTAAAAATACATTGTATCAAATAATTTGGTAGTCACATGACTTACACTTAAACTATACTGCTCATAGCATAAAATACAATTGATGAGTTGACATGATAGACATAAATAGTAGAATGGATACATAAAAAATACATGCATATACACATAATGGAACCAGATATATCTTGGTATCAAATAGCACTCTACGTGTTTCATGGTGTTACAGCCACTCATCAGGATATGATATGTGATATGATAGTATACTGTAAAGAAATATCAATTATTAATAGTCCCCTCTAAAAAAGGGGGGAGCAGAATCATTTTCCCAAATAAATTCCTCTGCACGGGAACTTGTGGGGATCTCAGGTACGGTGTCTCCCCCGGGGTTGAGGCGGGAAAACCCCCCAAGGACCTAGGAAGGCAACCAAAGGAGGTCCGGATGTGTTCCCTAAAAGACCCTGCATGTCTCCCCTGTGCTCCACTGAATGTTTTACAATGCAGATTGCATTGCAAAACATCCTTTCCCGGCAAAGCGAGCCGGAGCCACGGAGAGCTTGACCCGGAAGTGACGTCAGAGACGTTGCTTACCGGGTTACAAGAAGAGGGGGAGGAGAGCGGACGTGTGTCCACTCTTCTCCTTCCCCTCTACCCACCGGCACCCACCATGGAGCTCCGGAGCCGGCTGATGGCCAAGCGGAGCCTGGTAAGCATGAAGGGGTGTGGCAGTGGGGGGGGGGGGCACCAGTACCGGGGTGTGTGCGAGTGATCGGGTGGCAGTGGAGCTTCCCAAATGCTCTCAACTGACAGGCAGGTGTCAGTTTCACACACAATCCCAGTAGCTGCCACTGGATTATGGTTGATACCCCCCCCCCCCCCCCCGCTGTTAGGTCCGTACGGACCTGGTGGCGAAAGGGTTTTTAATGAACATCGAATTTTGTAAAATTGGTGAAATAAAGAAAATTGATGTTCATTAAAACAGATGACTTTGGTCTATTCTTAGACATATTACAACAGGTATTTTAAAACAAAAGTGAAAGTAAAAACTGTAGCGCTAAGCAAAAAAGGTACACTCAGAAGTGCCACAAAATAAATAACTCAAATAACAAAGGTAAACCAGAGTGACTCCCTATGTGAAGAAAAGCACATAAAAAATATAAGTGCATATAAACAGTGAACTATTAACACATATGGTAATTGCCTAAGTGAAAATAACATGTAAATGAAAATAAATGGAAAGTCCACCGTGCATGAACACACTTCCAATGAAAAATGTCCCAATGCAGTGAAGAACAGGTGAATTTCAAATGGAAAGTGAACACATGAATGACTTGAACTGGATCCTCTTTCAAAGTATTCAGATCGATAAAAAGAAACAGATGTATGCTTACCAAAGCGAGTGGACTCCCTGTCAGCGACAGGGAAGTCAAACAAGCCTGTAGTATCCAGACACTGATGGATGGAGCATCTCTGGCACGAGCCGATGTAATCCTTGGACTTCTCACTGGAAGATGGTGGAACCCAAAGGCAGGGACTGGTGCACAGCTTCAAAAACAGGATCACGAACTCCAATCGGTCATACCGGACGGAAAGCAGGGTATGGAAACTGGTAGCCAAAGACCACTGGGGATGAGGTCAAGGCTCTCAAATGATGTTATTCAAAAGCATGCGGAGAGAGAAAAAAAGGAGGGGAACTCCAATAGTGCAGATCAGCATGGAAGGTTTTATTGAAAGAAAACCACCAATACAAATAGTAAAATATATAAAAGTGATCACGATTAGGGGTTTAAAAGCAGTGTGGGAATAGGTAGAACCTCGCCCTACGCGTTTCGTCTTAGACAGACTTCAACTGGGGCATCTACCTGTTCCCCCACACTGCACATGTATATATAGACATCCATACAATAACAACCAATCATCAGACGCCCATACTAAATATTCTGAACGTGTTGATTGGCTCTAAAGACGTCATGTGACGGGAAGTGTAGATCTAAATGGATTGTGTGGCCAATCCAATGACGGACCAGACTAGTCAGACAAGGTGAATAGTGGAAAAGGCACACATGCTCCATCTGATCTTGTGGGACTCCTCCCAACCGCATGGTCAATTTGGTCATTTTTCATTGGAAGTGTGTTCATGCACTGTGGACTTTCCATTTATTTTCATTTACATGTTATTTTCACTTAGGCAATTACCATATGTGTTAATAGTTCACTGTTTATATGCACTTATATTTTTTATGTGCTTTTCTTCACATAGGGAGTCACTCTGGTTTACCTTTGTTATTTGAGTTATTTATTTTGTGGCACTTCTGAGTGTACCTTTTTTGCTTAGCGCTACAGTTTTTACTTTCACTATTGATAGAATTTTCGTCACATTTTTATGTAGCTGCTTGGGGTTATACCTGTTTGTTCAGTCATTCACTAAAGTTTAGCGCGATATTATTCCCCTCAATCACACTTCCATTTTGACCACTTTTTATATTGCGGCTACTTTATTTAATTTTTTCACTGACATGGATGTCTTTGAATATAGAACCTCTAGGGTATTAAACACTGATGTAGTATTTACTTCCATTAGATCTGACACTGAGACCAGTGGTATGTTCATGAGACTTAAGAACCTTATGACCACAGAAATACATCTCCAGTGGGATACAGCGTTCCTGGAACAATATGTCAAGGAACAAATGGTCCCCAGAGGGTTAAGATGGGATGTATCCCCCCAACAAGGAGATACGGATACCGAAACTTGGTTTAGATATTTCAACAATGTCGGTATCCAACTCCTTGTGTTTCTGGTAGAGAGGAAACAGCTCAAACTAGCGGGTATAGATAAGGAGATTAAAGATCTTAGAGAAAAACTAACCCCTTATAAAACGTCACCGGAGTATGTTTCTCTCTCTACTAGTCTGAAAAGCCATTTAGAAAAAGAAGAGAGAGACCAAAGGACAAAAAAACTGAAGAAATATAATAGAGATGTCACTGACTACAAAACCAAAATAGTTTTTAACTGGCAGAAGAAAATCGGTTCCGACAATACCGGTTCAGAGATGGAGGTTACACAACCCGAGATCTCTAATCCTGATCGGAGATTAACATATGACCCCAACTTTAAAGAGGGTCCTTTGCGACCGTCCTATCCCCCTCAACCATCTAAAGGTGGACCCCCTAGGGTTCTTGATGTTCGTGGGAAACCACAAACCCAAAATGGATACCAACCTCCAAACCCTAGAAGTAGGGGTTCCACCAAGAAAGGCAGAGGTATCCATCATGGCCAACATGAAGACTCTTACTATTATAATAGTCCAAAAGCTCATGCTTCCGGCTGGCATGGTCAGCGTGATGAGTACCACCATGGCTATCAGGAAAATAACTATAGAACTCCCATACGTAACTATTCACGAACCTTTCCAGCTCAGGACAATAGGAGAGAAGAGGGATACCAGGACACTTACAGATATGTGGAGAGAGATGAAGAATTTCATCCCCGCTCTCCATATGGCTATAACCAAAATGGCAATGGACGCCCCCACCCTTTGGATTTTCCCAGGTCTACACAAGATTACCTAGGAAATCCAAAAACAAACGAGGGACACGAGGTGGGTGGCGGATCCAAAGCCAAAAGAAAAAGAACTTGACCTGTTCAGGTATATTTAATCTAAGTACAGTTAGTTTAACAGAAGCAGAGAAATCAGTTCTAGACAGGGGCCTTAAATACGTTCCCCCTAGATCCCTCAATAAATTTTCAACATTTATTGATGTTCATAAATTCACTCGAAAACTTAATATTCAGAGACACTTTTTGACTACCCCTCAGAATAATGTGTCCTCTATATCAGATGGCTATGTTCATTCGGGATTGGCCAACCCTTCATTATTTAATCCCCCAGGTGCTTTAGCTCCCTCATTACAGGTTTTTCGGAGCCTGGTCTTGCAGGATTTAGACAACTTACCCAACAAGAAGGTGTTTACCAATTCAAATGTAAAAATGGGATTGAAACAACTATGCGAACGAAAAAATCTGATAGTTCGACCTGCAGATAAGGGTGGAGGCATTGTCGTCCTTAACAAGGAGGACTATGTAAAAGAAATGTATAACATCTTGAGTGATACCAATACATACACTCCCATTCAAACAGATCCAACTTCACGTTTCAAAAGGGCCCTTACCGCATTAATAGAGGAAGGCTTCTCTCTAGGGATTTTAAACAAAAAAGAAAAAAGCTTCCTGATACCATCGGTTCCACGTATCCCTGCCATGTACTATCTTCCCAAGATTCATAAGAATCCCGTCCATCCTCCGGGACGGCCAATAGTCAGCGGGATAGATTCTGTTACAGCGAGGATAGGGAAGTATGTGGACTTTTATCTTCAGCCCTTAGTGAGACAGGTTCCCTCCTTTTTGAAAGACACCGGAGATACCATCAGAAAGTTGGAATCCATTGTATATCAAGATGACATGATATTGGTAACAGCCGATGTGGCTGCACTTTATACGTGCATTCCACACACCTTAGGATTTGAGGCAGTTGAATACTATTTGTCCAGGGACATTCATATATCCCCCCTGCAGCGGAATTTCATTATGGATCTTCTGAGGTTCGCGGCACAGTACAATTATTTTTGGTTCCAAGACAAATTTTATTTGCAGACGTGTGGGGTGGCCATGGGGGCCAAGTTTGCCCCCAGTCTTGCAAATTTGTTTATGGCCAAGTGGGAGGAGGATGTCGTCTATGCCCTCAAGAGACCCGAATTGGTCTTCTGGGCGAGGTACATAGACGACATCCTCCTCCTTTGGAGGGGCGGCCGCGAGTCCTTAGATGCTTTCATTGTCCATCTCAATTCCAATGATAGGGGTATTAGTCTCAGCCATGAGGCCAGTACCACTCGAGTCAGCTTTCTGGACCTCGAGATTAAGGTGACTGACCACCATTTGGAATTCGTTACATATTTCAAACCCACCGACCGGAATGGTTACATTCCGGTCGATAGCTGTCACCATCCCCAATGGCTTAGATCAGTACCACGCAGTCAGTTCCTCCGTTTACGGAGGAACTGTACTAGGGTGGACGATTTCTTTAAACAGGCGGTTGTTCTGAAACAACGCTTCTTGGAGAAAGGCTATAAATCTGATGATCTTGACGTTGAAATAGACCGCATCCAACAAATAGATCGCAAAACCCTACTTGAGGTAAAGCCCAAAAAGTCCACTGATGATAAGTTTAAGTGGTCTCTCTTTACCACCTTCTCTACACAGTCAAGACAAATCAAAGAGATTATGAAGAGACATTGGGGAGTACTCCAGAACGATAAAGTTTTGGGTCCAGTACTCCCAGAGACGGCCGGTGTTATTTTTAGGGGCGCCAGATCTATTCAAGGCCAAATTGCCCCTAATGTTATCGATCCCCCCAAAAGGCCCTCTTTTTTCTTTCAGTGCAAGGGTTATTTTCCCTGCCGCAAGTGTAATGTTTGTTTGCACAATGTTTGCGGGAGGCGAAAGAGCGACACTTTCCAATCTTCTAGTACTTCGCGCATCTATCCCATGCAGCGGTTCACGACCTGTGCGACCCAATATGTTGTTTACCTCCTCACTTGCCCATGCAAGAAACAATATATTGGGCGCACAATTAGGACTTTCTCTGTTCGTGTCAACGAGCATATAAATAACATTAAAAAGGGGAAAACTAACCATAGTGTCCCTCGTCACTATTTAGAGATCCATGATCGTAATCCTATTGGAACACAATTTTTGATCATAGATCAGTTTATTCCCCATTGGAGAGGTGAATCCCGCCTGCGTGGGGTATCCCGTCTGGAAACCTATTGGATTTATGAGCTTCGCACCTATTCGCCTTTTGGGTTAAATGTCGAGTGGGATATAAATTCTTTTATCAATTTATCCTGAGTTTATTTTTTCCACTTGACCCACCTATATATATTTTTTTCGCTAGAGTTGTTTCAGTCCCGTTCATGTATTCATTTTCATCGGTTATTTGTAGCCCATCATGTAATTGTGTAAGCATAGAAAGGTTCATGTACACTAGAAAGGTTTATGTACATCACAATGTCATATTGAGGGCTCATGTTGCCAGTTCAGCACAATATGCTTAGAAAGGATATCTAGTTTGTAATGCACTATGGGTTCTAACCACATGATGGCGCTAGCCTGTTTTCTTGAGTGTGTATTGTTTATTTTTGCCGTGTTCATTTTATTTTTCTGTGTTTTGCTGTTGCAACCTCCTAACGCTAGGGGTCAGGGTGTCACACCTTCACCCGTGGTGTTACAACGAGGTTAATCGAAAAGGGAAGTGAATGTTCTTAGTAATATTTATCTCTTTCCCTTTTTGTTAATACGAAAAATCCTTTCATTTCAATTTTTGGGTCAGATATCCGTCTGGACCCATTGTGTTTTTTGATGTCTAGTGTACGAATTTATGTCCGTGCCGGCCACGTGATGAGGCCGACATTGGGCATTCTTTGGCGCATGACGTCATTACGCACCAATGGAGCCTTTGGTTGATACCGGACACCCTTGGATGGGTGACGTCATCACGTCCAGATGGATCTCGACGCTGTCGGCGCCTTTCCCTATACGTTAGGGCGGCCGATGCCTGTTATTGTTCCCGTTGCGTCACTTCCGAGTGAGGGACGCAGCGGGCGTTACCACGTGTATTTTTGGCGCCAAAGTCATCCCCGGATGACTCTCTCCGCTCAGGGTTGGATGCTGGGTTGTGCTGCTTCTGATTGGCCATCCATCAGACCAGCCGGATTCAGTCATTTGTTTCTCGAGCTTTCATTACTGCAGCTGACTTGGACAAGCCCTCTCCATTAGACGCTCACTCACCGCCCTGCTGATTGGGTGATAGATTCTGGCGCCAAATTGACCATGCAGTTGGGAGGAGTCCCACAAGATCAGATGGAGCATGTGTGCCTTTTCCACTATTCACCTTGTCTGACTAGTCTGGTCCGTCATTGGATTGGCCACACAATCCATTTAGATCTACACTTCCCGTCACATGACGTCTTTAGAGCCAATCAACACGTTCAGAATATTTAGTATGGGCGTCTGATGATTGGTTGTTATTGTATGGATGTCTATATATACATGTGCAGTGTGGGGGAACAGGTAGATGCCCCAGTTGAAGTCTGTCTAAGACGAAACGCGTAGGGCGAGGTTCTACCTATTCCCACACTGCTTTTAAACCCCTAATCGTGATCACTTTTATATATTTTACTATTTGTATTGGTGGTTTTCTTTCAATAAAACCTTCCATGCTGATCTGCACTATTGGAGTTCCCCTCCTTTTTTTCTCTCTCCGCATGCTTTTGAATAACATCATTTGAGAGCCTTGACCTCATCCCCAGTGGTCTTTGGCTACCAGTTTCCATACCCTGCTTTCCGTCCGGTATGACCGATTGGAGTTCGTGATCCTGTTTTTGAAGCTGTGCACCAGTCCCTGCCTTTGGGTTCCACCATCTTCCAGTGAGAAGTCCAAGGATTACATCGGCTCGTGCCAGAGATGCTCCATCCATCAGTGTCTGGATACTACAGGCTTGTTTGACTTCCCTGTCGCTGACAGGGAGTCCACTCGCTTTGGTAAGCATACATCTGTTTCTTTTTATCGATCTGAATACTTTGAAAGAGGATCCAGTTCAAGTCATTCATGTGTTCACTTTCCATTTGAAATTCACCTGTTCTTCACTGCATTGGGACATTTTTCATTGGAAGTGTGTTCATGCACGGTGGACTTTCCATTTATTTTCATTTACATGTTATTTTCACTTAGGCAATTACCATATGTGTTAATAGTTCACTGTTTATATGCACTTATATTTTTTATGTGCTTTTCTTCACATAGGGAGTCACTCTGGTTTACCTTTGTTATTTGAGTTATTTATTTTGTGGCACTTCTGAGTGTACCTTTTTTGCTTAGCGCTACAGTTTTTACTTTCACTATTGATAGAATTTTCGTCACATTTTTATGTAGCTGCTTGGGGTTATACCTGTTTGTTCAGTCATTCACTAAAGTTTAGCGCGATATTATTCCCCTCAATCACATTTTAAAACAAAAGTGTGTTTCTGCACTGAAGTGTAATGAGTTATCAAAGAGCTGCACCTATATATAATATCACCCGAATACCAAAAGTGATGTGAAAACATATATATATATGTACATAAATAATAGAGCGCTTCAGGTTACAAAGCAAGAAGTGAAATACTGAAAATGGATCAATGTACAATCAAACAGTGTATTGAATAGTCCATAAGGTTCAATATGGAAATAAGTCCATGTGCCAATAGCAATGAAGACATATACTGGAATGAAGGTGTATCCAATTCTTCTCACGATAATGAAATATCCCACCGGGTGGCAAACTATGTGAATTCTTAACAAATTCCACCATACACACGTGTCCTCCACCGTTACCAGATGTTTGTGATCCCCAATTACAGAGATCAAACACACATGAGAAATAATGGAATTCTTTGGGTGTCTCTAAATGGGATCAGTATGGTCCACTGGGTTTCAACATATGATATTCCCCAAAAGCAATGCCCCATGGCCTCAAGAGCAACCACGCTCATCCTGAGTAAAGACAGGTTTTTTCCACCAGCACCTTTCGAAGGTTGTGTAATTCCAACCCCTAGGGTGACCGCTCCCTCAACAGTTGTATTTTTCAATTTTTTTCATTTTTCCTCATTGCTGAACCACATTTTAAGAAGATTAGCCTTCCAGAAAGAATTAACTACACCGTAGGAGTTCTCCTCCCCTCTTTTCTTTTCTAGTGGATACCCCAAGTAGGGTTGCCACCTCATCCCTTTAAACCTGAACACATATGAATTACACAGGTTCTGAGGCTAATTAAATGCAGATAAGGCAACAAGTGAGTTTAATTACTACCTTAATCAGCCACAGAACCTGTGTAATTAATATGTGTTCAGGTTTAAAGGGAAGAGGTGGCAACTCTAACCACAAGCTGTACCAGAGACCACTGGCCAGCCCTTCAGGACCAAAGTCCTCAGACCTCAGTTGACCACCAAATCCTAGATCTTTTGTTTCTATCACTGTGAGATTTTTTATTGTGTTCTGTCCTCACAGGAGTTGGGGTAACAGAGGACGATAAAAACAGGGGCTCCAATCCTTCTCTGCACAGTAAAGTCCCGTACACACGGTCGGATTTTCCAACAGAAAATGTTCGATGGGACCTTGTTGTCGGAAATTCCGACCGTGTGTAGGCTCTATCGGACATTTTCCATCGGAATTTCCGTCACACAAAATTTGAGTCTCAAATTTTCCGACAAAACAAAATTCCGATCGTGTACACAATTCCGACGCACAATATTCCACGCATGCTCAGAATCAAGCAGAAGAGCAGCTCTGGCTATTGAACTTTTTTTTCCTCGGCTCGTCATACGTGTTGTACGTCGTTTTTGACGTTCAGAATTTACGACAAGATTTGTGTGACCATGTGTATGCAAGACAAGTTTGAGCCAACATCCGTCTGAAAAAATCCATGGATTTTGTTGTCGGAATGTCCATAAGTGTAAGGTTTTGGCTGGAGTTGGGTCTTAATGTCCTAAAGCCCAACTCCAAGAAATAAATCTACCCTTGTACTGGTGGCCTTCATGCAGCAAGGTTGAATGTTTGTATGGTCTATAGGGGATTGACGAGGCTGCATTGCTTACCCTACCCCCTCCTTCAGCTGATTCCAGTGCTTTCCTATGCTCCCCATGGTGCTCCAGACAGTGGGCAGACCCTCTGCATTATCACATACAATGCAGGCCCTTTAAACTTGTATGTGGAGGAGACGGGCGCAGTCATGAGCACCTTATTGAGAACCACCACTGGAAGGACCTTGCTGGAGAAAGTAATAAGGTTAGTATCCCACCTTAATACTGCACCCTTGGACTATCCTGGAAATGCTGGGGACGGGGTCATGACAAGAGTAGATATTTTTCTTATTCCTGATGATAAACTTTAAAAGAGACCACTGTCTTTAATTGTGTGATCCTGACTGGTAGACTTGCATTAAAAGTGAAGATAGTAAGGCACAGTCACTGTGAAGCACCACTGAGCATAAAGCAAAGCCTGCATATGTAAAGGGCAAATATGACTGTTCCCATGTACACATATCTTACAAGCGACACCTAGAAATTTAAATATACACAATGTAACCAAGGGTATGTAGGCATACTTCTGAAAAATTGAGTTCAGGCTTCTCCAGTAAAGGGTACTGCTAATACTATGGCAGACAAAGATATTTTAGACAATTGTGCACCCCCTAACCTTGTGGTAACAGTGTTCCAGCATGATTGTGTCCATGTGCTAAAGCCAGCTCCATAAAGACATGGATTGATCAGTTTGGTGTGGAGGAACTTGAGTGGTCTGCACAGAACCTTGACGTCAACCCAATCAAACACCATTAGGATGCATTGGAAGTAAGCCAGGTCTTCTCATCCAACTTCATTACCTGACCTCACAAATTCTCTTTTGGCTGTATAGGTATTAATTCCAATGTGAACAATCCAAAATATTGTTGAATGCCCTCCCAGAAGAGTGGAAGCTGTTATAGCCTCCATAGGGGGGTGCATGGTATCTGTGGTTTTGGAATAGGACATCCAACAAGCTTATATAGGTGTGATGGCCAAGTGTCCATGAATATTTGTTCATATGGTGTAAGATTACCTACAAATAGATGATCACTTTAAAAATACTTTATTAGGTACACCTTACTAGTACTGGGTTGTACCCTCTTTTTCCTTTTGCCTTAATTCTTCGTGGCGCAGATTCAACAAGATGTTGGAAACATTCCTCAGAGATTTTGGTCCATAGTGACATGATGGCATCACGCAGTTGTTGCAGATTTGTCGGCTGCACATCCATGATGCAAATTTCCTGTTCCCCCACATCCCAAAGGTTCTCTATTGGATTGAGATCTGGTGAGTGTGGAGCTCTATTGAATGAGATCTGGTGAGTGTGGAGGCCATTAGAGTACAGTGACCTCATTGTCCAGTGGTGAGATGATTGGAGCTTTTGTGACATGGTGCATTATCCTGCTGGAAGAAGCCATCAGAAGATGGGGACACTATAGTCATAAAGGGATGGACATGTTCAGCAACAATACTCAGGTAGGTCGTGGTGTTTAAAGGTTGCTCAGTTGGTACTAAGGGGCCCAAAGTGTGCCAAGAAAATATCCCCCCACACCATTACACCACCACCGCCACCAGCCTGAACCGGTAAAACAAGGCATGTAGATGGATCCATGCTTTCATGTTGTTTACACCAAATTCTGACCCGAACATCTGAATGTCTGAAATTGAGACTCATCAGACCAGGCAACGTTTTTCCAATCTTCTATTGTTCAATTTTGGCGAGCCTCTGCAAATTGTAGCTTCAGTTTCCTGTTCTTAGCCGACAGGAGTGGCACCCGGCGTGGTCTTCTGCTGCTGTAGACCATCTGCTTCAAGGTTCGATGTGTTGTGCCTTCAGAGATGGTATTCTGCACACCTTGGGTGTAACGAGTGTTTATTTGAGTTACTGTTGCCTTTCTATCATCTGGAACCAGTCTGCCTATTCTCTTCTGACCTCAACAAGGCATTTTCCTCCACACAACTGCCGCTCACTGGATATTTTCTCTTCTTTGGACCATTCTCTGTAAACCCCGAAAGATGGTTGTGTGTAAAAATCCCAGTAGATCAGCAGTTTTTGAAACATTCAAACCAGCCCGTCTGGCACCAACAACCATGCCACGTTCAAAGTCACATAAATCCTCTTTCTTCCCCATTCCGATACTCGGTTTGAACCTCAGCAAGTCAACCTCACCACATCTAGATGCCTAAATGCATTGAGTTGCTGACATTTGATTGGCCAATTAGCAATTTTTGTTACCAAGCAATTGAACGGGTGTACCTATTAAAGTGGCCGGGGAGTGTATACAAGATGGAAACTTACATAGACTATTAGTCCCTTTAAATGTGGTGTCAGATGTCGGTACTTCAAAAACCTAATAACAACAGTTTTTTTTATGTATCTTTTTGTTTCCTTCTTAACTTCCCGTATTGTTTCTAGTTTTCTAATCAGTCTACACTCTATTTTCCAATATTACCATTTCGGGTACAACTGTCTATTATCTTCTGATGATATTTCCCCGCTAGATAGCAATTCTTCGGAAACAATGTAAGTAAATTAGATGTGGTTTTGTATAAATCACATATCCCTGTTACAGAGCGGGTTTCAGCAATCCTCTGTTGTACAATATATTCCAGGATCGTCCCTCGGGCCTATTCGACATTAAGAATTGAATTATCTCTGCGCGATAAAAATGAGAAACTGTATTGAAATACAAATTAATTTCAACAAACTTGCCCACATAAATTTTCCAAAGAGAAACTATCATTAGGGGACACGGATTTGCCTGGAGTTTCATGGTTAAGACCTGATTGAGATGTTTCAATGACAACAGGGAAGGTTGGCCTTAAAAGTTATTCATGTGGACACGGGTGGAAGCAGACAGATGACAAAGAGGGGAGAGGACGAGAGAGAGAGGGATGGGAAGAGAAAGAGAGGAGAGACAAAGAGAAATATGAAAAGAAGGAGAATAGACAGAAAGATAGATATAATGGGAGAAGGGCGGAAGGATTACGAGAAATACAGAATGAGAAACAGAAAGGAAGGGAGGTGAGAGAGCAAAATACAGTAAAACTAGGGCTGTTACTGATTAAAATTTTCGTGTTCGATTAATCGTTTTTTTTTTTTTAATCGATTAATCGACTAATTTCGATTAATTATAATGCACATACAGATCCAACTACTTTTAGCTGATCTCCTTGCATTGCGACACTGCATTAGTCAGTGGTAAATGTGGTATACACTATATACAATCACCCGACACTAGTTAGTTTCCACAATCCATGACTTAACTTCGCAGTTCACACAAAAAATTCAAACTGTAGCACTGACGTAAGTCATTTTTTTTCCACAGTAGCGTGACAATCCCTCCACCTCCGGTATAACTAATCACATTCACCTTATGGCATGGACCCCTGTTCAAACAGGTGGTCATGCAAACGGGTATCAAAAGGGTTAACACGGACCATAAACTTAAATCGATTAATCAACTAATTGATGATAGATGAGCACAGTAGCTGTATTTGATGGGGCACAGTGGCAGCATTTGATGGGGCACAGTGGCAGCATTTGATGGGGCACAGTGGCAGCGTTTGATGGGCACAGTGGCTGCGTTTGATGGGCACAGTGGCTGCGTTTGATGGGCACAGTGGCTGCGTTTAACCACATGCCGACCGGCGCACGACGATATACGTCGACAGAATGGCACGTACAGGCAGGAGGGCGTATATATACGTCCCTCCTTTCGCCTGTCCGTGCCATCGGGAGCGCGCCGGGAGCGGCGCGCTCCCGCGCCGGTCGGGACCCCCCCGTGAGTCCGGCCGCGGTCCCCGCGGACTCGATCGCCGCGGGGACTCCCGCGATCGTCTCACGGAGCGGCTGAACGGGGAGATGCCGAGATAAACAGCATCTCCCTGTTCTGCCTAGCAACTAGTGACGCCGATCTCTGCTCCCTGTGATTGGAGCAGAGATCAGCATTCACTAGCTGACAGCCACGCCCCCCCACAGTAAAAAACACACCCCTAGGCCTACTTAACCCCTACACTGCCACCTTGTGGTTAACCCCTAAACTGCTAGTGTCATTTATACAGAAATCAATGCATTTAAATGCATTAATTGCTGTAAAAATGACAATGGTCCCAAAAATGTGTCAAAAATGTCCGATGTGTCCGCCATAATGTCGCAGTCACAAAAAAAATCGCAGATCTCCGCCATTAATAATAAAAAAAAAATTATTAATAAAAATGCTATAAACTATCCCCTATCTTGTAAACGCTATAACTTCTGCGCAAACCGATAAATAATCGCTTATTGCGATTTTTTTTACCAAAAATATGTAGAAGAATACGTATCGGCCTAAACTGAGGAAAAAAAATGTTTTTTTATATATTTTTTGGGGATATTTATTATAGCAAAAAATAAAAAATAATGCATTTTTTTCAAAATTGTCGCTCTATTTTTGTTTATAGCGCAAAAAATAAAAACCGCAGGGGCGATCAAATACCACCAAAAGAAAGCTCTATTTGTGGGAAAAAAAGGACGTCAATTTTGTTTGGGAGCCACGTCGCACGACCGCGCAATTGTCAGTTAAAGCGACGCAGTGCCGAATCGCAAAAAGGGGCCTGGTCCTTTGGCTGCAAATTGGTCCGGTCTGAAAGTGGTTAATGGCACATTAGTGGCAATTGATGGGCACAGTGGCTGCGTTTGGCACAATGGCTGTGTTTGATGGTACAGTGGCGGCAATTGATGGGAACAGTGGCAGCATTTGATGGCACAGTGGCAGCATTTGATGGCACAGTGGCAGCATTTGATGGCACAGTGGCAGCATTTGATATGGCAAAGTGGCTGCGTTTGATGGGCACAGTGGCTGCGTTTAATGGCACATTGGTGGAAATTGATGGGCACTGTGGCTGCGTTTGGCACAATGGCTGTGTTTGATGGGAACAGTGGCTGCGTTTGATGGGCACAGTGGCAGCATTTGATGGCACAGTGACAGCGTTTGATATGGCAAAGTGGCTGCGTTTGATGGGCACAGTGGCTGCGTTTGATGGCACAGTGACAGCGTTTGATATGGCAAAGTGGCTGCGTTTGATGGGCACAGTGGCTGCGTTTGATGGCACAGTGACAGCGTTTGATATGGCAAAGTGGCTGCGTTTGATGGGCACAGTGGCTGCGTTTGATGGGCACACTGGCTGCGTTTGATGGCACATTGGTGGCAATTGATGGGCACAGTGGCTGCGTTTGATGGGCACACTGGCTGCGTTTGATGGGTACACTGGCTGCGTTTAATGGCACATTGGTGGCAATTGATGGGCACTGTGGCTGCGTTTGGCACAATGGCTGTGTTTGATGGGAACATGTGGCTGCGTTTGATGGGCACACAGTGGCTGCGTTTGATGGCACAGTGACAGCGTTTGATATGGCAAAGTGGCTGCGTTTGATGGGCACAGTGGCTGCACAGGCTGTTTGATGCGTTTGATGGCAAAGTGGCACAGTTTGATGGGCACAGTTTGATGGGCACAGTGGCTGCGTTTGATGGCGGCAATTGATGGGAACAGTGGCTGCGTTGATGGGCACAGTGGCTGCGTTTGATGGCACAGTGACAGCGTTTGATATGGCAAAGTGGCTGCGTTTGATGGGCACAGTGGCTGCGTTTGATGGGCACACTGGCTGCGTTTGATGGGCACACTGGCTGCGTTTGATGGCACATTGGTGGCAATTGATGGGCACAGTGGCTGCGTTTGATGGGCACACTGGCTGCGTTTGGGTACACTGGCTGCATTTAATGGCACATTGGTGGCAATTGATGGGCACTGTGGCTGCGTTTGGCACAATGGCTGTGTTTGGTACAGTGGCGGCAATTGATGGGAACAGTGGCTGCGTTTGATGGGCACAGTGGCTGCATTTGATGGGCACAATGGGTGTGTTTGATGGCACAGTGAGGCTGCAATTGATGGTTTTTTTTTCAGAATTTTTCAGATTGTTTGCGCCCCCCCCCCCCCCCAAAATGTTGAGCACCAGCAGCCACTGCTTTCAATGGGCACACCCAAGTGCCCCCATGGGCAGCAATTTGCTATGAGGCACTCAGCGGGGGGAGCCACGATCGCCTGCGGGGAACCCAAGCAGAGGAGGATCTGGGCTGCTCTGTGCAAAACCATTACACAGAGCAGGTAAGTATCGGATGTTTGTTAGAAAAAATTTAAGAAAATAGAAAAAAAAAGAGGAATGCGACTGTACAGCTCACATCGGCTTGCATGTTATCAGAACCCTAAACTTTCAATAGAATAAAGAAATACCTGGCATGTGTGGGCTGATAGCTGGACAGACAAATAAAAAAAAAGTGTTTGGTAAAGTAGGAACCGCGTTGGCATTTTTACCAAAGTGAGAAAAACCTTCCGCAGATGAAGAGTATTTCCTGACAGACAAATTACAGTCCTCTTCACATTTCATTTTCTGCTGAGCAGTGAACCTCGGTGATATTTTCAGTCCCCGGGACGTGTAATATAATAAGAAAAGGAGAGATTTCTTTTCTTTTTGTTTGCCTTCTTTCCCAAACAACTAATAAATAAGTTGTACTGTATTAAATTTACACCATATCTAAAATCCTCCCCGCACCGTCCCCCTCGCACTCGTCTTTTATGTGTTGTCTTTGCCGGAGCTTAAAGCAAACCACGAGCCCATGAAAAGCTGTACTGTCTGCAATCACACCTCCCAACATTCTGAGATGGGATTGAGGGACCAGGGCCTGACTGGCCTACCGGGATACCGGGATATTTCCCGGTAGGCTGCCTGCCCTGGGGGCCGGGACACCTATCAGCAAAAGTATGCAGGCATAGGACACACCCCTTGCCACGCCCCCTTAAAGGAGAATTGTACAAAAAAAACAAGATTGGTTAAACCCACAAGTGCTTTTTTTTTACCACTACTATTCCTTTATATTGGCTTTTGGAATTTACAAATGCAGCAATTTAGGAATCAGATGAAAGGTTTAGTGCTGGGAAACACTTTTTGATAGATAAAAAGTGCATTTTATATACAACTATATGGATCAGACCAAAATGAGGGACAAATGAGGAGGAAAGAGGGACAGAGGGACATTGCTCCAAATCAGGGACAGTCCCTCAAAATCAGTGACAGTTGGGAGCTATGTGCAAGGCATGCAATTCACAAGGCGTGGAAGAAGAATATTAAAGTGAAGCTAGCATTAGATGAGTGGCCAATGCCAGGACAAGGTCATCTGGTGCCCAGGGCAAAGATGGCACACTGCGCCCTTCCCTACCCCCCCCCCCCCCCAGGTGGAGAGGAAAGGGCTAATAGCGGCACGCACAGCGAAATGTATGTAATGTCTTTGACATGCGCTGTAATAGTACCAATAGTTGTGGTACATCGCAGTGAACTGAAAAGTTTAACCATCTCACATGCACAGTATAGCAGAAAGACGGCTACGGTTACTTTGCTGGGAGGATGTACGTGGACATCCTCCCATGATCGAGTTGCCCGCACGCCCCCCCCCCTCCCCATGGAGCGCTGTGATTACCGAGTCCTTTTGGAACTCAGCTGATCACAGATCGGGGTAAAGGGCAAATCACAGCGGCCCTTTACCATGTGATCAGCTGTGTCCAATGACAACTGATCACAAGTGTAAACACAACCGTTAACCAACGGTTATTTTTCCTAATGCTGACAGCACGAAGAGGGTTAATAACCGGTTTGTGTTAAAGGGACATCGGCACCAATAATCAGGGCACTGATTATCAGTGTCCTGATTATCAGTGCAGTCCCAACAGTGCCCACCAGTGTGGCCAAACAGTGCCCATTAGTCCTGCCAATCAGTGACCATTAGTGCCCATCAGTGCCTCCTTATCAGTGTCACCTATTAGTGCCCACCAGTGCTGCCAATCAGTGTCCATCAGTGCTGCCAATCACTGCCCATCAGTGCCTCCTCATCAGTGTCACCTATCAGTGCCGCCTACCAGTGCCCATCAGCTCTGCCTATTAGTGTTCATCAGTGTCACCTATCAGTGCTGCCTACCAGTGCCCATCAGTGCTGCCTATTAGTGCCCATCAGTGACACCTCTCAGTGCCACCTATCAGTGTCCTTCAGCCCCGTCTATCAGTGCCCTAAAGGTCCCGTCTATCAGTACCCATCAGTGTAGCCTCATCATTGCCCGTCAGTGCAGCCTCATCAGTGCCGCCTATCAGTGTAGCCTATCAGTTCCAAAAATGACCTGCAAAATCTTATAACAATCTATGACATTTTTAGTTCAAAATTATCAGGGGGATTATTTTCCCCCTGAAGAAGATACTTCATCCCTGTATCGAAGAGGCATTGGGGAGGGGACAGGACCGCACGATAGGCAGTTTGTCTGCTGAGGGAGAGGCTCATACCATCCCGATACCAGTGTATCGGGATGGTACCATTGAAAACGTCTTGTATGACGAAACGCGTCTGGGAAGGCGTGCAGTGACGTCATCGCGTTTTGCGTCTCAGGAAGGAGGACGGGTCCGTTATTGATGCCGGCCGGCGTCCATTATTTTATCCACCTGGAGCTCGTTTATGCTCTTTTTTCCTTTTTTAAATGTGAGTACCATTTTTTAAATAAAAAGACTCATTTATTATAAAACAATATCACACTATGGTCTGCCCTCTTTTCCTTTTGGCAATGTTTGGATGCACCGCCGAGTGCTGCTATCTGGATTAGATTATCACGCTGGTTCTGGTCGGAAGTCTGCTGGCTGTGAGTGGCAGGCTCTGGGATACCACTCCGTTTGGTTATCGCCTCTCCCTTTGAAGTCAGGATTTCTGTATGGGCTCATTCTGAGTGGCTTATTTTACCAATTATCTGGTAAGGAGAATATATACTGGTGGTGGCACTTTTGTGTGATGTGGAGCACAGCGGTGTGACAAGAATTTAAAGTCTACAGTCTTTTGTCATTTAAGAATAGGAATTTAAATCTTCCAGATGATATTCAGCTTGTGAACTTTTTTACCTTCTTCTGGCTTCTCCTCATCCTGTTTATTGGACTAAGGATTCCGCGCTTAAGAATGGAACTGCAGCCTCCCAAAAAAGTACTACACACGAGTATGTAATAAGGGAATGGAATAAAATAAGGGATGATGGCGCTGTTCAGTAAGGGTATAAAGGTATGCTACGTATACCCTGGTACACGTCATGTCACTTCCGCCTTGCGACTTCCGGTTTCTCTCAGCTTACTGTTGGAACGCACGCTGGAGACCGGGGCTTTGTGGTGTTATCATCACATAGCCCAGCGCTGCGCGTTCTGCTTATTATTTTTCTTGTTGCTTTGTATATATTGACCTTGGATTCTGGTATAGCCGTGTGGGCTAATCCCCCCCCCCCCCCCTCTTTTTTCAATTATACCAGTTTTTTTAAATTATACTAGCCATTTTAAAATAAAGATTTTTCAAGTAACAGAATTACACTATCAGCTTCATTCCTTTTCCTTTACATACGGATTGTACGGGGGTGCATCCCCCAACTCCAGTGATTGGAACAGGTTGAACTTATCCACTGAAGAGGATCGCTTCCATCGCTTCCCACACAGAGGAGGATTTCCCCACTACTTGCTGAGGATTTTACATGCCTATTACCCCTGCAGGGGTTAGGCACTCTGGTGAGTGTTTGCATAATAGGGGTCACTCTGTGGAAGGAGGGGAGCACTGAAAAAATCACCAGTTATCCGTATGTTCTGCTGGAATCATTTGCTACAGGAACTGTTTTGAGTTTTAAACAAGACGTCATCAATTTTTTATTTATTTTTTCATCACTGTTTGGACACAATTTTTTCTTTTTTCTTTTCTCTTTATTGGGACATACTTTAAAGACTTTATATTACATCTTGTTTGGAGTATACACCGAATTGAGCACTTTAACTGTTTTATTGTATCAACATATGGTTCACCTTGATCTTCACCTAACCATATATATATATCAATTCTTTCATTTTTTATTCAATATAAATACTTTTATATAAATTAATATTTTTACATACTTATGAGTTCTATGTCACGGAGTCACCTTAAACAATTTTTAACATTGTTTATTTATTCACACTAATATATCAACATATATGTGTTAGCCATTTTGCACATAATTTATTGTTTACACATTCTTTTTTGTATACCCACTTATAGGGTGGAGGTCACAATTCATTATATATATATATATATTTTTTTTTTCATATATACTTTTTACATGTATATATATTATTCACTCTCCTGCCCAGCATATATGAATAAGTTTTAGCATACCTTTATACCCTTACTGAACAGCGCCATCATCCCTTATTTTATTCCTTCATCCTGTTTATTGTGTGATCACAGTATAAGCACTGCTTTGCCATATTGTGTATTTGTGCTAACCACTTAGCCATTTATTGTGTTTATGGTATATACCTCTCCAGTTACCCATGATCAGAAAAATATTTAGTATTTTAATACACACCCTTATACATCTTCAACATATATATTGGTCATTTATTGTAGTAGTTTTTTATTAGGGAGTGATAGTACCATCATATGGGATACTTAGCTACCCTTACCTGGCGCAGTTTTTCTTTTCTTTATAACCTTATTGTGCTTATCCCACTATTCTGCAGCCGGGTTTAAACATAATTGTTTTCTATATTTTATTACCTTTACCACCTCTCCTATATTGAGTTTCCCCCCCTTCCCTCCCCTTCCCACCCCATTGGGTTAGCGCGTTTTTTTCGCCTATACGTTTTAAATTCAAACTGTAGCACTGACGTAAGTAATTTTTTTTCCACAGTAGCGTGACAATCCCTCCACCTCCGGTCTAACTAATCCCTCTCACCTTATGGCATGGACCCCTGTGCAAACAGGTGGTCATGCAAGCGGGTATCAAAAGGGTATAACACGGACCATAAACTTCTCTCACGTCTCCTTAGATCTCAGCAAGGACGCAGGCCATGGGTAGAAAGAAAAGATCTAAGTGCTCACCGCTTAAGTATAAGATTTCATTTTTGTATTCAAACACAAACTACTCACATAAAGATGATAAAAACACAGCATGTAAAGCCGACAATCGTGTTAGTTCCGTAGGGCAGCAGCGGGTGACGTCATGCGTAGCTCCTCCCCCGTAAGCGTTGCGTTCAATCAGAACTTCGACGTCACCGGGCTCCTCCCTTCGTTAGCAGACGGAGGCACTTGGGAAGGGGGGAGGAGTCCGGTGACGTCACTGTCCGTGACGTCACCGGATCTCCGACGGAACTCCCTGAAGACCCGGAAAAGCCGGCGGAGAGGTGAGTACCGATCAAAAGAATTTTAATCGATCAAAAAACTTAACGATTAATCGAGGAATTAATCTTTAATTTTCACAGCCCTAAAAGGAACATTTTGTTTTCTCAAAAGTTGAACATAGATGTGACGTTTAATACATATAATTCATTCAGCGCTTTATTGCGACGTGTAAAATAAACGTTTTCTATGGGCCCGACAATACATATAACGCGACTCCGTCTACAATTCTAAGCACTCTTAAAATACTCCCAAAACCTTTAAGCAAAAGAAAAAAAAAAAGAAGCTTTTAAGCGTATTTTTCCAAGGATTTAAATATTTACTATCTTCCCCCTTCTTCTGTCTCTTCATGTTTCCCTGTTAGCTAAATGCTACCGTGTTCTGTAACCTTTTAAATTGCTTTTGAAGACGGTGTCACTACATTACTATTGAAATCAGAAATGCCACAGGATGGTAATTTCAATACATAAATATGTATATGTACACTGTGCACCTTCATATTAGAATAGGCGAATAGACCGTAGAGAGAAGGGGAAGGGGGACGAAGGGTCTTACAGCGGCAATTAGAACTCTTATCAACTTTAACCTTCTTTAGCGAGGTGGAAGTGTGACGCATTCATTACCTACCGTATTTATCGGCGTATAACCCGCACCCCAAGTTTAGGAGGGAATTTTAAGGAAAAAAAGTTTTAGGAGAGAAGTTTAGGGGAAAAAAAAAAAACTTACATTTAAGCGTCATTTGCAGCTTGCCCAGCGTCATTTGCAGCTTGCCCAGCGTCATTTGCAGCCTTGCCCAGCGTCATTTGCAGCCTGCCCAGCATCATTTGTAGCTTGCCCAGTGTCATTTGCAGCTTGCCAGTGTCATTTGCAGCCTTGCCGACGTTTAAATTTCCCGCCGCGAGACAAACCGCGCATGCGCGGCCAAAAAAGACCGAACCGCGGCCGAAAAAGGCCGAAGCGCGGCCGAAAAAGACCGAGCCGACTGTTCGGCTCCGCTCGGAGTCCCGCCTCCCTGCTGTTTCGGGAGCGAGCGCAGGGAGGCGGGACTACGAGCGGAGCTGAACAGCCGGCTTCGGTCTTTTTCGGCCGCGCTTCGGCCTTTTTCGGCCTTTTTCGGCCACGGTTCGGCCTTTTTCGGCCACGGTCGCCATTTTTCGGCGCCGCAACCAATTTTTTGTCATTTTTTTTGGGGTATCGGCGTATAACACGCACCCACGACTTTCCCCCGATTTTAAGGGGGAAAAAGTGCGTGTTATACGCCGATAAATACGGTAACATTACTGTTCAAGATACACTGTATATACTCTATATTACAAAAAGTATTGGGACACCTGACTTCACACACACATGAACTTCACTAGACATGTGCACAATAGAAAAATTCGTTTATTTTCGTTTTGTTTCTTTCGTTGATTCGTAACGATTCGTAAATTCGTAAGTCGTCGGTGTTCGTATTCGTAACGATTCGTATTTTCGTAAGAGTTATTTTTTCATTGATTAGTTTTTCCGTTAGTTTAATTTTCGTTTATTCGAAATTCGGACGCATTCGTATTTTCGTAGATTTAGTTACATTCGTACTTTCGTTAGATTGATTTATTCGTACTTTCGTAACATTGTTTTCGTAGATTCGTAATCGGAGCATAATTTATAATGTTATGTAATGTGTATGCTATTATTACATTGTAAGAGACACGGAAAATTACGAATCTAAAAAAAAAAGTTACGAATGTACGAATTTTTTCATTCAATCCATTCGAAGCACGTTAAGCAGCGCCATTGTAAGGGACACGGAAAATTACGAATCGGAAAAAAAAAATTAAAATTACGAATATACAAATTTTTTCGTTCAATCCATTCGAAGCACGTTAAGCAGCGCCATTGTAAGAGACACGGAAAATTACGAATCGAAAAAAAAAAAAGTTACGAATGTACGAATTTTTTCGTTCAATCAATTCGAAGCACGTTAAGCAGCGCCATTGTAAGGGATACGGAAAATTACGAATCGGAAAAAAAATATGAATATACAAATTTTTTTGTTCAATCCATTCGAAGCACGTTAAGCAGCGCCATTGTAAGGGACACGGAAAATTACCAATTAAAAAAAAAAAAAGTTACGAATGTACGAATTTTTTCGTTCATTTTGATTTTCGTTGTTCCTGTTTTTGTTTTTCGGATTTTATTCTTTCGTAGTTTCGTTGTTTCTAATTTGGTCAATTCGGATTTTCGTTGTTTTTCGGATTCGTTCGATTCGAACATTCGTTATTCGTTAAAATTTTTAGCGAATCGTTCATTCATTCGTACGATAACGAATGAACGAATATAATGAATTTTAACGAAAAACGAAAAGAAACGAATTGCACATGTCTAAACTTCACACACCTCAAATTCGCTCAGCCACGTCTTCATGGACCTTGCTTTGTGCACTGGTCCAAATCATTTGGTGGAGGGGGGATTATGGGGTGGGGGTTGTTTTTCAGGGGTTGGGCTTGGCTCCTTAGTTCCAGTAAAGGGAAATCTTAAGGTGTCAGCACACCAAGACATTTTGGACAATTTCATGCTCCTAACTTTGTGGGAACAGTTTGGGGACGGCCCCTTCCTGTTCCAACATGACTGCGCACCAGTGCACAAAGCAGGAAAGTCCATAAAGACATGGATGAGCGAGTTTGGGGTGGAGGAAATTGACTGGCCTGCACAGAGTCCTGAACTCAACCAGACAGAACACCTTTGGGATGAATTAGAGTGGAGACTGCGTCTGCGAGCCAAGCCTTCTCTTGCCTGACCTCACAAATGCTCTTCTGGAAGAATGGTCAAACATTCCCATAGACACACTCCTAAACCTTGTGGACGGCCTTCCCAGAAGAGTTGAAGCTGTTATAGGTTAAAGAGGAAGTAAAGCCTCCTTGAAAAAAAAAACAAAAAAAAAACGGAACCTGCAAGGCAAAGGAATAATGAGCTAGTATGCATAGCATATTAGCTCATTATGAATAACTTACCTGAGAACGAAGCCCCCGAAGCGACCCTCGTCCACGTCCTCCACCGCCGCCATCAATCCCGGAGTGACTTCCGGGTCTCGCTGCTCCAGCGCTGTCATTCGCTGGAGTCGCGATGACGTCACTCCCGCGCATTCGCACAAGAACGGCATATCACCGCGATCTCAGCATGCTCAGTGCGCCTGCGCGCCGATGTCTACGGCACATGCGCCGTAGACATCGGTGCCTGTCTTTTTCTAAATATCTCCTAAACCATGTAGAGATATTTATTAGACCTACAGGTAAGCCTTAATCTAGGTCTACCTGTAGGCCAAAGTGGTTCGTAAGGGTTTACAACCACTTTAAAGGGTGGGCCAACTCAATATTGAAGCCTATGGACTTATGCCGCGTACACACAGTCGGAATTTCCGATGGAAACAGTCCGATGGGAGCTTTTTAACGGATTTTCCGACCGTGTGTGTATGTCCATCGGTCTTTTTTCTGTCGGAATTTCCGACGGACTTTGGATTGAGAACCTGTTCTCAATTTTTCCGACGGAAAACCTTTCTATCGGATTTTCCGATCGTGTGTATGCAATTCCGACACGCAAAATTCCGACGCATGCTCGGAAACAATTCGACGCATGCTCGGAAGCATTAAACTTCCCTTCTATAGTGCTGTCAAACGTGTTTTATGCCGCTGTGTTACAGACCGTCGGAATTTGGTGTGACCGTGTGTAGGCAAGACAGTTTGAGCGAAATTCCGTCGGAATTCCGACGGGAAAACCATCAGAGCTTTTTCCGACGAGAATTCCGACCATGTGTACGCGGCATAAGACTGGGATGTCATCCGTGGCGGCTGCCGGCTGGTGGTTTTTATTTTAGGGAGGGGTGGCAAACAAACTGCCGGTGGAGCGGCACTAGCGCAACTGCCATTGAAGGTAATTTGTGTGTAAAGGCAGGCGTCCCAATACTTTTGGTAACTTAGTGTATCTTCACACAAATGCAATAAAAGCTTACAAACAGCCGCAAGAGGGAATGATACTGGTACATATCTAAGCTAGACTTTAGCGCTAAATCACATGTCCAATTTCCCCATTAAAAGTTGCCGCGTTCTTCTGGAACTAAGCACATTAAATCACTCCAGCCTCAGCGAGGCCAGATAAAAATCTGCCCCGCTTATATTTAATTTGGAATGGATTAAGCCGGCATTATTAGCTGAAAACATTTGTTCAGATTGCACCGGGCTGTTTTCTTTAGCACTATAACGGGTTTATATTCTACTTATCTAAGCTTTGGCTCTTCCAGTGATTACCGGGCTAATTGCCATATTTGTCTTATAATAATGCGCTTTAATGTTTTCTCTACAAGTCATTTGTTCAGGAATAATCTTGATCGGGGATTGCTCATGCTTTGAGTAAAGTCATCGAGCGATTGCTACAAATGACACCTTTACATGTTGGTTGTAATGTATGTTTCCACTGCTCGCTGCACACAGGCAACAGTAAATTGATCACTCGGCTGTGATTGGAGGATGGCGCCCGATGCTGCGGTGGTTTGAACGATTCCCTTCTGTTAACCTTCCGTTGGATGGATTATCTTATAGAATGGACTGGAGTGAAGCAGAACCCAAAGGCCCCTTTCACACTGGGGCGGTTTGCAGGCGCTATTGCGCTAAGAATAGCGCCTGCAAATCGACCCGAAACAGCTGTTGCTGTGTCTTCAGTGTGAAAGCCCGAGGGCTTTCACACTGAAGCGGTGCGCTTGCAGGACGCTGGAAAATGTCCTGCAAGCCGCATCTTTGGCTCCCTGTAGGAGCAGTATATTTACCGCTCCTATAGCGCCCGTTCCCATTGGAAACAATGGGGCAGTGATCCGAACCCGCCCGCAAAACGCCGCTGCAGCGGCGGTTTGCGGGCGGTATTGACCCTTTTTCGACCGCTCGAGGGGGGTAAAACCCGCTAGCGGCCGAAATGCGCTGCTAAAAGGCCGGTAAAGCGGCGCTAAATATAGCGCCGCTTTACCGCCAGCGCCCCCACCGCTCCAGTGTGAAAGTAGCCAAAGGCTGCATTAACTCACCCATCTCCGGGATCCCTGGAACAAAGTCTTTATGCCCACCATCAGGGCCAGTGCAAGGATTTATTTTCTACTTAGGCGAAGATGCATTTTGCCATTAGAATGTCTCTGTGATGTTGACCAAGGAAAAGGTAGAGATCCTCTGGACGGCTTAAGTAGGCAGGACTGACGAGCAGGATATCATCAACAGCAGAGTAACTGTGGAGAGATAGGAGCTGGCAATTAGCCGACAGCTGAGTGGCCAGCTCAGAGAAGGAAAGCCCTGACACCCTCGTTCCCATCTCAAAATTTTGGGAGGTATGCTTTAGGCCTCATGCATACAGGACGTTTTAAAAATGCCGGCGCTACAGCAGCGCTAAAAACGCCATTCTAGCTGTGTGTTTACATTAGCGTTATTGCGCGTTTTCCCGCGTTTTTGCGTGGTCACCCCCCCTGGTCCAGTCTGGTCTGTCGATGGGTCGACCCCCGGGAGCCCGACACTTACCTTACACTTCTGTCGTGCATCTCCTCCCTCCTCCTCAGCCAATTGGAACACTTTTCCTTTCGGCCAATAGGGAAACTTCCTGAAAACAGGCACATTTCTCCTGCCAGTAAATGGCGGTAAAAAGAAAAGGTTGCCAGTAAAAAATATGGCTGTGACGCTCGGCCCAGAGCCAGCCGAGACCATACGAGTGCCTGCTACAGTGTGTTCGGGCGGCTCTGGTGGATGCGGTACCTGAGCATGTCCTCTGATGTCACGGTGCAATGGAGCCATGCAGAGCGGCCAGAGCCTTGTGTGTGGTAGCAAGGCAGGCCAGGAGCGGGACCATCAGTGCTGTTTGGACTGGAGGGACCACCTGGCTTGGAGAGAGACTGTCACTGTGACTCCTGAGTCCTGTCCCTGAGCTACTTACTATATCGAAAATAAAATAAGAAATATGTTTTTTGCCTTATTAGCTACCTTAAATCACATAGCTAATTACATATTGTACTTGTTTGTAGCCTAAATAGTGAAATTTGTACTTAAAACTGTAATTTTGTAACTTTTCGAAATGCCAGTAAAAACTTGGCTGTGCCAGTAAATTTTGGATGTCGTGTCAGTAAATTTCAATCTGTTAGGTTGCCAACACTGTGCGAGACAGCCCAAGAATTTACAGGAACTGGAGGCTTTTTGCCAAGAGGAATGGGCAGCTTTACTATCCGAGAAGATAAAGAGCCTCATCCACAAATACCACAAAAGACTTCAAGCTGTCATTGATGTTAACCACTTTCAGCCCCGGACCAATTTGCAGCCAAAGGACCAGGCCCCTTTTTGCGATTCGGCACTGCGTTGCTTTAACTGACAATTGCGCAGTCGTGAGACGTGGCTCCCAAACAAAATTGACGTCCTTTTTTCCCCACAAATAGAGCTTTCTTTTGGTGGTATTTGATCACCCCTGCGGTTTTTATTTTTTACGCTATAAACCAAAAAGAGCGACAATTTTGAAAAAAAACGCATTCTTTTTTATTTGTTGCTATAATAAATATCCCCCAAAAATATATAAAAAAACATTTTTTTTTTTCCTCAGTTTAGGCTGATACGTATTCTTCTACATATTTTTGGTAAAAAAAAATCGCAATAAGCGTATATTCATTGGTTTGTGCAGAAGTTATAGCATTTACAAGATAGGGGATAGTTTTATAGCATTTTTATTAATATTTTTTTTTTACTAGTAATGGCGGCGATCAGCGATTTTTATTGTGACTGCGACATTATGGCGGACACATCGGACATTTTTGACACATTTTTGGGACCATTGTCATTTATACAGCAATCAATGCTATTTAAATGCATTGATTCCTGTGTAAATGACACTGGCAGTGAAGGGGTTAACCACTAGTTGGCAGTGTAGGGGTTAAGTGTGCCTAGAGGTGTGTTTCTTACTGTGGGGGTCAGCTAGTGAATGCTGATCTCTGCTCCAATCACAGGGAGCGGAGATCGGCGTCACTAGTTGCTAGGCAGAATGGGGAGATGCTGTTTATTTCAGCATCTCCCCGCTCAGCCTTCCCGTGAGACGATCGTGGGTGTCCCCGCGGCGATCGAGTCCGCAGGACCCGTGACCGGCCTCACGGGGGTCCCAACCGGCGCGAGCAGCGCGCGCCCAATGGCACGGCGGCATCTTAAAGGGGACGTACCTGTATGCCCTTATGCCTGTCCGTGCCATTCTGTCGACGTACATCGTCCTGCGCCGGTCGGCAAGCGGTTAAAGGGGGCAATACATGGTATTAACAACTGGGGTATGTAAACTTTTGATCAGGGTCATTTGGGTAGTTTCTGTTGCCAGTATGATTAAAAAAGAGTCAACACAGTTGATTGATAATAAATGGCTTCAGCCAAACACTAACCATGAGTGAAAGAAAAATGGTTGTGTTATCATTCATATTCTCTGAAAAATGGCCAAGAAATAATAAATTGCCAGGGTATGTAAACTTATGAGCACAACTTTATGCACAAAATAGAGAGAGGGAGAGAGTATAGAAGAAAATAGAAAGGACGAGGAGAGAAAGGGACAGAGAGACAAAGAACACCATTAGGACCAGCGGTAGTTTAATATTTCTTGCACTTGATATTGGACTCCTTTAAATTAAGCATTTTGTCACATCGCTCGCAGGGCTCCAAAAATGATAAGTAAAATATATTGCAGGCCAAGCAGCCGTTAACTGTTGAAGGGATGAAATAATTTGCCAGGGCTGCCTTCCACAACAGGAAATCAATACATATGATCATTAAGCTATGCCTGCTATAAGAGGTAATAGAAAAAAAAAGGGATTGATCTTAGAACATTTCCTTGATTTCTCATCGCACATCAGGGGAATTCAATGGAATTACAACAGCAGAATCCCTTAAATAAAACCAACACTGCGGTCAATAATTCAAAGGCTTCATAAACTGCGCCTTCTGTTTTCTAGATCTTATTAAAAAATATGAAGCTATTTTTTCAGATCACATTTGTTGGTTAAATGAAACATCAATGGCTATTAAATATTAAAGCATTAAACGTTAGTAGACGACTGAAAACACCTTTAGAGGACAATCTAGGCCAGTTTGGGCCTGAAACCTTAAGTGGACCTGAATGCAAAAAGTAAAATTTTGTGGTGTTGGAGGATACATTTAGGACCCTTTCACATTAGCAGGGTCGGATTTCCCACAAGGCCACCGAGGCCAGGCCTCGGGCGGCAGTGGTTTAGGGGGGCGGCGCCCAGGGCCGGTACAGGGGGTGGGCCCTCGGCAGGACCATTTACTGGAGGAAGGGGCGCGCAGTAGAGGCCACTCTATAGGCTGCCTGTTCTGGGGCCGCTTTGATCTGTGGCTGCAGCGCTCCCCTCCCACCTCCTCCTGTTGTTTGTCACACAGCGCCGCTGTGTGTTAGGGAGCTGGGTCTGTGTGTGTGTTTGGTGGCGCCGTAACAAGGACCCGCCCCCCTAGACCGGCTCATGTGGTAGCAGATTGAATCAGTGTTCCGCCTATCATATGAGCCGGTCTAGGGGGGAGGGACCTTGTTACGGCGCCGCCGAACACACACACAGACCCAGCTCCCTGACACACAGCGCTGCGTGAGATGTGTGATCCATATAGGGCAGGCTATGGTGAGTCTGCATTCATAGGCAAAGTGAGGCACAGAGAGGCTGCAATTATGGTCACAGAGGCTGCGATTGTGGGCATAGAGAGGATGCAATAATGTTCACAGAGGCTGCGATTAAAGGGCGCAAAGACTGCCATTATGGTCACAGAGGCTGCGATTATGGTCGCAGAGGCTGCGATTAAAGGGCACAAAGGCTGCGATTATGGTCACAGAGGCTGCGATTAAAAGGCACAAAGGCTGCGATTATGGTCACAGAGGCTGTGATTAAAGGGCACAAAGGCTGCGATTATGGTCACAGAGGCTGCGATTAAAGGGCACAAAGGCTGCGATTATGGTCACAGAGGCTGCGATTATGGTCATAGAGGCTGCGATTATGGTCATAGAGGCTGCGATTATGGTCACAGAGACTGCGATTAAACGTTTAAATACTTTGTCCTATGAAGATATTATCGATGAGTTTTTGCCAAAAGAAAAGTTAGAACTAAAAAATTGTAGGGTGTTTCTTACTGCTATAATCTTTAAAAAGGCATTTTCTGCATTACAGAGTATTTTCAGTCTGTACAATTAAAGCCAGTTATTTTCACTGTTCTCGTATGTGGAGATATGTTTTTAATTGATCTATTGTAGCAGTCTGTTTTTCAGGCGGACACAATCGGACCACCCATTGTTCTCTATGCAGGAGGCTTGCATCTGATCCAACCTGGGCTGTCAAAAACGGATGGGGATCAGTTCTCCATAAAACTACAACCGATCGAATGGTCCATTTCCATCCGACCCAGGGCTGCTGTTAGAAATCATGGAGCCCTATAAAGCCTACCTGACAGGGCCCCCTCTCTGAAAATATCAAAAGATATTTTTGTTAAAATGTTACGGCCACGGTGTTATGCTTTGCAGCCATAGCCAAAGTTATACCCCCATAGAACAGGACCTATTCAAGTGAATAGCACATCTCTGCTAGACATGTGCAATTTGTTTCGTTCCAAATTAGTTTTTCAACAAAATTTGACAAATTCGTTAACTCAGAAATATTTTAATTAATGAAAACCCGTTTAACGAATTTTTCCGAAAACGAAAATTCGAAAATTCGGAAATCGTAAATTCGAAAATTCGGAAATTTCTAAATTTGGAATTTCGAAAATCCTAAATAATAACTAACAAATAATAACTATTACTAACTATTAAATTATAGGTATTGGAATTTCTTTTCAAATTTGGCTGTTAGTGAATGTAACAAACACAAATTTATCTAAGGGTACGAATTATTATTATTATTTATTATTATACACGATTTATAGTTACATAGTTGAATAAAGACACCAGTCCATCCAGTTCAACCTGAGTGAGTGTCTACAATTGTCCCTATCCCTGTTCATTGCACACTCACATCGGTCTCTACCCTCAAGGAGCCCACAATCCAAGGTCCCCATTCATATACTAGGGCCAATTTTGGACAGAAGCCAATTAACCTACCAGCATGTCTTTGGAGTGTGGGAGGAAACCGGAGTACCCGGAGGAAACCCACGCAGGCACAGGGAGAACAGGCAAACTCCAGGCAGGTAGTGTCGTGGTTGGGATTCGGACCAGCGACCCTTTTTACTGCTAGGCGAGAGTGATAACCACTACACCACTGTGCCGCCTTAGATTTATTTATATAGCGCTAACAGTTTACGCAGCACTTTACAATGTAGAGGGGGTTCAGCACAATTACAGTACAGTTCAATACAGAAGGTACAGGAGGGCCCGGCTCGTAGAGCTTACATTCTAAAGGGAGGGGGTGGTGGTACAAAAGGTAATAGCTGCAGAGAATGATTTTATGGGGGTGGCTCGGGGACAGTTGTTAGGTGGGTGTGGGACAGGCTTCCCTGAATAAGTGAGTTTTCAGGGATCTCTTAAAGGTGGACAGGTTAGGGGCTGAGCGGACATACCGGCGCAGGGAGTTCCAGAGGATGGGAGAGGCTCTGGAGAAGTTCTGAGGGTGAGCATGGGAGGAGGTAACAAGGGAGCTAGAGAGCAGGAGGTCCTGGGAGAAGCGGAGGGGACGATTTGGGCGATATCTGCAGATGAGGTTGGTGATGTAGCTGGGGGCGATGTTGTGGATGGCCTTTCATGTTGTGATGGGATTGGCAGAGAGGAGCAGCAGTCACGGATCGATTAGTGAGGTGTATTAGTCTAGCAGCAGCATTCATAATAGACTGAAGGGGGGATAGCCTGCTTAAGGGTAGGCCATTAAGGACAGAGTTGCAGTAGTCAAGGCGGGAAATAATCAGGGAGTGAATAAGTTGCTTTGTGGTGTCATTAGTCAGGAAAGGTTAAATTCTGGAGATGTTGCGGAGATGAAGGCGGCAGGATTTAGCCAGTGATTGGATATGGGGGCTGAAGGACAGGTCAGAGTCAAGGATTACACCCAGGACCCTGGCATGTGTGGAGGGACCAATGGTTGTGTTGTTGATCTTAATGGTGAAGTCACGGGGGGGGGGGGGCCGGGGAGGATGAAATATAACAAGCTCAGTTTTAGAAAGATTGAGTTAGAGAAAGTGGTGTGACATCCATACCGATATGTCATTCAGAAAGTTTGAGATCTGTGAGGAGATCGAGCGGGTAAGTTGAGGAGTGGAGAGATAGATCAGGTTGTCATCGTTGTAGAGGTGGTATTGAAAGCCATGGGAGGCTATCAACTGGCCCAGGGAAGAGGTATAGAGCAAGAAAAGGAGAGGCCCAAGAACGGAGCCTTGGGTTACCCCAACAGAAAGAGGAAGAGGAGCGGAGGAGATGGAGTTGTAAGTGACACTTAAAGTGCGCTGAGATAGGTAGGAGGAGAACCAGGATAAAGCAGAATCACGGAGGCCAAGGGAGTGTTACACTAAAGTAAGCAATGGACCCTTACCTTGCGGCAAAGGGTTAACCGCATAAGAAGTAATAGAATGGATTAGTGTCAGCTTTCTTCTCCCTCTGTCACGGCGCCTGCCTGGGTGGAGAGGTCTCCTTGTCCCTGGGTCCAGGTGTGTGTTTCCCTTGTTCTCACGGCCAATGCCGGAGTGATATGCAAGAAATGAGGGGTAGCCATATAGTGTAGTATGTTAAAACAATCAGTATACTTCTTATGCGGTTAACCCTTTGCCGCAAGGTAAGGGTCCATTGCTTACTTTAGTGTACCCCACACGAAGAGGAATCACCTCCACTGTTAAGGACACTTCACTGCATAGACTCCCTCTTGACCCAGGGATTTTATTACAACACCTATTTTTTCACCAGAAGAAAATCACGGAATAGACTGCTGAATAATTTCTGATACCACGGACTTGCATGCATGCAGCATAGTCATTTTAGACTATTGATTTTGCTACGTTTTAATATTATCTTACCCACAGCTTATTTCTGTGCACTTTGCAATTATTTTCATTTTTATTTGTATACGGTCATTTTACCTAGTCACGCAGACTAGGTCCATCCAGCTTTTCTTTTGCATTTTTTGCACGACTGTTGATGTTTACATTTTTTCTGCACTTTATATTTAATATACAGTCTCTTTCGCTCACCATATTGTACTGTTTACACACACTTCTGTTTATCACCTATCACACAACTTGTTAGTGTGATTGCAGCAATCGTCCTATTCTTCACTTGGTCATGCAGCTTCTTTTCTTATGCTGTGCAACTCGCATTAGCACACCTAGGATATTAGTTATAATCCCCATTTTATTGTCCAGGGTGTCTGCTCTTATAAAATATATTTGAAAAATATACTATATTTTATTATATTTATTAATTATATATACCTTTACATAATAATATAATAATAAATTATTAATATTATTATAATTTATTAATTATATATAATTTAATCTTCAGGTCTAAGGCTAGGTTCACATATATGTGTGTGCAGGTGCAGCAGCCCGTTCAAATGAAGGGGGTGTTATGCCAATGCAAACGCGAGCCGCACCAATCACATAGGTGTGAACCTAACTTAAATAATGTTTTAATTATGGTAATGTAAATTAATAAAATATATAATGTGCATAGTCCAGACAGTGAAAGGGTTAATTCATATATATATTTTTTTTTCTTTCTTTTTAGGAATACTCGGTGCTAGGATCCCTTTATTTAAACATTTGTCTTACAAAGGATGCTTGACAAAAACAAAAAGAAAAAAAAGAATAGAAAAACACCCTTAAGCACAAAAGCATAAAAAATATATTTCCATCAGTTCCAATGACACCGCGTTCGCTGTATTCTCAGCATTTTAGCATGAGAAAAATAAGAAAATGTAAATTCCGGTGACCCCCGTATTCATTATTGGCTAGAAGCTGCCTGCTGGTCTCAAATACAAACCATGGGAGGTTAGCGTAGCTTCCAAATGCTGGGAAAGTGCCTTCATTTCTCAGCCTCTTCAAGACTCGCAGGCTTGCTGTTCCGCCTATAGCTTTCATCATTCTTCCTGCTTGCAGGCTGCAGAAAAAAGATAATTCTGTAGCGGCCATAACCCTCGATGGGGCAGGCTTGACTTTTGGGCTTACCAGTTACCTCCGCTTGGCTTGTTAATCCATGTCCAGGGGTACCCAGGGTTAGTACCCAACAACTTCAGATGCCAGCTTGTTGGCCCTCCTCCAAAGAGTCCTCCCCCGGTCGCTTAAACGAGCTGCGGTGCCCCTCCAAGGTTGAGAGCACACCCGGACGACTTGAATCCTCCCTCAGTTACTGCGCCTCGGACCAGCCGGTTCCAAGACTCGGGAACAGATGGATCCTTTGCCCCAGACCAAGCGGGTCTATGGGGCTAGTCAAACTGACCATGTTGCGGGACAGCAAACGCTCCCGGGCCGGGACCCCTCGCGGGGCTACCCCGGTCCAGATTCAGGAACAGGCAGCTACGGCCGAACCCCGAACACGTGACTTCCACATCTTAACCACTTTCAGACCGGACCAATTTGCAGCCAAAGGACCAGGCCCCTTTTTGCGATTCGGCACTGCGTCGCTTTAACTGACAATTGCGCGGTCGTGCGACGTGGCTCCCAAACAAAATTGACGTTCTTTTTTTCCCACAAATAGAGCTTTCTTTTGGTGGTATTTGATCGCCCCTGCAGTTTTTATTTTTTGCACTATAAACAAAAAAGAGCGACAATTTTGACAAAAAACGCATTCTTTTTTATTTTTTGCTATAATAAATATCCCCCAAAAATATATAAAAAAACAATTTTTTTCCTCAGTTTAGGCCGATACGTATTCTACATATTTTTGGTAAAAAAAATTGCAATAAGCGATTATTGATTGGTTTGCGCAGAAGTTCTAGCGTTTACAAGATAGGGGATAGTTTGATATCATTTTTATTAATAATTTTTTTTTTTATTAGTAATGGCAGCGATCAGCGATTTTTATTGTGACTGCCACATTATGGCGGACACATCGGACATTTTTGACACATTTTTGGACCATTGTCATTTATACAGCAATCAATGCTATTTAAATGCATTGATTCCTGTATAAATGACACTGGCAGTGAAGGGGTTAACCACTAGGGGCAGTGTAGGGGTTAAGTATGCCTAGGGGTGTGTTTCTTACTGTGGGGGGGCGTGGCTGTCAGCTAGTGAATGCTGATCTCTGCTCCAATCACAGGGAGCAGAGATCGGCGTCACTAGTTGCTAGGCAGAACGGGGAGATGCTGCGTATTTCCGCATCTCCCCGTTCAGCCTTCCCGTGAGACGATCGCGGGTGTCCCTGCGGCGATTGAGTCCGCGGGACCCGCAACCGGCCTCACAGGGGTCCCGACCGGCGCGGACGGCATTAAAGAGGGACTTATATATACGCCCTCCTGCCTGTCCGTGCCATTCTGCCGACGTATATCGTCGTGCGCTGGTCGGGAACCGGTTAAGTACCCTTCCCCAGACTCCTCAGCAGGGCCAGACGCACCCACTGATTGGCTCCGGGGAAGACTGATACTCCGTCCAACCAGGCCTGGTTCTAGGCCTATCATGTGTACCTCACTGTACCCATGACCAGGCAGAACCCTAGTACAGCCCAGCCAAACTGATGCCAAAGTTAACTTGCACAATTAACCCTCAGAACCCCATTACTGTTCTGAGGAAAAACGACATTTTCACAAATAGCGGACACCTTGTAAAAGTGTCACCGCTACAATTCATTTTAGCTATTTATTAGTAATCAGTAATGCCGCGTACACACGATCGTAAATGCCACTAGCAAAAGACCGATTAGAGCTTTTAGTCGGAAAATGCGACCGTGTGTATGCTCCATCAGACTTTTGCTGGTGGAATTCCAGCAGGTTCTCAATTTTTTGGTTGGAAAAAGTTCCGATCGTCTGTAGCAATTTCGACGCGCAAAATTCCTACGCATGCTCGGAAACAATTTGACAAATGCTCGGAAGCATTGAACTTCATTTTCTCGGCTCGTCGTAGTGTTGTACGTCACCACGTTCTTGGCGGTCGAAAGTTCAGCAAACTTTTGTGTGACCGTGTGTATGCAAGCCAAGCTTCAGTGGAATTCCATCGGAAAAAACATCCAAGATTTTTCTGATGGAAAATCCGCTCGTGTGTACGCGGCATAATACTTAAGGCGATTTGCTCACTTTGCTGGTATACATTTCCCCCCCCCCTCCCCCGAAGGAACTGACAAGTGTTAAATGTAGAAAATCAAATGCACAGTTCAGGAACTTTACAAAAAAGTTTTCTCGGGTGACGTTCCGCCTTCTTTGTTCTGCGCGTGCAGCTTCATATAAAGATGTTCTACTGCCAGACGTGAGCGTTTTACATTAAGACGCAGGAGCCGCAGGCTGTCACGCCAAATACCTTCCTGAGAGAAAAGGACGCATAGAAAAACGTGGCTGAGAAGAACAAATATGTAAAAATGGCCTTTATATCACAGGGTTGGGGAGATAACCCTTTCACTGCCAGAGTCGTTTTAGTGATTTTTTTATATTTTTTTTGCAGACTTGTTTAAACGCTTCCCGACCGCCTCACGCAGATATACTGCGGCAAAAGGGCATGTACAGGCAGATTAACGTACCTGTACGTTGCCCTTTAAGAGGCGGCTTGCGGGCGTGCACGCGCATGCCCTCCGGGAGCTCCATGACCGTGATTGCGGGTTCGGCGGATATCAGCCCGCGATCGTCTCACGGTGAGGAAGAACGGGGAGATGCTAATGTAAACATGCATCTCCCCATTCTGCCTAATGACAGTGTCACTGATCACAGCTCGCTGTAAGCGGGAGCGGTGATCAGTGTCGTGTCACACATAGCCCCTCCCCCCACAGTTAGAATCACTCCCTAGGACACACTTAACCCCTACAGCGCCACCTAGTGGTTAACCCCTTCACTGTCAGTCACATTTACACAGTAATCAATGCATTTTTAATTGCACTGATTGCTGTATAAATGTGAATGGTCCCAAAATCGCGCCAAAATTTTCTGACGTGTCCGCCAAAATGTCGCAGTCATGATGAAAAACGCTGATCACTGCTATTACTAGTAAAAAAAAAAATTATCAATAAATATGCCATAAAACTATCCCCTATTTTGTAGACGCTATAACTTTTGCGCAAACCAATCAATAAACGCTTATTGCGATTTTTTTTTTAACAAAAATATGTAAAAGAATACGTATCGGCCTAAACTGAGGAAAAAATATGTTTTTTTATATCTTTTTTGGGGATATTTATTATAGCAAAAAGTAAAAAAGAATGCGTTTTTTTTTTCAAAATTGTTGCTATTTTTTTGTTTATAGTGCAAAAAGTGCTCTGGTCTTTCTTTGGTCAGCCAAATGGTCCGGGGCTTAAGTGGTTAAAAAAAATCATTTTAGGCCTGAAGATTAAAACCCCTAATCATTAGATTATTTTCTGAAAGCAAACACCCTAGAGAATAAAATTTAAATTTTTTATGTCATATATGTAGCACCCTCTCGTGTGCAACTATTGTAGGTAAATGTACTTGGTATGTCTCATAGTAACTTTGTGAGTCTGTAAATAGGTCAGTTTACTGCAGATCAGGCTGGATGGCTCTACATTGCAGGGCTCTGGTACCCCCCCCCTGGATCTACAGTAGAAGCTTGGAGAAGCTTCTGGAAGTTAGTGGGCGGAGGCCAATAGATCCTGATCTGCATACTTCGGGGAATCTGGCCAATCCCCAGGCAGAGGGCCTGGCTGGGTGGCTGGGTCAGCCCTTAAAAGATAGAGGTATCTAGGGCCCTTCTGTATGAATGGAACCTCTGGATATACTGGTTCTCTGGGCTACCATCCAAAGGGACTAAGAAATACTGGGGGATGAACAGAGGGCACTTGAGCAGCACTCAGAGAGGTAGAAAGAGAGGTGTGTCTAAGTGCAATAACGTCAGTATTTATTAAACAAATGCGGTTAAAAACATTCACAGAAAGGTAGCGTAAAACCAGCTCATCATCCCACACAGACGTGGCGGTAGGTCTTCTTGTCACGGCTCTCCTGGATTCTGGAAAGCATCCCCACACCATAATCCACCCTCCATCAAATAATTTGGACCAGTGCAGGCCAGTCAAGTTCCTCAACCCCAAAGTTGCTTATCCATGTCTTTATGGACTTTTCTTTGTGCACTGGTCCAAATCATTTGGTGGAGGGGGGATTATGGTGTGGGGTTGTTTTTCAGGGGTTGGGCTTGGCCCCTTAATTCCAGTGAAGGGAACACTTAAGACGTCAGTATACCAAGACATTTTGGACAATGTCAAGCTTCCAACTTTGTGGGAACAGTTTGGGGATGGTCCCTTCCTGTTCCAACATGACTGTGCACAAAGCAAGGTTCATAAAGTCATGGATGAGTGAGTTTGGGGTGGAGGAACTTGATTGGCCTGCACAGCATCCTGACTTCAACCTGATAGAACACCTTTGGGATAAATTAGAGCAGAGACTGCGAGCCAGGCCTTTTCATCCAACATCAGTGCCTGACCTCACATGCATTTCTGGAAGAATGGTCAAACATTCCCATAGACACACTCCTAAACCTTGTGGACAGCCATCCAAGAGGAGTTGAAGCTGTTATAGATGCAAAGGGTGGGGCCAACTCAATATTGAACCCTACAGACTAAGATTTGGATGTCATTAAAGTGCATGTGCGTGTAAAGGCAGGCGTCCCAATATGTTTGACAATATAGTTTATTTTTATGTCTATAGGTACTCCAGCATTGGCTGCATGTCTTTTAAGCTGGGTTTACTGATGGTGACTAGGGATGAGCTTGAGTTTTCGGCTCCAGGTTTGGTCTGAAGTTGAACCTATGTTTTGCCTGAAGCTGGAAGTCAGCCGTCAGTGCAGGGCCAATGAGCTGCAGATGAGGTATTCCTTTGCCCAACAGGTGCGGGTACACGAATGGGCAGGAATGTCCATTACATCATAGACATGTGCACAACCAAAAAATTCGTTTATTTTCGTTTCGTTTTTTTTTTCGTTTCCGAAAAAAATTAGTTTTTTTTCGTTTCGTTTTTTTCGTTTCCGTCGATTCGTAACGATTCGTACATTCGTAAGGCGTCGTTGTTCGGATTCGTAACGATTCGTACATTCGTAAGTCGTCGTTGTTCGTATTCGTAACGATTCGTACATTCGTAAGAGTTATTTTTTCGTTGATTCGTTTTTTCGTTGGTTTAATTTTCGGACACATTTGTATTTATTCGTACATTCGTAACATTCGTAGATTCGTAATCGGAGCATAATTCATAATTTGATGTAATGTGTATGCTATTATTACATTTTAATAATTTACGAATCGAAAAAAAAAAGTTACGAATCGAAAAAAAAAAGTTATGAATCGAAAAAAAAGTTACGAATGTACGAATTTTTTTGTTCAATAGAGACACGGAAAATTACAAATCGAAAAAAAAAAAAAAAAAAAAAAGTTACGAATCGAAAAAAAAGTTACGAATCGAAAAAAAAAAAGTTACGAATCGAAAAAAAAGTTACGAATGTACGATTTTTTTGGTTCAATAGAGACACGGAAAATTACAAATTGAAAAAAAAAAAAAAAAAAAGTTACGAATCGAAAAAAAAGTTACGAATCGAAAAAAAAAAAAGTTACGAATCGAAAAAAAATGTACGAATGTACAAATTTTTTGGTTCAATAGAGACACGGAAAATTACAAATCGAAAAAAAAAATAAAAAAGTTACGAATCGAAAAAAAAGTTACGAATCGAAAAAAAAAAGTTACGAATCGAAAAAAAATTTACGAATGTACAAATTTTTTGGTTCAATAGAGACATGGAAAATTACAAATCGAAAAAAAAAAATAAAGTTACGAATCAAAAAAAAAGTTACGAATCGAAAAAAAAAAGTTACGAATCGAAAAAAAAGTTACGAATGTACTAATTTTTTTGTTCAATCCATTCGAAGCACGTTTAGCAGTACCATTGTAAGGGACACGGAAAATGACCAATTCAACAAAAAAAAAAAGTTACGAATTTTTTCGTTCGTTTTCGTTCGTTTTCGTTTTTCGGATTTTCTTCATTAGTACATTTGTTGTTTCTAATTAGTTTTTTTCGGATTTTCGTTGTTTTTCGGATTCGAATGATTCGTTATTCGGATTCGTACGATTCGAACGATTCGTTACGATTCGTTATTCGTATTCGTACGATTCGAATGATTCGTTCATTCGTACGAAAACGAACGAACGAAAATAACGAAAAAAAACGAAAAAACGAAAAAAACGAAACGAATTGCACATGTCTATTACATCATTGTCCTAGCCGAAGCTGGTTGGCCCAGGAATGACAGCTGCTGACCTAATATGGTCACATGGGTATAGTAGGCCAATGTTATTGACCTAACATAGCCACATGGTGATATTGGTTCAATGTCATTGACCTAATAAGTACACATGATCATATTAGGTCAATATCACTTTGTTTGGCCACATAGTCATAAAAGGTCAATGTCATGTCCGGAGCCGCGAGACCCACCAAGAGGATGGAGGCTCCGTACACAAGGGGACACCGGTGACATCGCTGGCTCCTGTGTCAGGTAAGTGACACATAATGGGCTACTATGCGATGCATAGTAGTCCATTATGCTTTACCTTTGCAGGGAAACAAAGAGGAGTTATACCTTTTCCTTGTGAGCCAATTGAAAAAACTTTGCTTTTCATTATACCAGCATATATTTGCTGGCCCAGGTAAATATCTCTTTCCCCTAAATGCAGACATGGTCCTCTATCTACATATCTAACCATGCACTTTATATATACTCACCCTTTTATATATATATACATGTGTGTATACGTATATATACATGCTTTTATGTATATACAATCTTTTGCAGCCCGCTCACCTCTTGACACTCCTCCTCTCAAAGCTACAAACCTCGTGTATCCTAGGCCATTACATATAGAGTATCCAATCCTGGGCATGTATATATATTTTTCTTTATCAATTTTTCTATCCTTTCTATACCAGTATCCTGGTCTTTCCTATTACCTATATGTTGGCCTTCTAGGTGCACCTTGTGTTAACACTGTAGGTGCCCCCTTTAGGATTTGATGTTCACATCTTGCCGATTTTATTTATACTAATGTATTCTCTTTTTTGACAGCTTTATGCTATACCCCCGAGTACTAACTCTACTTTACTCCGGCTCCCATATCAGCCTTCGAAATCTGCCCCTATTCCTTGGGGCCCCTAGCTACACTTGCCTCTGCGCACCTTCGAGTTGGTGAGTCATAACATGCTTTCTGTTCATATGGGCGTATAATTGGATGCAACTTTTCTCTTTTTCTTTTATATCTTTACATAATTACCTTCTCTTGACCTGTACTTTTGGATGTCAGCATATCTCCGCCTTTCCTGTTGGCAGAACCGGGATGGCGTTCTCTAGGCTGTCTCCAGGTACATTGTTTTGCTTTCTATAATGTATACGTTATTAACTATCCCAATCTCCCCCCTTTTTAGAGACAACCATACAGATATACTCTCCTTTATTGTATACTCCTGAAGAAGCGGCTAGTCCGCGAAACATGTTGAGTGCCATCTTGTGACAGTTTGAAAATCACTACATTGCTTCCGTGATCAGGGACCAATAATTATGTGCTGTACTGTGCGATTATAAGGAAAAAATTCTGTATCCCAATATTGTCTCTTGATTTTAATTGCCCACTTTTTCCTTTTTTCATTTATTGTATGATTCTGTATTACTTTGTTGTTGTAATAAATCTTTATATATTTTTCTATACACACTGTTTTGTGAGTCCTTACCCGTACCATAAAAGTCCATAGTTGCCTCAATCTCTCTGCCACTCCCATTTTTCACTTAATTTCTGGACGACGGTACTTTATGTCCATTTTTATTATATAGTAGCAATATTTACAAAGAGGAAGTAACATCCATCAGGGTTTACTTCCTCTTTAAAGCTCATATATGATTTTATTGATTGGATTTACAAGCTGCTTTCGCAATGTTTCTCATGTCAGCGCTTGCCAATGGACAAAGATATCTAGAAGCTTTCCCAGATAAAATAAATCCTATAAAAAATAGTCAAATCCCCCCGTGGTTAACATAAACCTGCAGCAAGCAGAAGAATAGTCTTCCCCTTTGGAAATGATCCATGGGCTGAGCCATTGCACCATTCTGAGCTGCCTTCGGGGTAAAAATCGCAGCATTGCACTAACAGGCGAGATGAATGATTTTCCAGTTTACCGTTACCACACCGGTTCCTGGAATCCATTTTTTTTTTTCTCATATGTCTGACTCGGCAATCATAGCATTTTCTATCTCAGGAAGACTCGCCCCCAGGGTACGATTCTCTCACTCACCTTTATGTTTTTTTCTTTGCTTTGCAAACACAAGAGTTCGAATGAAATACAACAGATGTGCTTCAGGGAAAAATTACAGACCTGAGAAATAGACGTCTTCTTTCCCACCAGTAGAATCATTTGCCTGGAAGGCGCCCTGCTAGAGCGGCAATACACAGTGAAAATGTTGTGCGCCGGTAAAAGAGCAACTTTTCATAGAGACGAGTTCTACGTTCTGCCTTCGGGGCAGACAAGGAGGGAGGTCTGAGGAATATTCATAGTTGGATATGTACATGTAGAATTCCCATTTGTCCTATTTGCTGTAGCTTATTATTGCTGGCTATGTCCTCACTGGGTAGATTGACCCATTCTACGTCTTCTGTCTGACATTCGCCATCTGGACAGTAAGCAGTGGTGGATGGTGCTCAAAATTTTTTTGGGGGGGGCGCAAAAACATAGAAAAAAAAAAAAAATCATCAATTGCAGCCACTGTACCATCAAACGCTGCCACTGTGCCATCAAATTCTGCCACTGTGCCATCAATTGCAGCCACTATACCAAACGCTGCCACTGTGTCCATAAAACTCTGCTACTGTGCCATCAATTGCAGCCACTGTACCAAGAGCTGCCACTGTGCCCATCAAACGCTGCCACTGTGCCATCAAATTCTGCCACTGTGCCATCAAATGCTGCCACTGTGCCATCAATTGCAGCCACTGTGCCAAACGCTGCCTCTGTGCCCATTAAACGCTGCCTCTGTGCCCATTAAACGATGCCACTGTGCCATCAAACGCTGCCACTGTGCCATAAAAATGCTGCCACTGTGCCATCAAATGCTGCCACTGTGCCAAACGCTGCCACTGTGCCCATAAAATGCTCCCAGTGTGTCCATCAAATGCTGCCAGTGTGTCCATCATATGCTGCCAGTGTGCCCATCAAATTCTGCCAATGTGCCCATCATATGTTGCCAGTGTGCCCATGAAATGCTGCCAGTGTGCCCTTGAATGCCCCCAGTGTGACCCCCGCCCGCTCGCCATCTGCCTGGCACTTATCCTGTCTTGGTGGGGCAGCGGGTGACGGTGACGAGCGGGGTCTCCTGCCCTCCTCATCTCCTGATAAGCATTCAATAGCGGTGCCTTCTTGACAGTCGAAAGTTCAGAGAACTTTTGTGTGACCGTGTGTATGCAAGCCAAGCTTGAGCGGAATTCCGTCTGAAAAACCATCCAAGATTTTTCTGACGGAAAATCCGCTCGTGTGTACGCGGCATTAGAGTCTGCAAAAGACTTGAGACCGAGGTTTATCTTCCAGCAGTACAAGGACCATAAACATACAGCCAGAGCTACAATGGAATGGTTTAGATCAAAACATATTCATGTATTAGACTGGCCCAGTCAAAGTCCAGACCTAAATCCAATTGAGAATCTGTGGCAAGGCTTAAAAGTTGCTGTTCACAGATGCTCTCCATCCAATCTGACAGAGCTTGAGCTATTTTGCAAAGAAGAATGGGCAAACATGTCCCTCTCTAGATGTGCAAAGCTGGTAGAGACATCCCCAAAAAGACTTGCAGCTGTAATTGCAGTGAAAGGCGGTTCTACAAAGTATTGACTCCGGGGGGCGCTATGCAAATGTACCCCCCACACTTTTCACTTATTTATTTGTAAAAAAAAAATTCCTTCCACTTCACAATTATGTACAACTTTGTGTTGGTCTATCACAGAGATCTCCAAACTACGTGGGTATATGGGGTTTCCAACCAATCACTGGATCACACAGATTTCCGAACGGCCAAGATTCGATGGACACCAACACCAACATAGGTGGAAGATAAAAGAAAGGACTCCAATGGTGTAGTATCTCAAAACGGATTGGTTTATTTAAAAAAACGAACAAATACAAAAGAGCGAGGACCCGCGTGACTCGCTATATTTAAAATTGCCGGCAGCGTATAAACAAACACCCGTGTTCCAAAAATACATGGGGGCGTGGTGGTGTCAGTACGTAGCACCGCCCTACATGTTTCGTCAGAGTTGACGTCTTCAATGGGGCACCATTGTAATACTCTGACATTCACAGACATGACTAGGCATGATGGGAATTGTAGTTCCTGAACACCTGGAGGGCCATAGTTTGGAGACTTCTGGTCTATCACATAAAAGCCCAATAAAATAAATTTACATTTTTGGTTGTAACATGACAAAATGTGGAAAAAGTCAAGAGGTATGAATACTTTTTCAAGGCACTGGACCTAGGAGGGTGCTACAGATTTTTAAGTGGGATCTTCCACTGCACATCTCCATCCATGAACAATATAAGTTTAGAAGTTAATCTGTGAATGGTACATCTGATCCTCCAGACCAGGGGTCTCCAAACTATGGCCCTCCAGATGTTTAGGAACTACAATTCCCATCATGCCTAGTCATGGCTGTTAATGTCAGAGGTTTACAATGCCGCAACAGCCGGAGGGCCATAGTTTGGAGATCCCTTGCTCCAGACCATAATAACTGACCTCCAGGAGAATGTCTGAAGGTGAAGTAAGTGGCTGTCTCCCTTCCATAGGTGTGCTATTAATAGTAGAATTTCTCAGAAAGGCTTAGTCCTGGCTAAGAGAGCTGTCAAGCATGATGAAGCTGATGAGAGCACAAAAAGATAACAATGCTGCTTTGATATAAGAAAATACTATATATATATATATATATATATATATATATATATATATATATATATATAAAATAATAATGGAATGCCGGATTATACCTTCTTCCCACTTGGACTGAACATCAAATGGGTTTATTAAAGCTCCTTCTCTGACACGATGTTCAGATGTTTCGTAGACATGGTAACAATGGTCCAGCTCTTGGCAGCCTTAAAAGCTAAGAAGAAAGAGGCTCATCGTTGAGAGAGGCGACTTGATGGACCTAATGCACAGTGAGTGATTGTATTTGTGTTGACTACAGAAACAAAAAAAAAAAAGAAAAAAAAAAAATAGAATTTCACACACTTCAGAATTTCCATTACCATGTTTTGTTGATTTATTTGGTACATTTTGACCTGGGCAGCTCTATACCCTTTTCTTGTTCAATATCTTTTATTGAAATGAAGTAATAGCAAACATTACACAAGAATCACAATGGTAAAATAATACAAACAGAATGTTTCTCCGCACATGTCCATGGTAAAGATGACAGAGTAGTATGTTGAATGCAATGGTATATAAAAACAGAACGAAGAGTAGGAAAGAACGGGAGGATAAGCTCCCCATGTTGTGTGATGGCACGAATATCCCTAACATAACAAATAAGGAAAAGAGCAGTGGAGAGGAAAGTTCTATACCTTTTTTTTATTAGACATGTGCAATTAGTTTAGTTTTTATTCATTTTCCGTTAAAATTCGTTATATTCGTTCATTCGTTATCGTACGAATGAACGAATGATTTGCTAAAAATTTTAACGAATAACGAATTATCGAATCGAACGAATATGAAAAACAACGAAAATCTGAAATAACCAAATTAGAAACAACGAAACTACGAAAGAAGAAAATCCGAAAAACGAAAACAGGAACAACGAAAATCAAAATGAATGAAAAAATTCGTACATTCGTAACTTTTTTTTTTTGTTGAATTGGTAATTTTCCGTGTCCCTTACAATGGCGCTGCTTAACGTGCTTCGAATGGATTGAACTAAAAAATTCGTACATTCGTAACTTTTTTTTTTTTTTTACGATTCGTAATTTTCCGTGTCTCTCACAATGGTGCTGCTTAACGTGCTTCGAATGGATTGAACGAAAAAATTCGTACATTCGTAAAACAAAAAATTCGATTCGTAATTTTCCGTGTCTCTTACAATGGCGCTGCTTAACGTGCTTTGAATGGATTCAACGAAAAAATTTGTACATTTGTAACTTTTTTTTTTTGCGATTCGGAATTTCTGTGTCTCTTATAATGGCGCTGCGTAACGTGTTTCTAATGGATTGAACGGAAAACTTTGTACATTCGTAACTTTTTTTTTTTGCGATTCGTAATTTTCCGTGTCTCTTACAATGGCGCTGCTTAACGTGCTTCGAATGGATTGAACTAAAAAATTCGTACATTCGTAACTTTTATTTTTTCGATTCGTAATTTTCCATGTCTCTTACAATGGCGCTGCTTAACGTGCTTCGAATGGATTGAACGAAAAAATTTGTACATTCGTAACTTTTTTTTTTTGCGATTGGTAATTTCCGTGTCTCTTACAATGGCGATGCTTAACGTGCTTCGAATGGATTGAACGAAAAAATTCGTACATTCGTAACTTTTTTTTTTCGATTCCTAATTTTCCGTGTCTCTTACAATGTAATAATAGCACGAAAGAAGAAAATCCAAAAAACAAAAACAGGAACAACGAAAATCAAAATGAATGAAAAAATGTGTACATTCGTAACTTTTTTTTTGTTGAATTGGTCATTTTCCAGGTCTCTTACAATGGCGCTGCTTAACGTGCTTCGAATGGATTGAACGAAAAAATTCGTACATTCGTAACTTTTTTTTTCGATTCGTAATTTCTCTTACAATGTAATAATAGCATACACATTACATACAATTATGAATTATGCTTCGATTACGAATCTACGAAAACAATGTTATGAAAGTACGAATAAATCAATCTAACGAAAGTACGAATGTAACTAAATCTACGAATATACGAATGCGTCCGAATTTCGAATAAACGAAAATTAAACTAATGGAAAAACGAATCAACGAAAAAATAACTCTTACGAAAATACGAATCGTTACAAATACGAACACCGACGACTTACGAAATTACGAATCGTTACGAATACGAACACCGACGACTTACGAAATTACGACTCGTTACGAATCAACGGAAACAAACAGAAACGAAACTAAACTAAACAAATTTTTCTATTGTGCACATGTCTAAAAGAAAACCTTTTCTCTTTGTTACAGTGTTATATTGCAGCTTGTGTTTTCTTTGGTAGAATAAATGATCTAGCGGGAACACGGACTGATGTCCTTTAGTTAAAAAAAAAAAGATCAAAAACTGTTCTGCTACATCAACACATAAGGAAGACACCGGATCCGGCACTTGCACAACTCATTAATGCCCTCCGATGCTTAAATCGTAATAAAACGCAAGAAGAGGACAGGAGTAAATCACTTCGAAAAACCTTCATTTTCAAAATGGCAACAATTTGACATCTGCTAGTGGATGCAATTATCGGTTTGAGTCTTGGGGCATTTCTCTTTAATGAAGGTGGGGAAAGGTTCAGGGAACAGAATGGAAAGTTAATTATCACATATGCAAAAAAGCCATGTTTTTTTTTTGTTTTTTTTTATTCCAGCCAGTTTACACAATACGCCATGTTAACCCGCGTCCCTATCATACCGCGGCGTCCTTTAGACGATCTCAGAAATGGAATTGTCAGCGGAATGTCCTCTGGGCAGAGCTCTGCTGACAAAGAGAAACTCCATTGTACCGTAAATCGGTGAATTATTGACATCATAAGAGCCGTATTATTATTGCGTGATGTTGAGAGTGGTGATTTGGCTTGAATATTTCTATCATTAAAGGCTGGATTGAGAATGACCGTAGGAGGCTGTGTGTTGTGGGAATAGCAAATCATCAGCTGTTTAGGATTCACAACCCTTTTTTTAAAGAGAATGTATGGCATGTTTTTATATATAGAGGAAAGGTATAAAAAAAAGGGCCTGCAATACACCTACTCAGCGCCAGATCAATCCCACAAATCTATGAGTAGCAATAATATTGGTCTGAATTCATGTAATCCTTAAAAATATAATTATCACAATACTTAAAAGGTACTAAGCAGCTGTTAAAAAAGACAGAGAAAATAAAAACAGTAGTATAGAAATAAACCGTCAGAGCACTGGATCATTCAAATACTAAAACATGTGATCATCCCCACAGTACAAAGTCTCTATGTAGTAAATGGTAGTAAGGACAGTTCAAAGCGTTTGATGTGTTGAATCACAGTGGTCCTAGCGAGCACCTTTCACCAGAGACAGTGAACGTACCGTATATACTCGAGTATAAGCCGACCCGAATATAAGCCGAGCAGTGGCGGTGCATGCATAGAGGGCGCAGGAGCGCCGCCCCCTCTCTCCTGCACCGCTCTATCACCAATAGATAGATTTATGCATTACATGAATCTATCTATTGTCACCGCTGCCGCCCCCTATTCAGGTGTTCGGCCCCTTGTCGGGCGCCGGGCATCTGAATTACCGGGGGGGGGGGGGGGGTGTTTTTGGAAGTGCCCTATTTGAGCTGTAAGCTCTAATAGGGGACCTGATTAGAGCGGTGCGCTGTAATAGGCTTCTATAAGTGTAAACAGCGGGCGCAATGCTGTGCGTTCGCTGTTTACACAGTATTGTGTTAGAGAAGCGAATACATCGCTTCCCTAACACAGACCCGCCTATCAGCCAATCAGGTTGCCGGGTCTGTGTTACCGGTCACCTGATTGGCTGAAGTCACAGGCGCTGTGATTGGACGCCTAGGCGTCCAATCATTGCAGAAGACAGGAGGAGCGCGGGAGAAGATGTCGGGTCGATGAGGAGACACTGCTTGCCGCCTGACGCCGTCACCAGCTGCACACCGAGACAAGGTAAGTGCCGGTAGATGACGGGCAGAGGGCACATTGGCAGCATTTAATGGGCACAGTGACAGCACTTGGGGCACGGTGGCAGTGTTAGATGGGCACAGTGGCAGCACTTGGGGTACGGTGGCAGTGTTTGGGGCACAGTGGCAGCGTTAGATGGGCACAGTGGCAGCATTTAATGGGCACAGTGGCAGCGTTTAATGGGCACACTGGCAGCGTTTGGGGCACAGTGGCAGCGTTTGATGGCACAGTGAGGCTGTTTGTTTGCGCCCCCCCAAAAATTTGGAGCACCAGCCCCACTGAAGCCGAGGCACCTAATTTGACCACAAAAAAATGGGAAAACGTATTGACTCGAGTATAAGCCTAGGGTGAGAAATGCGCAGCTACTGTAAGTGGAAAAGAGGGTCAACAATACCCATTTGCATGCCTCCCTGTGCCCATTTTCAGCCATAGGTCCCCCGAACTTCAAACTCGGTAGTTAAGGGTTCCTAGATGCCCCCTAACTGCAGCCAAATTGGGGTCTCTGGACCCAAAGGGTCCCGAAATTACATTGCTGCAGGTGGACACGGTTGACCAACTTTGGGGCCCCGTATCTCGGGGCCACTTAGTGCTAGGAACCCCAAATTTGGTGTGCAAACCCAGTGGAACTAGCAATACAATATATCCAAAGTCGGTTCGGAAAATGTCAAGCACTTTTCTGCAGCAGAGAATAACATTTTCCAACCAACTTTGGGCCCCCGTATATCGGGGCCACTTGGTGCTAGGAACCCCATATCTTTGGTTCCACTGGGTTTGCACACCAAATTTGGGGTTCCTAGCACCAAGTGGCCCCGAGATACGGGGCCCCAAAGTCGGGTCGGAAAATTTCATTCTCTGCTGCAGAAAAGTGCTTGACTCGAGTATAAGCCGGGGGGGGGGGGCACTTTCAGCACACAAAAAAAAAATTGCTGAAAAACTCGGCTTAGACTCGAGTATATACGGTAATTCTCTGGATACACAAAGTAGTGTCAATCAGGGGCGGACTGACAACTCATGTGGCCCCCGGGCGATAGGAGATTATGGGGCCCCCAGGCAATCAGAGGTTATGGGGCCACACAGTATAGACACACACACAGTATACAATCACACAGTATACACATACATGTACACACAATATACACAGACATGTTTCTATTGGCTGAGAAGGTACTTAAGAGGTGGGGCAGCTATAATCTCGGGATTTTTAGACCAAAAGGACGTCGGTAAGGGACATTTCAGAGACAGATGTAAAAAAAACACAGATTTTTACATACTGTCCCTGGTTTTACTGAGGCTGGCAACCCTGATGGGGCCCCCTAGTGGCCCGGGGGCCCTCGGGCAGTGCCCAAGTGGCCGAATTGTCAGTCCGCCCCTGGTGTCAATGATATGTACAGTTGTACTAACACACGCCGAAGTTGCAAAACTGGGCTCAGGTGTTACATTTTCTTTTACCTTCACCATGAAGGGGTTAAAGGTGAATTGGATGGGCTCCCCTACTTTGGCACAGTTGCAATGTTTGCACGACTGGCAAAAGCCAGCAATTAATTTCACAGTACTTGCTGCCTGCAGTTGCTGTCTAAGACCCCCGTGTATTAGCTGATAGCTCCTTATCTTGCATCAAGACATGTAAATAGGTAACAAAACTCAAATCTCTCATATGCAACTGATTATACTCCGACTACCTGTATATTAAGATCGATATCTCTGAAATTCTTCATTACATGATAAGCCATCTACTTCCCAGGAGAAGAGATAATGAATGTCCTGCACGGTGTTATCACTTCATGTCATCCATTAGATGAGTCTCTGCCAGGTTCTGTAGCTGAGATTAAGTGTACACCAAGTGGAGGTTCTCCGGGTGACCCCACATGCTCCATCAGACATCAAACTCTCACCTTCCGCAGAGAGAGGTCAATCCCAGCTTCTCCTCCGCATCCTAAATCCAGCTTATTAGCACCCATGGAATACAAAATATATATTTTATATTCCAGTTGTGGGTTGGTAGTGCTAGGTTAAATTGCCCATCCACTTCTGAAATTACTTGGTAGGCTTTATATATGGTATGGTGACATCAAAGATTTCCCTGCGGTGGACCTTGCAAATATTTTCACGTAAGGTTCATTCATGTTCAGTAATGCTGACGGCATTGGGGGTCAATAATTATTATTAATTCTACAGCAACATTAGACCCCCTTCCTCTGCAAAAATATATCCCTCACCAGCAACAATAGATCCACCCACATCCCTTAAACCAACAATAGATTACCCAGCAGCCAGCAACAAAGACCCCTCCCTGAACAGTAGATCCCTCCCACCAATGCTTGACCCCTCAGCAAGATTAGACCCCCCCACGAGCAACAGAAGACCTCCCCTGCTCCCCCTTCCTCTGCAAAAATAGATCCCCTCCAGCAACAATAGATTCCCCAGCAGCCAGCAACTAAGACCCCTCCCTGAACAGTAAATCCCTCCCAGCAACGCTTGACCCCCTCAGCAAGATTAGACCCACCCCCAGCAACAATAGACCCCCCCCCACGAGCAACAGAAGACCTCCCCAGCAACAAAAGACCCCCTTCCTCTGCAAAAATAGATTCCCTCCAGCAACAATAGATTCCCCAGCAGCCAGCACCCCTTGCTATCGCATACATTCAGTTTTGGTGGTGCCGGAACTGTGTTCCCCGGTGTTCCTGCTGAAAAGAAGCCCTGGGAATAATGATCCAACAATTCATAAGTATAAATGATCTAAAACAACACCTTCCAAGGGTGAGGAAAATAAAATATACACATTAATTACTAAAAATCTCAATGTAGAAATTTTTTTATCTCGACTAGACCTAACAAGGTCCCCTATATTAAATTCTTTTAAAAAAAAAGAAAATATATATATAGAAAATGTTAATTAATCAATGAGTTATTTATTAAAAAAATACCTAATATAATCCTACAAAGATCCTATGAAAAACTGTGGTTTATGAAATGGTTACAAAAGTGCATGGCTCAACTAGCGACAGTAATCCCACCAGTAAGCTACTAAGAGCCTTTTCAGATAAGGTTGTTTACATACAGTCCCTCATGGAGACCCATTGGAGACAGCGTTCCCAACTGATAGATCCAGAACGTCTCTCTCTCTCTGGCATCGTTTCTGATATCTCCTACCCTCATCACAATCTCCCAGAATGGCCTCTACTCCAAACACTTTGAGGTGGGATTCTGGTCATGTACATCCCTAAAGTGACAAGAGACCAAATGTTTGTCAAATCCATGGAGAATATTCCTTTTGTGTTCACCAGCTTGCTGCAGGTACCATGTGACCGTCATGCCCAATCACAGCAGGTCACATGACAGTTGTAAACAATGGATGGCTTCCTTTCATGCCATTCATTGGATACAACTGTGTTGTTAGCTGTGCTTGGTGAGTGTGATCACATGCTACAGACAGGGCTAATCACAGCCCATCTGTATCATGTGATTGGCTCTGGCCAATCACAGCTAATCAAAACAAAATCAGTTTCATTCGGTAAAATGCTTGCCTATAACAAAGTAATGCACTGCTATAACCAATCATAATGTGTAAAAAAATTAATCCTGATCACTTCCCCAGAGTAGTACAATGTTACTATGGTAACATGTTATTGCTCTGGTCACAGTGTATTAAAACAATTGTAAGAAAAGAAAAGTAATGTAATAATTAAAACAAATGATATATTTATTTTTGTACTGTCACCAGGCAGTGTCCCTGATCACACACATTAAGTAAAAAAAAATATATATATTTTTTTTAAATTTCTTCATGTAAAAATTACAACTTCAAAAAACCTGCCATGCCTCCTAATAAATACCTTAGACTGTCTACTTTCCAAAAAGGTGTCATTTGTGGGGTATTTGTGGGGTATTTGTACCATTCTGACATTTTCGAGCCTCAAGAAATGAGATCAATGCATCATGATTGATCGATTTTTTAGATATATCTCATAGTTTGTGGACTCTATAACTTTCACACAGACTAAATAATATACACTGATTTGAGTTATTTTCACCAAGGAAATGTAGAAGAATACATTTTAACCTAAATTTATTAAGAACAATTATTTATTTGCAAAATGTTATAACAGAAAAAAATAAAAAATGCATATTTTGTTTCAAAATGTTTTGGTTTATTTAGCAAAAAGTAAAAACCTCCAGTGGTGGTGATTAAATACCACCAAAAGAAAGCTCTAGTTGTGTGGAAAAAATAAAAATGCTGTTTGGGTACAGCGCCGCAGGACCGCGCAATTGTCATTCAAAATGTGAGAGCGCTGAAAGCTGAAAATTGGTCTGGGCAAGAAAAGTGTCTAAGTGCCCGGTATTGAAGTGGTTAAAGGAGCTCTCCTTTAAGGCACCAGTCCACAAGCTGGGCACCACTGCTATCATTGTCTTTTCCAGCAGCACCTTGGCTGGCGTTACGTTCTGAATATATAAAATAATATCAAACAAACAAATGCAACTCTTGATAGAACCGTTTAGCTATTACTCATCCCTGACTGTATCTCTCCCAGAATTTTCTTCCTACTCCCACACAAACAGCCGTAAAATAAAAACAGCCAATAAATTGTCCATCGGCCGCTATAAATCAAAAATACAATTTTAGCTTACTGTAACACGAGGCAAATACAATAATGTTAAAATCTATAGCCAGGAACATGATGAAGTGCCGCAAACCGCTGCCCTCTGCGCAGTAGCCTGGGAGCCGCGTGAGATCTGCCATTGAACTGTAACTTAGGATATAAATCAATGGTCCGCTATTTTTAGCCCGGGAATATATTTATACATTCTTTTTGTTGTATCTGCATTGCTCGTCTGCTGGAGCGGGCTCCGGGTTTGTAAATTACGCCTTACAGCAGCCAAACCGCCAATGAGGTAGTGGGAATACAAACATGTGATCCGTCCCATCTGCTAAAACGCTCTTAGCTCTTTTTAGACTGTCCTGTGATTCAGGCACCCCTGCCACACTGCGAAGCAGCATCGGCAGTGACCTTGTGGTCATTGTCACTTTGGACCAAGCTCCATCAAGACACGGCTTGGTGAGTTTGGTGTGGAGGAACTCATGTGGTCGGCACAAAGCCCTGACCTCAACCCCACTGGACATTTTTTGGGATGAATTGGAACACCAATTGTGAGCCAGGTCTTTTCCTTCAACATCAGTACCTGACCTCATAAATGACCTCAACCAACAATGAGCAGTATTCCTCTCACTGACATCAATGATGGGGCACTATTCCTCCCACTGACACCAAGGATGGGGACTATTCCTCCCACTGACACCAATGATGGGGCATTATTCCTCCCACTGACACCAATGATGGGGACGATTCCTCCCACTGACACCAATGATGGGGACGATTCCTCCCACTGACACCAATGATGGGGCATTATTCCTCCCACTGACACCAATGATGGGGCATTATTCCTCCCACTGACACCAATGATGGGGCATTATTCCTCCCACTGACACCAATGATGGGGACTATTCCTCCCACTGATACCAATGATGGGTCACTATTCCTCCCACTGACACCAATTATGAGGCACTATTCCTCCCTCTGACACCAACGATGGGGACCATTCCTCCCACTGACACCAATGATGGGGACTATTCATCCCTCTGATACCAATGATGGGGACTATTCCTCCCACTAACACCAATGATGGGGACTATTCCTCCCACTGACACCAATGATGGGGACTATTCATCCCTCTGATACCAATGATGGGGACTATTCCTCCCACTGACACCAATGATGGGGAACTATTCCTCCCACTGACACCAATGATGGGGACTATTCATCCCTCTGATACCAATGATGGGTCACTATTCCTCCCACTAACCCCAATTATGAGGCACTATTCCTCCCACTGATACCAATGATGGGGCACTATTCCTCCCACTAACTCCAATGATGAGGCACTATTCCTCCCACTAACCCCAATGATGAGGCACTATTCCTCCTACTGATACCATTGATGAGGCACTATTCCTCCCACTGATACCAATGATGAGGCACTATTCCTCCCACTGATACCAATGAATATTTAAATATATTCGTAAATTTAAAAATTCATAAATTCGCAAATTTGAAAATCTGAAAGAATAACTAACTAACTAATAATAATTAACGATTAAATTATAGGTATTGGAATTTCCTTTCAAATTTGGCTGTTAGTGAACGTAAAAAATACAAATTTTCTCTGAAGTTAAAAATTATCCGAAATAACGAATGCCGCATCTAATTGAATGGAACGTAACAAATTAATAATAATAAGTAACAGTAATAAAAATGTTTTATTAATTGTTTTATAAATTATAATATGTTTTATAATTTAATAGTTATTATTAGTTAGTTAGTTATTCTTTCAAATTTTCTGATTTTCTTTCGTATTTCTGAGTTTTCAAAATTTACGAATTGCGATCATCACGAATGACCCGAAAAAATAAATAAAAATAAAACGAACAAATTTTTTGGCAGTGCACATATCTACAATACATATCAGTGCCCATCCGTGCAGCATATTAGTGCCTCCTCATCAGTGCCGCCTCATCAGTGCCACTTCTTCAATGCCCATCAGTGCCACTTCTTCAATGCCCATCAGTGCAGCCTATCAGTGCCACCTCATTAGTAATGCCCATCAGTGCAGCCTACCAGTGCCGTAAAATCAGTGCCACTTCTTCAATGCCCATCAGTGCAGCCTATCAGTGCCACCTCTTCAGTGCCACTTCTTCAATGCCCATCAGTGAAGCCTATCAGTGCCGCCTCATCAGTGCCACTTCTTCAATGCACATCAGTGCAGCCTATCAGTGCCACCTCATTAGTAATGCCCATCAGTGCAGCCTACCAGTGCCGTAAAATCAGTGCCACTTCTTCAATGCCCATCAGTGCAGCCTATCAGTGCCACCTCATCAGTGCCACTTCTTCAATGCCCATCAGTGAAGCCTATCAGTGCCGCCTCATCAGTGCCACTTCTTCAATGCCCATCAGTGCCGCCTCATCAGCGCACATCAATGAAGGAGAAAAGTTACTTATTTACAAAATTTTCAGACAAAAACTTTTTCTTTTTCAAAATTTTCAGTTTTTTTCTGTTTTTTTTTTTTAGCAAACATTAATGAAGCAAAAAAATGTCCTGTTTGCAAAATGTTATAACAAATTATAAAAAACATATTTTATTTATTTTTTTTGTTTGTTTGTTTAGCAAAAATAAAAAATACAGCGGTGATTAAATGCCACCAAAGGAAAGCCCTATTTTGTGAAAAAGAAAATTATAAAAATTACATATGGCATATGCATGCCCGCCAATTCTCATTCAAAGTGTGACAGCGCAGAAAGCTATAATGGGCCTGGGCAGGAAGGGTTAAAAGTGCCCGGTATTGAAGTGGTTAAGATAAGCCTACTGATTCTGTATATGGCCCTTTTTTGCGAAGCTGGTCGTTTTTTTTTGGAAAGACGTTTGATGAAAAGGCATTGGGGGAAGTTTCTTTATCCTTTGCCAGTCTGCGGGCGTACCGCTGCAGTTGTTTAAGGTCTTGTTTTGTGAAGCTTAGTGTACACTGATTGGAATTTGCTCAAGTGCTTCCTCGTTTTTGCTTTGTAGCTGCTTTTCAATCTCTCAAATTGGACTTTGAATGTGGAAGAATGCATCACTCTTCAATAGCAGAATCACTTCAGTAATTTTAAATCACTCCGTACTGTACAGACTCGGGATTCAGATCACTACCGGAGCCAAGCAGTAAGAGCGAAAATAAGAACGGCAGTCATTTCTAATTTGGTTGGCTGAACGGAAGGCCACAGGCAGCTGAGATGACCTGAAAAATCTTTAAAGTGGAGCTTGCAGTAACTTTGCAAGTCTGCGTGTAACAAAAAAAAAAAAAATCCCTGACTTGTCACAATATAAAGCAACTATCGTTTTTCAGAAAAGCAGTGCCTTAAACAATTAACCACTTCAGTACTGGGCACTTTTACCCCCTTCCGGCCCAGGCCAGTTTTCAGTTTTTAGCGCTGTCACACTTTGAATGATAACTGTAACTTTTTGCTAAACAAACTAAAAAAGGCCAAAAATTTGAAAAAAATAAGTTTTCTTAGTTTCTGTTATAAAATTTTGCAAATAAATAATTTTTCTTATTGTGATGTGTGCTGATGAGGCTGCACTGATGTGCACTGATAGGCTGCACTGATGTGCACTGATGGGCACGGATGAGGTGGCACTGATGGGCGCTGATGAGGTTGCACTGATGTGCGCTGATGAGGCTGCACTGATGGGCACTGATGTGCGCTGATGAGGCGGCACTGATGAGGCGCACTGATAGGCTGCACTGATGTGAACTGATGAGGCTGCACTGATCTGCGCTGATGAGGCTGTACTGATGTGCACTGATGAGGCTACACTGATAGGCTGCACTGATGTGAACTGATGAGGCTGCACTGATGGGCGCTGATGAGGCTGCACTGATCTGCGCTGCTGAGGCTGCACTGTGCACTGATGAGCTGCACTGATGTGCACTGATGAGGCTGTACTGATGTGCACTGATGAGGCTCCACTGATGAGGCTACACTGATAGGCTGCACTGATGTACACTGAAAAGGCTGCACGGATGGGCACTGTTAAGCTGCACTAATGGGCACTAATGAGGAGGCACGGATGAGGCTGCACTACTGAGGTGGCTCTGATGGACACTGATAAGCTGAACTGATTGGCACTGATGGGGCTGCCCTGATCATCAGGGGACTGATTATCAGTGTAAACAATGTGCTGACCGCCTTGCCGGTTATTTGCTCTTCTCTTCTCAGACACACAGAGTGTGAGGAAAGAAAATGCCGATAACCGGCAAATCTGTTTACATGTGATCAGGTGTGAATGAACACAGCTGATCACATGGCAAAGGGCCTCTGTGATTGGCCCTTTACCCCGATCTGTGATCAGCAGTGATCAGCGGTAACAAAGCACGCCCCAGGGGGCGCCCAGTAGGTGAGAGTCTGGAAGAACGTCCATGGACTCCCTCCTAGAACTAGATGACCGCGCTGTAGCCATCTTTCAGCTATAGATTGGTATTGAAGTGATTAAAAAGCATTCTTAAATGCTTATAAATGCTTATAAAATTTTATATATTGCAGCTTACCAATCATTAGGTCCGCTGGCTGCATTTGTTTTCTTTTTTTGTAAGGCCCTTTTCCCCCCCTGTTTGAACCTGGTGAGCAGAAGTGGGGTTTTTTTCTCTGTTCATCAAGCAAAACATGGAGAAAATAGTGACTTTCTAAAGCACAAGTAGCTGAAAAAACAAGGCCCAAAACAAATGTTGCAATGCATTATGGGACACAATGTCCTTACTTTGCTGTATGAGGAGCTATACTGCCCTAATAAATAAACTGTATACCCCTTATTAGAGAGGTCAGGATATAATAAATTGGAATCCCCAAAATACTAACAAACAGGAAGGGTATAAAAGTAGTCTGCTAAGGGGTCCAAAGGGCCCCACCCGATCAAAAGATACCTAACCACCAAACCTAGCTTACTGGCACATCAAGCCTAATCTACTGCCACAATAAACTGTAGCCTAATGTTACTTCAAACTTAGCCTACTGGCACATCAAACCTAGTGTACTATCACACATCAAGCCTGCCCTATTGGCATATCAAACCTAGTCTACTGGCACATCATACCTAGCCTACTGCCACATCAAACCTAGCCTACTGGCACATCAAGCCTGCCTAGCCTACTGCCACATCAGACCTAATCTACTGGCACATGACACCTAGCCTACTGGCACATGACACCTAGCCTACTGACACATCATACCTAGCCCACTGGCATATCAAACCTTTCCTACTGGCACATCAAACCTAGTCTACTGGCACATCATACCTAGCTTACTGCCACATCAAACCTAGCCTATTGTCACATCAAACCTAGCCTACTGCCACATCAAGCCCGTCTAGCCTACTGGCACATCAAATCTAGTCTACTGGCACATCAAATCTAGCCTACTGGCACATCAAACCTACCCTACTGGCACATCAAACCTAGCCTACTGGCACATCAAGCCTGTCTAGTCTACTGGCACATCAAATCTAGTCTACTGGCACATCAAATCTAGTCTACTGGCACATCAAACCTAGCCTACTGGCACATCAAACCTAGCCTACTGGCACATAAAGCCTGTCTAGCCTATTGGCACATCAAATCTAGTCTACTGGCACATCAAATCTAGTCTACTGGCACATCAAACCTAGCCTACTGGCACATCAAACCTAGCCTACTGGCACACCAAGCCTGTCTAGCCTACTGGCACATCAAATCTAGTCTACTACCACATCAAACCTAGCCTATTGTCACATCAAACCTAGCCTACTGGCACATCAAGCCTGTCTAGCCTACTGGCACATCAAATCTAGTCTACTGGCACATCAAATCTAGTCTACTGGCACATCAAACCTAGCCTACTGGCACATAAAGCCTGTCTAGCCTACTGGCACATCAAACCTAGTCTACTGTCCCAGTATAACTAGCCTACTGGCAGCTCAAACCTAGTGTACTATCCAGGGCTTTTATTCTCAGAGAATAGGTGCAGGAACTCCCCCCTTCTGAGTCACTCTTCCTCTCTGCCCCCTACCCACTCCTGAGCACTGTCTCTTGGCTCCGCCCCCTGCCAACCTCCCAGTACCACCACATTTAGAGAATACAGAACCAGGTATCATTTTGTGCTTCTTAGTAATTTGTATGGAATTTGATAGACTCCCAGCAACAACAGACTCCCCTATCAACAACAGACCCACCACAGTAACAATAGATTCACCCCACGGCAAAGGACCACCCCAGCAACAATAGAACCTCAGCAGCAACAACAGATCTCCCAGCAGCCAGAATCAATAGACCCTCCAGCAGCCAGCAACAATAGCCCTCTCCTTTAACAATAGACATTAGATCCCTCCCAGCAACAATTGACCCCCCAGCCAACAAAAATGGACCTACCCAACAACAATAGACCTGGTACTGTCACATCAAACCTAACCTACCGGCACATCAAATATAGCCTACTGGCACACGAAACCAAGTCTACTGGTTGTTGGAACACATTTTTACCAATCTTCTCGTCTTCATTTATTATTTCTCATTCTCTATTATGTAACTAGTCCTGTAAAAATCAGGAATTCAAATCTGACATTGTCATTAAAGTTAGCCCGTGATTTACATGGGGAAGCGTCAGTAATTTGGCTAGCCGGTTTAATCGTGTGCTGAATTAAGCAAAGTCATCACAACCTTAGACACTTTACTTTGCGGGCAGAAAAAGTGAGATTTTTTTTTTTTTTTTTAATTGACTTTGGCCCAGGACTCATTAATTTCTGCATTTTCTTCCCAACATATTAGCCAGAATAAATGCTAATAGGCAGATCTTATTATCTCTAATAAGTAGATGTTCTTGGGAAAATTAGCACAGCTAATGAAACAAGCGGCGAGTCCTGCATGCCTCATCAATGAAAAGACATTCTGATTTAAACTTTCAACATATTCATAATGGTCAGCCATGTGTATGTGTATGTAGATTGATTCATTACATCGCATGAATATGACAGATTAGGAAATAAACACGCTGTAATTAATCAGAAGGTAACAGAGACCCTTTGTTGAATGAATAGTGAACATAAATAGTGTCCCCAGGAAGAAAAGTGAATCCATTCAATCCACTTACCAAAGTGCAGAGTTAGAAAGTGCTTTGCATTCTCCGCAGTTCCAACCCCCCAGCAGGAAAAATGGAATGTGTATGGGGATTTTTCATATTCGCAACCAGTAGATGGCTTATTTACACGAGTTTACCAATGTAACCTTAACTGTCTGAAGAAAATAATAGGTAGAGTTGCACAATGAAGAAAGAGCAGGAAAAGTGAGTCTTTTTCTGACCTTCCTTTGTATGGTTTGTAGCATATCAGTTACATAAAGACAGTCTCAAAGTAAGAAGATACTTCTGTGCTCTCTCCTTAGAAAACTCACATAGCTCTATAAACACTGTGATGGGTTCACCCTGTATAAAATGTTTATTTGTAAAACAGCTTAAAAATGCGTAACTTCTCTTTCTTCTTTCCTCTCTATCCTTATCGCCTTTCTTTCCATTTCCTTCTTTCTTTCCTCTTTCTTTCGTTTTCCTTATTTTTTTCCCTTTCCCTTCCTCTTTCCCTACATCTTTTTCCCCCTATCTCTTTACTTCTTTCTTAACTCTTTCTTTCCCTTTCCCTTCCTCTGTCTCTCCCTTTCCTTTCCACTTCCTCTTCATTTCTTTTTCCACTTCCATTTCGTTCCCCTTTCTACTTCCTTTCCCTTTCCTTTCCCCTTTATTTCCCTGTCCTTTCCTCTTTCTTTCCCTTCATTTCCCTTTCCTCTTCCTTTCCCTTTCCAATTCCCTTTCCTTTATCTGTTCCCCCTCTCTCTTTCCCCTCCTTTCCCTTTCCTCTTGCTTCTTTTTTTCCCTTTCTTATTTCTTTCCCGTTCCTCTTACTTCTTTTTTTCCCTTTCCTCTTCCTATTTCCCTACATCTTTCTTGCCCTTTTCCCTTTCTTTTCACAATTTTTCCTTTCCCTTCATTTTCCTTTCCTCTTCCTTTCCCTTTCCTTTTCTTTATCATTTCCTTCCTTTTTCTTTCTCTTTCCCTTTCTTTTCCTTTATCTTTTCCTTCCTCTTCATTTCCCTTCCTTTTCATTTATCTTTTCCTCCTTTTTCTTTCCCATTCTCTTTTGCTTTCCCTTCCTCTTTCTTTCCCTTTCTTATTTCTTTCCCTTTCCTCTTACTTCTTTCTTTCCCTTTCTTATTTCTTTCCCTTATGCTTCCTATTTCCCTACATCTTTCCTGCCCTTTTCCCTTTCCTTCTTTCCTAATTCTTCCTTTCCCTTCATTTCCCTTTTCTTTATCGTTTCCTTCCTTTTCCTTTCTCTTCCTTTTCCTTTCTCTTCCTTTTCCTTTCTCTTTTCTTCCTTTTTTTTCCCTTCCTCTTTTCCTTTCTCTTCCCCTTTCTTTCCCTTCCTTTTCCCTTTCCTTCTTTCCTAATTCATTCTTTCCCCTCCCCTTTCCCTACCTCCTTTCTTTCCTCTTTCTCTCCCTTTCCTTTCCGCTTTCTCTTCATTCCCCTTTCCACTTCCTTTTCATTCCCCTTTCCACTTCCTTTCCCTTTCCTTTCCTCTTTCTTTCCTTGTCCTTTCCTCTTCCTTTCCCTTCATTTCCCTTTTTCAATTTCCTTTCTCTTTTCCACCTCTCTTTCCCCTTGTTTCCCTTAATCTTTCTTTCCCTTTCCTCTTCCTTCTTTTTTTTCCCTTTCTTATTTCTTTCCCTTTCCTCTCACTTCTTTCTTTCTTTTCCTTTCCTCTTACTTCTTTGTTCCTTCCTCTTTCTATTTCCCTACATCTTTCTTGACCTTTTCCCTTTCCTTCTTTCACATTGTTTTCCTTTCCCTACATTTCCCTTTCCTCTTACTTTCCCTTTCCTTTTCTTTATCATTTCCTTCCTTTTCCTTTCTCTTTCCTTTTCTTTCACTTTTCCTTCCTCTTCCTTTACCTTCCTTTTCCTTTATCTTTTCCTCCTTTTTCTTTCCCTTCCTCTTTTCCTTTCGCTTTCCCTTCCTCTTTCTTTACCTTTCTTATTTATTCCCTTTCCTCTTACTTCTTTCTTTCCCTTTCTTATTCATTGCTCTTCCCATTTCCCTACATATTTCCTGCCCTTTTCCCTTTCCTTCTTTCCCAATTCTTCCCTTCATTTCCCCTTCTTTTATCGTTTCCTTTCTTTTCCTTTCTCTTTCTATTCCTTCATCTTTCCCTTCCTCTTTCTTTCCCCTAACTTTCCTTCTTTCCTAATTCATTCTTTCCCTTCCCCTTTCCCTTCCTTCTTTCTTTCCTTTTCTTATTTCTTTCCCTTCCTCTTCCCCTTTCCTTCTTTCCTAGTTATTTCTTCCCCTTACCCTTTCTTTGCCTTCTTCTTTCTTTCCCTCCCTTCCCCTTCCTCTTTATTTGCCTTTCCCTTCCTTTCCTCTACCTTTTTCCTTTTCCTTCCTCTTCCTTTTTCCTTTTCCTTCCTCTTCCGTTGTCTTTCTTTCCATTTCCCTTTTCACATATGTTTTCCTTTATCTGTCTTTGCATTTACTTTTTTCTTTCTTCTTTTGTTCCCTTCCTTTCCCTTCCTCTTTCTTTCCCTTTCCTCTTCCTTCTTTATTTCCTTTTTTCCCCTTTCCCTTCCTCTCTCTCTTTCTTTCTTCCTCTTTCTTTCCCTTTCCATTCCTCTTCCTCCCCCTTCACTTCCTCTTTCTTTCGCTTTGACCTACTCTTTCTTTCCCTTTCTCGTATCCTTCTTTCTATCCTATTTCTTTCCCTTCCTCCTTTTTTCCCCTTCCTTTTTTCTTTCCTCTTTCTTTCCCTCCCTTCCTCTTTCTTACCTTTTTCCCTTCCGTCTTTCTTTCCTCATTCTTTCCCTTCCTTTTCCTTTCCCTTTCTCCTCTTTTTTTTTTTTTTTATTTATTTTCAGGAAAGGAAAAAAAATGAAATGAAAAGAAAATAAAGGGAACAAAAAAAGTAAGAATGAAAAGGGATGAAAGAAAAGGAAATTGCAACAAATGCCAATTCTAAAGCTGCCCTGACTTTCAGATTTCCAGTGATGCTATTTATTGACAGCAAGGAAGCAGCGCAATTGTACTTGCAGATTATCTGGATATGTTAATTAATAATGCACGACTTACAGGAATCAAATTCTTTTTCTGTATCACGCAGGGAATGTAATCATCGACGAAAGATAAGTATACAAGGGAGCAATCCCATGAGCTTTCCGGGACATCAAAATTCTGCTCTTTTCTACTTTTATCACAAGCGTTTGAGCATCAAATATCAGACGCCGGCTCTAGTCTGCTGGTGACATGATAGATAAATCTATATGCCATTTTCTTTCTTTTTTTTTTTGTTCACCTTTACGGCTCGGAGATCTGAAACTGAGAACATTAGTTTGGCAGTAAGGATTGTCTTTTTGTCTTTTTTATAAAGAATAATTAAAAAGAAAGAAAGATAGGGGTCTATTTATAAATGTTTTACACAAGAAGATTCATAAAGCTTTCACTCAAGATTTTCATATTTTCCCAACTGAATTTAATTAGAAAAGAGTGTAAATTTTGGGTGAAAAAATATGCCCTATATTACCAAAAGTATTGGGACACCTGCTTTTACATGCACATGAACTTTAATGGCATCCCAGTTGTAACGACACCCCGAGTATAAAAGGGGTTAAAGCCGTTTAGGACATTCCATTTCTGAACACAAAGGCAGCTACCGAACACTTCAATCAGACGAACAAGAAACCCATACGAATAATTCTCCCCCAAGTACGAGACGAGGCTCTGTATTGAGGTTCAAACAGGAATGAATCTTTATTGAAACGAATGCAGGCTCATTTTATACATTTGAGAATACTGCAGGCCCCACAGGAACAATGACCCGGATCCACCCACAACATCAATTTTTAATAAAGGACTTTTCCCAACGGTGTCCGTGTGTTTTTTTAACAATTTTTTAAACTTTCTTTGTGAAATAATAGGGGTACTTTTGTACCCCCTTACCATTTCAAACAGGGGGTGGAGGGATCTTGGGGTCCCCTTGTTAAAGCGGGGTTTCAGATTCTGATAAGCCCCCGCCCGCAGACCCCCACAACCACTGGCCAGGGTTGTGGGGATGAGACCCTTCTCCTCATCAACATGGGGACATGGGTCCTCCCAATGTTGAGGGCATGTGGCCTGGTACGGTTCAGGAGGGGGCGCTCTCTCGTCCCCCCTCTTTTCCTGTGGCCTGCCAGGTTGCGTGCTCGGATAAGGGTCTGGTATGGATTTTGAGGGGGGCCCCCACGCCATTTTTTTTTATTTGGCGTGGAGTTCCCTTTAAAATCCATACCAGACCTGAAGGGTCTGGTAATTGTATTTGGGGGGAACCCCACGCTTTTTTTTTTTTTTTTTTTATCAATGACTTTCAATGACTGTTCTCTGTATTACGGGAGCTGACAATTCATTATAGCCACGAGTGATTTTTTTCCTGCAAAAATGACACTTTGTGCAGGGACAGTTCTAAGCACAGGAAACATGCACCCCTTTACATGCATACTATACACACCCCCAGGTACGAAATTTAAAGGAATAATACACTTTTATTGTTTCACTTTAAGCATTATTAAAATCACTGCTCCTGAAAAAACGTCAGTTTTAAAACTTTTTTTTGCATTGATACATGTCCTCTGGGGCAGGACCCAGGTCCCCAAACACTTTGTAGGACAATAACGTGCATATAGGCTTTTAAAATTAGCACTTTAGATTTCTCCCATAGACTTTTACAGGGTGCTCGCGGCTTTTCAAATTTTCCGCGAACACCCCAAATTGTTCACTGTTCGGTGAACAGGCGAACAGGCAATGTTCGAGTCGAACATGAGTTCGACTCCAACTCGAAGCTCATCCCTATTCATTAGCACACTTAATAATAGGTGAAGGGAAAACTGCCTCAGACAAGATTAACACGATTTACTTATCCAGACAAAAGAAACATTGTTAAACAATAGACGGTCGGTCTCTTACATTGAACTTTCTGGAATGCCCATATTAGGAGTTATACTTCCTGGCCATAGACCTCACAGTGTACCGGGGATAAAATCTTCATATTTCTTGAGCGATATTGTTAATGAATATTATTGTCCCATTTGAAGTAATCCAATCATTATCTCAGGGTTCATTCTTTTCTTGGTCACCCTGCACCCCCGTCACACCAGTCTTAGTCCGCAGGGGTCAATATTGAGTTGGCTCACCCTTTGCAGCTATAACAGCTTCATCTCTTCTGGGAAGGCCATCCACAAGGTTTAGGAGTGTGTCTATGGGAATGGTTGACCAGAAGAGCATTCATGAGGTTCACTGATGTTGGGCGAGAAGGCCTGGCTCGCAGTCTGTGCTCTCATTCATTCCAAAGGTGTTCTATCAGGTTGGGGGTCAGGACTCTGTGCGGGCTAGTCAAGTTCCTCCACCCCAAACTCGCTCATTCATGTCTTTATGGAGCTTGTTTTGTGCACTGGTTTGCAGTCATGTAGGAATAAGGAAGGGCCAACTCCAAACTGTTCCCACAAAGTTGGGAGCATGAAATTGTCCAAAGTGTCTTGGTATTCTGATGCCTTAAGAGTTCCCTTCACAATGGAACAAAGGGGCCAAGCCCAACCCCTGGAAAACAACCCCACACCATAATCCCCCCATCACCAAATGATTTGAACCAGTGCACAAAGCAAGGTCCATAAAGACATGGATGAGCGAGTTTGGGGTGAAGGAACTTGACTGGCCTGCACAGAGTCCTGACCTCAATCCGACAGAACACCTTTGGGATGAATTAGAGCGCAGACTGTGATCCAGGCTTTCTTGTCCAACATCAGTGCCTGACCTCACAAATGTGCATTTGGAAGAACAGTCAAACATTCCCATAGACACACTCCTAAACCTTGTGGACAGCCTTCCCAGAAGAGTTGAAGCTGTTATAGCTGCAAAGGGTGGGCCAACTCAATATTGAACCCTACAGACTAAAGCCCCATACACACGCGCGGATTATCCGAGGACCAGGTCCGTCGGACCATGTCCGTCATACTTTGTCTGATGTTGGTTTTGCGTACACACGGTCGGACAAAGTTGTCGGAAAATCCGATCATTCTGAACGTGGTGACGTTTGTTGCCTACGACGGGACTACGTAGAGGCTAGTAGCCAATAGCTTTGGTCTTGTAATGTGATCTGAGCATGCGTAGCACTTTGTCCGGTCGGACAACCGTACACACGATCGGATTTGGTGTGATCGGACCGTGTTGTCGGCAAATCTATCCAGCAGGAGATAAGACTTTGTCCGTCGGACAATCCGACGTACACTGTCCGATGGTGCCTACACATGGTCTGATTTTTCAACAACATTGTCCGATCGGACAGAATCCATGAAAAAATCCGACCGTGTGTATGGGGCTTAAGACTGGGATGCCATTAAAGTGCATGTGTGTGGAAAGGCAGGCGTCCCAATACTTTTGGTAATATAGTGTATATAGACTCCATGTTGTCTTAAATGAGCAGTAGTTTGGGTAGTGGAAACTACATGAAAAAACAAATACTCAAATAATCAAAATGAAAAACTTTTTTTTTTTTTATGGCTTTTTTATATGGCTTGTTTGCCAACAATTAAAATTATCTTACGTCCAGTTTTGGTCTGGCGCTATTTTCTGTTTTCCCATGAGTTACCCTTGCAGTCCAATGGAGTGAAGCCTTGCTGTGTTGGAGCCGCCTTGCCAGAGCTATTGGGCTCCTGTCTTCATCCGGCTACACTTGTAGGTCTAAAAGTTCCCAGTGGCTCTTTGAGTACGTTGTTCAGGCATCTATCATTGACCTTGAATGGAGGTCAACAATGGCCACCTGCATATTTCCTCAATAAAAAAAGCCCAACGTCAGGCAATTTTTTCTCAACATTAAAATCTAGCCCCTGTAGGTGTTTAAAAAAAAAAAAAACAGCTTGGGCTGCAACACTCAGATAGCACTCACCCCCAAAAGAGCGCACTAGTTTTGTCCCAGGTTCTTTTCCCACATTAGTGTAGTAGCCAGGGGCGGACTGACGATTCGGCCACTCGGGCACTGCCCGAGGGCCCCGGGCCACTAGGGGTTCCCAGCCTCAGTAAAACCAGGGACAGTATGTAAAAATCTGTGTTTTTTTTTTTTACATCCGTCTCTGAAATGTCCCTTACCGACATCCTTTTGGTCTAAAAATCCAGATATTATAGCTGCCCCACCTCTCCAGTACCTTCTCAGCCAATAGAAACATGTCTGTGTATACTGTGTGTACATGTCTGTGTATACTGTGTGATTGTATACTGTGTGTGTATGTGTATACTGTGTGGCCCCATAATCTCCTATTGCCCGGGGGCCCCATGAGTTGTCAGTCTGCCCCTGGTAGTAGCAGCCAGTTACAATCACACTTCTGGCTCAATGGACAGTCAAGGGGTATTTTTTGATGCTTTATTGTAAGCTGAACTTGTATACGGTGCTGTGGGATACTCCAGTAACATTATGTGAAAACATGAGGACACTTCTCACTGTTCTCAAACTTCTTAACCGGTTCCCGACCGGCGCACGACGATATACGTCGGCAGAATGTCACGGACAGGCAGGAGGGCGTATATATAAGTCCCTCCTTAATGCCGTCCGTGCCATCGGGAGCGCGCTGGGAGCGGCGCACTCCCACGCCGGGAGCGGCGCACTCCCGCGCCGGTCGAGACCCCCGTGAGGCCGGTCGCGGGTCCCGCGGACTTGATCGCCGCGGGGATACCCGCGATCGTCTCACGGGAAGGCTGAACGGGGAGATGCGGAAATAAACAGCATCTCCCCGTTCTGCCTAGCAACTAGTGACGCCGATCTCGGCTCCATGTGATTGGAGCAGAGATCAGCATTCACTAGCTGACAGCCACGCCCCCCCCCCCACAGTAAGAAACACACCCCTAGGCATACTTAACCCCTACACTGCCACCCCCTGGTTAATCCCTTCACTGCCAGTGTCATTTATACAGGAATCAATGCATTTAAATAGCACTGATTTCTGTATAAATGACAATGGTCCCAAAAATGTGTCAAAAATGTCCGATGTGTCCGCCATAATGTCGCAGTCACAATAAAAATCGCTGATCGCCGCCATTACTAGTAAAAAAAAAATATTAATAAAAATGCTATAAAACTATCCCCTATCTTGTAAACGCTATAACTTCCGCGCAAACCGATCAATAATCGCTTATTGCGATTTTTTTTACCAAAAATATGTAGAAGAATACGTATCGGCCTAAACTGAGGAAAAAAAATGTTTTTTTTATATATTTTTGGGGGATATTTATTATAGCAAAAAATAAAAAAGAATGCGTTTTTTTTTTTTAATTGTCGCTCTTTTTTGTTTATAGCGCAAAAAAAAAAAACGCAGGGGCGATCAAATACCACCAAAAGAAAGCTGTATTTGTGGGAAAAAAAGGACGTCAATTTTGTTTGGGAGCCACGTCGCACGACCGCGCAATTGTCAGTTAAATTGATGCAGTGCCGAATCGCAAAAAGGGGCCTGGTCCTTTGGCTGCAAATTGGTCCGGTCTGAAAGTGGTTAATACAGTTCCTTCAGCAGCAAATAAGGGACGGGACAATAAATAGACACCATAGGAAATCTCCCACTTTAAGCACGCTCTGGCACTGATGTACAATGGATAGAAACAGCGCACAGTCACTAGGATCCTACATGTAGGTGTGTACTCACAAATGTCCCTGGATACTTGAATGGCTCCTTCCAATATCAGCTAGACATTTCTTCCGGGAACTCTCCAGACCAGATCCTCAGTGAAAATCCCTAAATCAGTTCCAGCAAGATCCAGTAGAACAGCCCCCCCCAACTCTGGCTGAGCTGGGACCTTGATGAACACTTGTGAAGTGTCACCAGTACTGCCCAGAAGGGCAGCATCCCTTTAGGCTGGGAACTTCTCCTCCTGGACAAGAACTCTGGTTCTCCAGGCCTCAGACTATTTATGTACACCCCAGCCACCTACTGGGTTCCTGTCAGGGCTGGGCTCATTCCTTCACAAAGCTGACCGCTCAGCTGTCGGCCTATTGCCAGCTCCTATCTCTCCACAGTGACTCACCTGTTGATGATATCCTGCTCGTCAGTCCTGCCTACTTAAGCCGTCGAGCCAAGATGATCTCTGCCTTCGCCTTGGTCACATCTCTAGAGACGCCCTCTTGTGTTCCTGTTAAGGACTTGCTTGGCTGACATTCCTTCTGGCTCCAGATCCTGCTTGCTGTTCTACTACGCTCATCTCTGGCTCCCTGACGTTTTGGCTTGTCTGACTATCCGTTCCGATTCCTGAACTCTGGCTATGTTTTGACTACGTTTACTCTGTTTACCTTTGTTTTATTATTATTAAACAAGTGTGATTTAACTGTACTTCTGTCTCAGTCTGATTCATGGTTTCTGACAATTCCTTTCCCAGGGATTGGCTGAGACCACATACTGTATATACTGTATACTGTATATACACCATCGGAAATGTCCCACTTTAAGCAAGCTCTGGCACTGATGTACAATGGATAGAAACAGCGCACAGTCACTAGGATCCTATATGTAGGTGCGTACTCACAAATGTCCCTGGATACTTGAATGCCTCCTTCCAATATCAGCTAGACATTTCTTCTGGGATCTCTGCAGACCAAATCCTCAGTGAAAATACCTCAATCAGTTCCAGCAAGATCCAGTAGAATAGGCCCCCCCAACTCTGGCTGAGCTGGAACCTTGATGAACACTTGTGAAGTGTCACCAGTACTGTCCAGAAGGGCAGCATCCCTTTAGGCTGGGAACTTCTCCTCCTGGACAAGAACTCTGGTTCTCCAGGCCTCAGACTATTTATGTACACCCCAGCCACCTACTGGGTTCCTGTCAGGGCTGGGCTCATTCCTTCTCAAGGCTGACCGCTCAGCTGTCGGCCTATTGCCAGCTCCTATCTCTCCACAGTGACTCACCTGTTGATGATATCCTGCTCGTCAGTCCTGCCTACTTAAAGCAGAAGTAAACCCATCGATCTAATGCCCCGTACACACGATCGGAATTTCCCATGGAAACAGTCCGATGGGAGCTTTTCAACGGATTTTCCGACCGTGTGTATGCCCATCGGTCTTTTTCTGTCGGCATTTCCGACGGACTTTGGATTGAGAACCTGTTCTCAATTTTTCCAACGGAAAACCTTTTTATCGGATTTTCCGATCGTGTGTATGCAATTCCGACACGTAAAATTCCGACGCATGCTCGGAAACAATTCGACGCATGCTCAGAAGCATTAAACTTCCCTTCTACAGTGCTGTCAAACGTGTTTTATGCCGCTGTGTTATTGACCGTCGGAATTTGGTGTGACCGTGTGTAGGCAACACAGCTTGAGCGATTGAGCAAGTTTTTTCCGATGAGAATTCCGATCGTGTGTACGCGGCATAAGGAGGGGGAATTGGATATACCCAGGGGTAAAAAAAAAAACCTCAGGGGCATGTACTTCATATCTAATCCCAACAGAGATGCTGCTCAGGGAGATTCTCAGGTCTTGCGTACATTACCACTTTCTATCTCCCTAAAAGCATTATGTCTGTAATCCACAGAGCGTGCACCTCATTTCTGTCTATTTCTGTCTCTGTTGCCTCCTCTTTCTTCCGCTGTTTGTCACGATTCAGCATTAAAGACGTCCATCAAGATCTTTCACATTACTTGATGCGATGTTTAAAATGTTAAGTGTCTGCGTTTAGCCCATTATTGTACTATTTTAGATATCTACCTACCTTTGCCGTCATCAGCTCGCTTTTAGGCAGTGCCTCTTCCACTCGTCATTTTCAAAAAAAAGGTTTTCACATTTCTTTTCATTTCTGAAAGATCGATCTTTTTTTTCTCTACACTCATATAAATCTAACCATTATAAAGCTTATAGACATTCCCGCTGAAGGGGAAATGAAGTGCACGTTGAAGGATAATTTAGCATAAAACATTTACCAATCAGGACTTCTCATTTCAAGACTTGACTCTTGTGTGGTCCTCACACGTCCTAACCTCGGCTTTCTCAACCTTACAGGGGGCCCCTGGGTTACGAACCCGTTAGGGATAGTCCTCCTGTTAAAATGTTTGTAAGTCGGCCGCGCATGCGCAGAACGACAATTGCGGACATTTTCGATGTTCCGTCGAATGCCGTTCTGTGCATGGGCGGCAAATTACGGACATTTCCGGCATTTTCCGAGGCTCCATCTGGCCGCGCATGTGCAGAATGGCCGATGTGCGCGCAAAACGGCAGAGGGTCCCTGCAGCAACCGGTTCGTAAGTAGGAGATGTTCGTAGGTAGGGCATTCGTAAGTCGGGGACCCCCTGTACAGAGAAACCCTTGAAATAACTTTGCGGTCTCAGGGAACCCCTGCTAAAAATGACTATCGCTACAACTCGTGATACATTAGTGTGATGATCAGTGAGAAGAATGTTCCTTACATTTGTGGCCATTGAGAAGAATTACCCCCTTACAGATAGACAAAGAGATCAATGGTGTCAGTTGGAACTTATCTGAGAGGCAGAACTGTCATTGCGTAAACAGAAAAATCAGTGCTCCTACCCATACAACACATAGATAGCAGAGCAGAGCAGTGCTCGATCCACAGTCATTGGCTGAGTAGAGTAATGTAGGAAAGATGATCCGCATTCCGGTTGCTGCTCCTAAAAAATTACGAAGGTGTAATGACTAATGGCTATGACTAATGCCGCGTACACACGATCGGACTTTCCGGTGGACTTGGTCCGGCGGACCATAGTCCGGTCGGACATTCCGATCGCGTGGGGGCTCCTGCAGATTTTTTCCTCCCAAAAGTCCGCCGGACCTAGATTTAAAACATGTTTTAAATCTTCCAGCCGAAAGTCCGCCGGACCCAGTTCCTGTCGGGAAGTCCGCCCGTCTGTATGCAGGTCCGATGGACTTTCGAAATGAACGGACTTGCCCACACACGAAGTAAAGTCCGTTCACTTTGAACGTGACTCAAGGTACGACGGGACAAGAGAAGTAAGTCATTAAAGAAAAAAGAAGGAAGTTATTAAAGGGGGCTCCCAGATTCCGATTAGCCCCCCGCCCGCAGACCACGACAACCAACGGCCAGGGTTGTCGGGAAGAGGCCCTTGTCCTCATCAACATGGGGACAAGGTGCTTTGGGGTGGGGGGACCGCAGGGCGTCCCCCTCCCCTAAAGCACCCACTCCCCCATGTTGAGGGCACGCGGCCTGGTATGGCTCGGGAGGGGTGGCTCTCGCTCGTCCCCACCCCCTTTCCTGACCGGCCGGGCTGCGTGCTTGGATAAGGGTCTGGTATGGACTTTGGGGGGACCCCCTCAACGTTTTTTGGGCGTAAGGGGTTCCCCTTAAAATCCATACCAGGCGACGGGGCTCGCAAGGTGTCAATCTCGCCAATCAAATCGACGAGATTGACTTCCTTCTCTAGTCCCGTCGTACCTGGAGTCACGTTCAAAATGAACGGACTTTACTCCGTGTGTGGGCAAGTCCGTTCATTTCGAAAGTTCGTCGGACCGAGTTCTCCGGAAAGTCCCTTCTCGTGTGCTCGTGTGTGGGCAAGTCGGCTCGTTCGGAAGGTCCAGCAGACCTCCATTGGAAAGTCCGGCGGACCTCCGCTGGAAAGTCTGATCGTGTGTACGGGGCATAAGGCCTTATAGGCTGAAACTGTTTTCATCTGCGTTTGTCCACTATGGCTTTTTCAATAAAATTAAGATTTTTTTAAGAGCAACAACCGAAGTGCGGATCCTCTTTCCTACAGAACTGTCATTGCTCAAGGAACCTTTAGCAACCTCTGGAGGAACCCTAGTTGAGAAACCCTGGTCTAATGTAAGAAGCATGTGGGATTTGACCTTGTAATTTCTGACTCTCTTTGTACCCACACTACCAATGTGTAAAAGAGGGTTACTGGCGTTAATAGACCTTACCCAGCCATAGGTGTGCAGGTAGGGTTGGAAGGCCCAAATACGGTGTGAGAGGAGATGCAGATAAGAGGGTTTGGTTTGAAAAGGGGTAGAAGACCAAGATGGAGAAGGAATGTGGACCTCTTCAGGAGAGGCACACGTGGGGAGACCTATGGCCTGTAAAGGGAAACGTTCTAGTAACATCGATAGACAAAACACGTTGTGGCGACCTCTTTAGACGCCTATCTGTTTGTGGATCCATCTATTCACTACTACTGCATTCACCCTGATGGGTTGGAACTGAAGCTTTTTTTGATCCACGTTGTGGACTGTGAGTTTTCCATTTATTTCTTTGTGGCCGTTTCTACCAGACGTTTTGGGAAGGAATTGTATTATCTCTATGAAATCTTGCACTGAACTCGCCATCCCGCTGACAAAAGTGGAATGCGTATTTTTCGTAAAAAAAAGAAAAATAGCTTTAAAAAGTCAGCAGTACCTCTTCACCATGTCCCCATTTAAAAAGCATTGATTGCGGCATTACCCAGACAGCATCATTTTGTATCAGCGGATGCTGAAAATGACACCATTTGATTTTGACTTCTCCATGTGATATAGTGTCAAAGGAACCAAGTAGCACTTAATCACTTGATAAGTGATTTTCATCTTTAATCATTTTTGACTGGCGAGTGGATAAGAGAGAAAGAAAATAATCACAGAAAATGCTCAATTTGCATGAACAAATGCTTAAAGTTTATAGGCTGTGTATGTAACCTCTGGAGCACAGAAGAAGTTATCAATGAGTTCAAGTTGAACTTTTCCCGAGCACCATTTACACCTGACAGGACCAACATGACATAATATCATTGTCATTTCACTCGGTCCTGTAAAAAGAGAGAGCAGAGGCAAAAATAAAAAAAACAAAGAAATGAATAGCCCATTAGCCCTTTCGTGTTTTTGCACGTGTAGCACCCCTCTGACACCCCCAGAGGCAGGGCGGCACCTCCAGAGGCCAGGGGTGGCACAGAAATTCACTCCAGGGCTGAGCCCATGGCACAAATGGAAAGAAAGGATATTGGGCGCCAGTCACTTTTGTCTTTTTAAAAAAAATGTAATATTTAATATTTTTTTTATTGAAAAAGAAACAAGTTTCAAAGTAAACAGACACATCAATAGAACAAAATCGATTTCTCAGATTGTCAACATAACAATACAGTAGTGCAGAAGGTATGGTCATTATACATATCTGTCCCCTAATTACAGTAGAACACAAAATGCGCGATATGTATCCCATTGGTCACACAATATTACCGCTCATTTCTGTGCGCTGAGAAACCTGCACTGATGGGCAATGATAGGCGGCACTGATGAGGCTGCACTGATGGGCACTGATGGGGTGGCACTGATGGACACTGATGAGGTGGCACTGATGGGCACTGATGAGGTGGCACTGATGGGCACTGATGAGGCTGCACTGATGAGGGGGCCCTGATGGCAACTGATGAGGTGGCAGTGATGGCCAATGATAAGCTGCACTGATGGACACTGAGAGGCTGCACTGATGAGGCTGCACTGATGGGCACTGATGAGGCTATACTGATGGACACTGATGAGGCTGCACTGACAGACACTGATAGGCTGCACTGATGGGCACTGAAGAGGTGGCACTGATAGGCACTGATGAGGCTGCTCTGATGAGGGGGCCCTGATGGCCACTGATAAGCTGCACTGAAGGGCACTGATGGAGAGGCACTGATGAGGCTGCACTGATGAGGCTGCGCTGATGAGGGGGCCCTGATGACCACTGCTGAGGTAGCACTGATGGCCAATGATAAGCTGCACTGATGGGCACTGATGATGAGGCACTGAAGAGGCTGAACTGAAGAGGCTGCATTGATGGGCACTGATAATGGGGCACTGATGGGCATTGATGGGGGCACTGATGAGGCTGAACTGATGGACACTGATAGGCTGCACTGATGGGCACTGATGAGGCTACACTGATGGTCACTGATGAGGCTACACTGATGGACACTGATGAGGCTGCACTGACGGGCACTGATAGGCTGCCCTGATGGGCACTAATGAGGTGGCACTGATGGGCACTGATGAGGCTGCTCTGATGAGGGGCCCTGATGGCCACTGATAAGCTGCACTGATGAAGAGGCACTGATGAGGCTGCACTGAAGAGGCTGCACTGATGGGCACTGATGAGGCTGTATTGATGGGCACTAAAGAGGCTGCACTGATGGCCACTGATGAGGCTACGTTGATGGGTACTGATAAGCTGCACTGAAGAGGCTGCACTGATGGGCACTGATGAAGAGGCACAGATGAGGCTGCATTGATAAGGCAGCACTGATGGGCACTGATATGCTGCACTGATTTGCTACACTGATGGACACTGATTGGCAGTGCCCTGATTATCAATGTAAATGTCTACTGTCACAGGAAAGCCAGTTATTGGCTTTCCTTTCCTCACACAGTGACAGCGCTGAGGAAAAGATTGCCGATAACTGCCATTTGGCTACATGTAATCAGCTCTGATTGGCTCTTTACCCCGATCGGAGATGTGCTGCGTCCGAGAGACACAACTCACCGCTGATCTCCGCACTGCGCGCCCCCCCCCCCCCCCCCGTGGGTGCCCACAAGCGACGTGACCAGGATCATATGATGTCCATACAGAAGGAGGAGAGACTCCATGGACCACTAGGTCTCTTTTGCTGCCACCACTCTTCTATGTTTCTATCTTTGTATGTAAAAAGCAGCGATGCAGTACAAAAAAGCAAAAAATAAATAAAAAGGCCCATAAAATCTTTCGACTGAACTGTCATTGCCAGAAAGATAGTGCATTAATCAGCGGCGTCTGCATATCGCGCTGCAACTGTCAATCAATACGGAACGCATTCAATTTTCATCGTCTATATGGAGTTCCTCTGTTGCCCTCTCCGGGTTCTCCCGGCGCAGGCCATCAAATTGTTTTAGTCGGCTGAGAAACTTCAGCACCGCGGACAGCTCCCCGCTATTGAGACGGATAAGGGCCGTCCCTCTCCTTACCGGGTGCTAATGCAGATATTTACTTCCGAATCCGACAAGCTGAATTTCAATCAGGTCTCTTTACTCTTCTGCCACCGGCAGGAATAAAGGTAGCGCTAGATTGGGGTTAAAGAGAAGCATATATTTATTTTAAATGGAATGCATGGGATTTAAATAAGTTGCAGACTTTTGCTTATAAAAGGAAATGTTAGCGAGGGTCGCACTCGCTTTGAATAATAGATGTTTTTTTTTTTTTTTTTTCTTCTTTTTCTAAGAATGCAAAATGTTGAAACCAGCAGAAAAAAAAAAAAATAAGATTTTTATAAAGCTTCGGAAATGAATAATTCCACCTCAAAGGGGCTTTATTGTTTCTGCACGTCTATAGCCAACTTTCAGAGAGCGCAATTATTGGAGCATGTATGGCGCTAGCCGGGATGTTTACACTGCAAGAATCTTAATAAATAAAAGACCTAATTTTATCTTTTTTTTTTTTTTTTTTTTTTTAGGTGTCAGGTATTGACAGCTATTTTGCTGCCATCCAAGAGAACTTCTTTCAGGTGGAAAATATAAAATCCATATTATATTTATCTGTTGGGTACGGATCTCGGATTCTCATCTTCTTGTACAAAAGAGTTTTATATAATAAGGTTCTAATTTAAAAAAAAAAAAAAAAAAAAAAAAAACAGCAGACCGAATTCAAGGTAAAATAAGTAGCAGAGTGATGGAAGGAGTTGTATGTTTCGTAGCAACCAGCTTAATAATTGAATTCGCATTCCTAGCAAGGCGGCGAGAATTGATGTCAATTTCTGATAATTTTCATAAATGAAGACCTTTACAACAATCACAATTGCATGAAATTCGAAAGATTTTTTTATTTTATTTTATTTTTTCTAACCTTTTTTACGACCAGGGCATTTTTTTATGTTTAGCACTGCGCTACTTTAAAGCGGTTCTGCACTGTGTTTTTTTTTTTTTTTTAAATGTAATGCATAGGATTAGGAGGTCAATTCTGGGACTCACGTGTTCCATGCTCTCAGTTGATTGCTGGCGTTTTTTGTCCTATAGAATATTTTTTAAAAATGAATTGTTGCTGGGGGCCATCTTGCCTGTAGGCATGTGAAACCCCACAGGCACTTCAGATGGCCCAGCATGCACCGCCGTTACTGAGCCGAGCTCACGCGTGCGCAGTAACGGCAAAGTGCAGCTCAAGATGTGCCCGAAATCTTGCGAGATTTTGGAAGATGTGTCCGAAATCTCGCGAGATTTCGGAAGATGTGCCCGAAATCTTGCGAGATTTCGGAAGATGTGCCCAAAATCTCGCGAGATTTCGCAAGATGTGCCCGAAATCTTGCGATCTTTTGGAAGATGTCCGCACTGACTCCTGGGATCAATGACACCATATCCCAGGAGACAGTGCGGCCTGACGACGATCGACGCAGAGACCCCGCCCACCGCCGCAGAGACAGAGGAAAGGAAGTCAGCGATTACAAGGTAAGTGGAAAAAAAAAAAAAAACACACTTCATTTAGTACTCTTTGCCTGATTTGGAAGGCAAAGAGATTTATTAAATGAAATGTGTGCAGAACCGCTTTAACTGGCAATTGCGCGGTCATACAACGCTGTACGCACATTAAATTTGCATCTTTTTTTTTTTTTTTTTTAGACAAATAAAGCTTTCTTTTGGTGGTATTTGATCACCACTGTTTTTTTTTTTTTTTATAATATAAACAAAAAAGTCGACATTTATAACTTTCTGTCATAAAATATATACAATAAAATCGAATTTCTTCATAAATTTAGGCCAAAATTTTTAGGTAAGAAAAGAAAAGAAAACAAAAAATTCCCAATATTATGTATAATATGTATATTAATTGGCTTGTGTGAAAGTTATAGCACCTACAAACTATGGTATATAATATATATACTGGAATATACACACACTATACTGTAATCATGGTGATCAGCAACTTATAGTGAGACTGTGATAGGGTGGCTGGAAATCTGGTGCTAACAGACACTGGCTGGGAGGGTCACTAACTGACGCTGACGTCCAGTGGTGGTCGCTCATGCAGAGCGCAGGGGCGCAGCCCCCCTTAGTCCATACGCCTGCCCCCCTAATCTACATGCAGGGTGTCGGATGTTTTTTTTTTTCTTTTTCGAAGCACATGATTAGAGCCTGAGGCTCTAATTGGCTGGGAGGGTCACTAACTGACGCTGACGTCCAGTGGTGGTCGCTCATGCAGAGCGCAGGGGCGCAGCCCCCCTTAGTCCATGGGAGGGTCACTAACTGACGCTGACGTCCAGTGGTGGTCGCTCATGCAGAGCGCAGGGGCGCAGCCCCCTTTAGTCCATGGGAGGGTCACTAACTGACGCTGACGTCCAGTGGTGGTCGCTCATGCAGAGCACAGGGGCGCAGCCCCCTTTAGTCCATGGGAGGGTCACTAACTGATGCTGACGTCCAGTGGTGGTCGCTCATGCAGAGCGCAGGGGCGCAGTCCCCCTTAGTCCATGCGCCTGCCCCCTTAATCTACATGCAGGGTGTCGGATGTTTTTTTTTTTTTTTCGAAGCACATGATTAGAGCCTGAGGCTCTAATTGGCTTCAAAAAAGGGTCAGCGCACCCAGTTGTGTGACATTAGTAAATTAATATTCGCCAATGTCTTCCTGTTTCTCCTCCCGTGCCAATCAGGAAGCGGGTCCTGAGACCCGATTGACTGGGGGTCCTAAGACCGAATTTGGCAGCGAGTCCTAAGTCTGGATTGGCCGGGAGTAGAAGTGACCGCCGGGACTTGGGAGGAGACACAGGCAGGGAAGCCGCCAGAGCCGCAACATGGATGGGATAAGTGCGGGGCTGGTGGGGGGCCTGGCGGGTGAACAATGTGGCGATCGAGCGCCAGGGGGGTGGTTGGTTTGTTGGTTGGCTGGCTGGAGGGGGGTGGCTGGCTGGCTGGGGCCGCGGGCTACCCCCCCCAAGAAAATTGAGCACCAGACGCCACTGCTGACGTCACTTGTTACACTAATACAGTAATCAGCTGCAATTCTTTATACTGTCACTGTACAAATGGCATTGGCAGGTTAACATCTGGGGGCAATCAAGGGATTAACTGTGTGCCTAATAAGTGTAATGTGTGTAACATGTGCAGGGGAGGGCTGGCAGCCTTAGGCCTGGGGGGGGAAGTCCAGTCAAGTGGCCCATTGAATTACCGAATCAGCTCACCATCCATGCCCAGCTGGTTTTTCAATGCAGCCTCACCAGTGCCCCTCAATGCAGCCTGATCAGTGCCCATCAATGCCGACTCATCAGTGCCACCTCATCAGTGCCCATCAATGCAACCTCACCAGTGTCCATAAATGCAGTCTCACCAGTGCCCATCCAATGCAGCCTGATCACTGGGGCAGGGTAAATGGGGTGTGGGGGTCAGCTGGGGGTGTCAGGGTCTCTTACTTGGCAGCTCAGGTTGCACGCCACGGCCAGCGCAAGCCAGCACCCAGCCCCACAGCCCGAGCCCGTTACGGGCACCCTGGTCTCTGAGGGTGGTAGTTTCCTCAGCGCTGCTTGGGAGCTTGAGTGTGGACTACAACTCCCGGAATGCAACAGTGGCCCGGCCGCCGCAGCTGTAAAAATAGCAGCGGGCGCCAGCCATTTTCAACGTAAGTTAGGGCGGCCTGGGGGGCAATTGCCACTCTGCCCCCCAGCCCAGCCCTCCCCTGAACATGTGCTGATTTTATGTTCTGATCTGGCTGTTCCCCCCCCCCCCTGCTTTTTAGGGAGAAGAAACAGCCAGATTGCTGTTCCCTGTCCACAGAGTTCTTGTAAACACAGAACATTGAGTGATTGGACACAGCACGTGAATGGACACAGCATGGGCGTGCAGAGGGAATGCAGCGGGCGTGCAGCGGGCGTGCGCATGCATGCCTTAAACCCTGTACCTGCTGCTCACCCACAGTATATTTACAGTGAGCGGCAGCAGGTGGTTAAAGGTGATATGTCCGTCCGTCAAGGGCATAGCTGATTGTCCATCAAAACTGCATATAAAACAAGGGGGGCGGACTGACAACTCATGGGGCCCCCGGGCAATAGGAGATTATGGGGCCCCCAGGCAATCAGAGATTATGGGGCCACACAGTATACAATCACACAGTATACACATACATGTACACATAGTATACACAGACATGTTTCTATTGGCTGAGAAGGTACTGGAGAGGTGGGGCAGCTATAATCTCTGGATTTTTAGACCAAAAGGATGTCGGTAAGGAACATTTCAGAAACAGATGTAAAAAAAACACAGATTCTTACATACTGTCCCTGGTTTTACTGAGGCTGGCAACCCTGATGGGGCCCCCTAGTGGCCCGGGGGCCCTTGGGAAGTGCCCGAGTGGCCAAATGGTCAGTCCGCCCCTGTATAAAACCATTCTGTATGCATTGGGCAAAAATTGAATGTATTCAGACAATATGACCTGCAGATCCAATCTATGAATAAGGGGAAACTGCACTATGACCACTAGATGGTGCTGACTATCATAGGAAATAAGTACACACCTCAATCTATCCTGTGGCCACAATGTGGTATTTTCCCCCATCCACACAATAGATTCTAAAGCTGTAGCTAAGTTAATTTTTTTTGTTCAATGGTATAGATGTTCATCCATCAAAACTGCATGTAAATTCTTTCTGTGTTAATGGGGCTAAAACTAATGTTTTCAGACTTAATTCTCTGCCGATCGAAGTGTGAATGGGGGAAATACTGCATTATGGCCATTGGATAGTGCTATTATAGAAAATATGTATGCTCCTCAGCTCCATCTACTGGCCATAATTTGATATTTTTCCCCATTCACAGAATGGATTCTAAAGATGTAGCTAAGTTTACATATTTTTTTAAGCATGATATGTTATTTTGTTCTGTTCAAAGGCATAGCTGTAAAACCATAAATGCTGCATGTAAATACATTCCGTTCAAACGGAGCAGGACTTAATGTTCTCAGGATATAGTCTCTGCATATTGAATGTTTTAATGGGGCAAATACTGCATTATGGCCACTAGATGGAGCTATTATAGGAAATATGCATGCTCCTCAGCGCCATCTAATGGCTATAATGTGATATGCAAAGTGGTTGTAAACCTCAGACATGAAATATGAACAAAGCACATGCCTCTATATTTTAGGATCTAATTGTTACCTTTGTCCGCTGCTTCATTCCTCTGCTATTTGCATGAATCACTTCTAACAAGTTTCCTGACACCAAAAAAAAAAAATGGTGACAGGGGAGGGATCTCCAGCTGATTGACAGCCTCAGCTCTTCCCTTCCCCTCTCAGAGACAAGTTTTATAAATCAGCACTTTGAACAGATGTAGTGCCCCCCCTCCCCCCCGGAATCAGGGATCGGATCTTAAATTCAGCACAGTTGTGTCTCTGTCGAGGTGCCGCACCCGGGTGCCACCCACCAGTGGGGTGACACCATTAAGGTGTTGTCAAGTGTAGTGTGACTTTGGGCTCTTTTCCCTGCTCAGTCTAGCAGAGAACTTGGCGGTGCTGTGACAGAAGAATGGCGAGCTGCGGGCTATCAGAGGTCAGAGGTTTTCCCCGCTCGCCCCACCCATTCTTCTGTCAGGGAGAAGAGACGGCGGCTCTCACCAGGTTCCCCACCCAGCTTCCTGCCCGCTCCGTTCCTTCCCTATTGGCCATAACTGAGGGCCAATCAAAGGCGACTAGGAGAGGCAAGCTTCATGGGACAGGTAGTCCCAAAAGATTGGCGGCTCCATTTTCCACAGGGAGGAGACTACAGCTCGATCAAGAGAGAGATTGAGAGACTGCAGCCTGGAAAGAAGCTGAGGGAGAGAGGGCTACAGGACGAGGAGTGTGCTGGGCGGAAGCCAGAGAGAGAGCCTGCCAGGGCCACAAAAGAGAGTCATGCTGTCCAGCACCACCAGAGAGAGAGCCACACTGGACAGCACCACCAGAAGGAGAAAGACTGAGCCACTTCCAGGGTACAGACATGCTACACTACTGACCAGTGTCGCCCCCGGGGAACCCAGAGTGAACGATTGTTCAGCCGGAGTGATCACTGCTGTAGTTTTGCTGGGTCTGGTAAGAGAGCCTGTTGGCCATTACCCATTACTTATCCTAGGTACTGTAATACGTCTGCAGACTCTGACCATAATAATGTGATAATGACATTGTCGAAAAGGGGCGGTGCATAGGTGACCCTAAAATTATGCCCCCCCACCCCCCTGAAAAAAGTTCTGCGGACGCCCATGCCTGAGGCCAGTCACTACATTGGGTATATGTAATAATTTGCAACCACTTTCATTTCTTTCTTAAGGGTGATAAGTCATTCTGTTCTGTTCAAGTTCATAGCTGTTCATCTATTGAAACAGCATGTAAATTCGTTCTGTGCACTGGGGGAAAATGGAATGTCCTGAGGCTATATTCTCTGTAGATTGAATGTGTGAATGGGGAACCTACCACATTATGGCCACCAGATGGAGCTGAA